>OY856187.1:98390026-98704577 GCA_963693315.1 Diogma glabrata
ATATATATATATATATATATATATATATATATATATATATATATATATATATATATATATATATATATATATATTAGATATATAAATTTTTTTTTTTCGTCTCCGTTTATCATATATAGTCGTTTGGCACAAAAATTTTTCTGTAATTTCGAGATGAAGCCCGTAGAAATAGAGATTTTTATATGAAAGCTACCGAAAAGGGAAGTAACTTAACTCTAAAGTAATGACAAAAATCATAAATTGAAAAATAAAAACAAAATAGTACATTATGATGCTAGGACGTAAAGCTAAAGATTTTGGACGGATGTGCAGTTTGCAAATCGAGGCGCTAGCCGAGATTTGCACCCACATTAAGTCCAAAATAGCTTACGTCCGTGCATCATATACTATTTTTTACTCGCCGCAAGCAAAATATTTTAAGAAAAGTTGTTTATTGTAAATTAAAATTATAAATTTTCATAAATTTTAAAATAAAAATATGTGGAACAAGTAACCATTGACAAAATATTTATTATTTTTTCCAAATTATTGTGTAGCTATGACAACAAATGATAACAACTATTTGAATTGGATAATGAAATTTTGAATTTGAGGGTTGCTGTGATAAAAAAAGTTATTTTTCATAGAATTTAAACAAATACAAATGCTTTTTACTTTTTTGGACGTAGCTATAACAACAAAATAAATAGTTGAAAAGTGATACTTTAAAGCCGCAAATCACAGTAATAAAGTAACACGGTACGTAGGCGAATAAAAAAATTATTATTCTAGAAATGTTTATGGCTTTATTAATAAGTATTCAATAGTTTCCTGGTTTTTCCGAAATTAAAAATAGTGGTGAAATGATTGGTGCGTCCTCTAAATTCATTTTATTTAAACATTTTTAATAATTTTTGAGTTATTATCGTCTATTGTATGTTGGTTTTCATTCATATGATGGGCCACGCTAGATGTATTACCGTTGGCTTTCTTATGTTCAATTAGTCTTGTGCCAAATTCTCTGAACATTTGTCCGATATAGGTGTTGTCACAGTTTTGGCATTTGATTTGGTAAATACCTGAGCGGGAGTTGTTGCATTCTTTATCCTTATAATTGTTTAAATGTTTTTTAATTTGTGTCACTTGGTCTCGTGACAAGCTCGATCTGATACTTTTTAAAAAATTTTTTTAGTTTGTTTGTAATTACTGGGTAAAATGGTAGGCTAATTCTTGATTTTACACTTTCCTTTAGTCTGCTTAGTTTTGATAACTTAGAGGTTTCATGTTTTCTTTTGTGTTGTTTCATTATTTGATCAGCAAATTTTTTTTGAAAATCCATTGGCTATTGCTTCATTATGTATATATTCTACCTCTTCATCAAACTCCGGTTTTTCCATTGGAACATTGTACAATCTGTTGGCCATCGAATGAAAAGAGAATTGATAGATCAAAATAGCTTCGCAGGGTGGTTATTTGTAATTGAATATGTTGCAGTCCTTTATTTTGGTAAATTATAGGGCGCATGTTAAATAACCCTGTGCTATGTTTTTTTGGTTAAGGAAACAGACAACTAATACGCAGAGATGGGTGGAAATTTTTATTTAATATCGAAAATGTTGAAAAAAGCAAACATTTTTGTGATTAGATCAGATATTCTTTAGCCTTCGACACAGTGTGTGTTAAGTCACACAGTGTGTGTATAGTCACTGTTAATATAATTGTGGATACTAAGACAAGTTACAATACAAATTAAATAGTACATTCTTTAGTTCCTTTTTCACGTTGGGATGAAATAAATCAAAGGCAAACAAGCTCAAGATCTTGAATGGAACATTGAATTGGAAAACGGAATAGACATAAGAGGATGAATACAAGAGAAGTCAACGAATTTAAGTTAAGTTTTTGAAGTGAAAACTTCTTTAGGCGCACCGCACCACACACAGATTTTCAGTAGGTAGTAAATTAAACTGATTCATCAGCATTTCTATCATTTATAGATCTATGTATTCTTAACGTTTCAAATTGCGTTAAGGATAACGTGCTTGACTGATGTGCTGTAGGTGGTGAGTTCAACGCCTGGTATGGTACATATTTTTTGTTTGTTTTTTTTTTAATTTTTATTAAATACCATTGAAATAATTTTTTTTTTATTCATGAAATCATAAAAATAATAAAAATTTCTTTATAAGAATTTTAAAAAATTGATCTATAACGCAGTTTTTTAAAGTAAAGTCGTTGCCACATGACAAAAATTTTTGCCGGATTGCTAGCAACGATTTTCTAATTTTTGATTAATCGAAAACCTGCTTTATTTGGATTTTATGCCAAATGTATGGTAAATTAGAATACCTATCGATTAAAATTGACAAAGCTTATTATTAAATTAATTTTAATTGATGAATTTTCCAAAAATAATTTTGCACGATTTCTACCGCCGATAGAAATCAAAAATCGTTCATAAATCTCCACTAACTTTTTGGAGAATTATGAATGATTTTTGTTCGGATTTAACCTCACATCGTGATATTTCTCATTTTGAATGTTTATGTTTTTGTGATTGATTATAATTTACGTTGAGTTTGTTTTAAATTAAAATTTTAGAAATATTATAACATTCATAATAAACATTTTCATTTCAAATTCAATATAACAATTCATATTTTTTTTTGCAAACTGTCATTTTTAGTGTTGTTGTTGTTGTAAATATCGCCGATAAATTTTTGGTTCATGTGGCACATTTTACTTAAAACGACCGAATTCGTTCGTTTATATTTTGCATGTGGCATGGCTTTAATACAATTACAATTTCCATTTGACTCATCATGCTAAATAAATATTGAGTTTATATAAAATTGAAAGTATGTATGGCTGTTTATCCTTTCTGCATTAATACATTAATCATCATGAAAATTTATGAAGTTGTTGTGTACGCTTAGTTTTTGCTTTTTATTTAACTATCGTTTTAAACGGTAGTTTGCTCTGATCAATGTTTTTTGTTGAACATAAGGTTTAGAAATTAAAAATAACGTAAGAAAGATAGTATAACCTGAAGGCTGAAACAATTACATTTGTATATCAAAACTATGTGTATTGGATTTCTATCACTTTCACTAAATATGTTATTGGTTTAGAATTGTGTGTAATACCTACATGTTTCTAAAATTAAGTGAAGACTTAATACTTGTAACTTGATACTTGATAAAATCGATTATATCGATTTAAAGCTCACAAAATTACGAGACGGAAATCGCATAAATTCTATACAAAGAAGCATAGCTTATGATTAAACATGGACGGCAATCATGATAAATAAAATAATTAAAAATTGTGGCACTTAGCGGATAGTGATTTGCAAGCGGCAACAATGCGCATTAATACCAATGTATTTGCTTACCTTTCCGCTGAAAGATTTGTAAAATTTAAACTTATTGATCTATGGGTGTGACAACCACGCGTACTTTAGTCCCTGCTATTAGCTTATGAGTGCTATTTTGACAATTCTTTGGTTTACATTGTGAGGTTAGTGTGTGTAGATAGCGGTTTATCGTTCTGACTTGTTTCTTATTTATTCTACTAATACGATCCAAATACTACTAATACGATATCAATTGATTAGGATTGCCAATAAAGTTTTCACTTCTGCCGTGCGGTCTTAAGCACACTCTCTGTTCTTTTGTTTGTTGTATAATTACTTTTGTTATTTTTTTATATTTTATATGCATATATCTGAGGTTTAACGTTATTCATTATAAGTGGATAGAGTGTGAGATTTTGCCTGGGCCAGAGGTCATTTAAATATTTTTCTTCGTTTGTGAATAAAATATCCGGTAAAGTTTCCCGAAAAGAGGTTTCTAACAATTCTTCGGGTCAAATTCTTTAAATTGTTTGATGCTACTGAAGTTGACCTTAATACGGTAGTCTAATATGAAACCGAGTTAACGTCGAAAAAATGTATTTTCTGAAGGCATCACATGTCATCGCCAGTAAATTTAAAAGCAACAACTTTTGTATTTTTAACCTGCCATCTTTTGTGGACAGGTTCTTTTTTTACACATACGTATATCCATATCCCGACAAACATCATGTGCATGGTGCACGAGTAAGTGCACATTTCGTGCACATTTTATTTTGACTAATTTTGTACTTTTTTGGAAATATTTTAGTGTATATTTAAAATTTAGTTGAAGAATAAATGTATTTGGGTACTAAAGTCATACAAATTTGTTTTAGTTTAGCATTTTTAAATCATGTAAACATTTATACAAAATAGGCATAGAAATTTAAACAAAATGTTTTATGCACAATTTGTATACATTTTTACATGTTTACTTTAAACAAATGTTCACCGTGTAATTTCATATTTGTGCATTTGTTTATAAAATTCGCATGAAACACGTTTACGAAATGACCTATATACATGTAGAAGAAATGCGCATATACTTGTGTACGAAATATATGAATTTTAGTTGGTTAAAATTCACTAGAGTTCTATCCATTTAAGATATACATAGTTTACAAAATTATATACTGTAGTTATCGCTTCTCGGCTTAAAGACTATGATAACAGTGGTTGTGTTATGACTACACATTAGTTAGTATAAGATTTTGGTATTTCTATTAACGAATTTATTTGATATTTTGTAATATGTCATAAACATGTTTCTAAGAAGTATACAGAAAATTTATGTACCTTTTGTAAACTCATCGTAAATAAGTAAATGCACAAGTTGTACAATTGTGTGTAAATTGAACTTGAAAATTTCCTGAACAAAATATGATTTTTCTGTAAATCTGTTGATGCACATGCCGTCAACATGTGTCTGAAAAATGTGTAAATTGCGGCAAATCATGAACATATTGTGAACATTTTAGTGCACATTTGATGCACATGAGTCTGAAATGTCTGTGCATATATGTGCTAAAGAGTTTTACGACATGCGCATGGTATGCACATCATGTGCATAGTGCACATCATGTGCATGGCATGTGTTATAAACAATTTTGTGTACGGCCATATTGTGTCATGCACAATTAGTGCACATTTTATGCATTTTTTTCAAAACTATTTTATGGGTATACCGTCCGTAGGATTTATATATATTTTTATATATGTGTTGTATGATAGAAATTACAATGTGTGTCACAGCAACACAAGAACACGTGTTCTGAGATATTGATAAAGCGGATTTTTTATATTTTGTTTTAAACAATGGATAAATTATATCCGATAATAAAATGTGATGCCAATTTTACATAATAAGATGGAAGAAATAAAAATAAAATAAGAGATAATGAATTTTCAAGAACAAAACGAAAATTTGATTGTCAATAATCCAGCGAGTAGCATATTCCTTGATCATGTGACCCACTATCCTACTCAATGATTAAACCCCAGATATAAAGTTATATGTAGGCTCGATAATTCGAACAAGCATTAGCGTACCATCATCAAAGAATATTCTATAACTTAGATTGAAGGTAGGTTAATGATTGAGTTTTCATTTAGACTAAATGTTCATACAATCTTATTCATAAAATGGAATTCTAATAAAGATCTTGAAAAAAGGTTACTTGTATTAATAAAACGGCAAATTCAAATAAAAAAAGTGTTATAAAAGTAATTTAGTATTATCAACTGTCAATGAAGGTACGTATGATGTTGTTTAATACAATAAAACACAACAGCTGCAGAGCGCAGAATATATTAAAACCTTGTACAACTGTTTCCAACTTACAACCATTGAAAGGACTGCTAAAAATTCGATCAACACAGGATCTTTAGCTTTCCACTAAACTCAGTATACTCACTTCTTTAGATCAGACGATTGTACTGCAAAACTTATTCCAGATAGCGGACCTAAATCAGTGTGGATTTTATTTTAGCAGGTAGTCGAACTTGATAGAAATAAAATCAAAGAACTTGAATCCGAATTCATAAGATTATATTATTTTAATTTTTATTAGTTTACATTTTAATTCCATATACATTTTTAATTTAAATGATTAAACAAGAAAACAAAATGATCAAAATGTATTAAAACTGATTAACATTAGTAAGGTATTAAAATTTTTTATATTAATTATTATTAAAATTTTTATCTCTTAAGCCAAAATCATTAAAATTAATAATACTATAAAATTATTATTAATTATAGTACTTTATTGCTGAGGAGTGAGGTGTTTAATGAAGTAGCCTATTTTTGAGAAAAGTTTACGATACAAGCGAGGTATGAGGGTATTACAAATTTGTGAGAAAATAAAATTCATTAAACACGAGAGCAATACAATACTTTTACCATTTGACAAAGTGCATGTATTAATTTGATTTAATTTCGAAGAGTATAGGAAAATTAAATATTTAGATTTTGGTAGAATTTTACGTCATAGAAGGCGGTTTTATTTTAAATGTTTTGTAATGTAAAACGAAAATTTTATTGTGTTTCGCTATAATTTTTGAATTAGTGCAACAGAATAATAAAACATTGTTTGTCTGTATATGAGCATAGTACATATAGTACATACAAAAAATTAAAAATACAACGGTATACTCTAATTTTAAATTATATCAAAAGAATATGTAATTTTGCTTTATTCTTCGAAATTAAACCAAATTAATCCATGATGAAAAACAGGTGAAAAAGTCGAAATTTGAGCTGGACCATATTTGCTTTTCCTGAAACATGGCATTTATTTAGTATAGACAAAATGAAAAATACAACTTACCGTAGATTTTTTTTGAAGTGCATAGTTTAAGCATAGAAAAACATGTGCAAATTCATGAAAAATGAAAATGTTGACAAGCCCAGGTAGCTTTAAAATTAAATTGCTCAAGAACGACTACACCAATTTCAAAAACTTTATTTTGTTTGATAGGTGATTAGTTATAGTTTTTAGAAATCCTATCCTTACTCTATAATATGCCAAATTTACAAAGAGGCATTTTGTCGTTTTCTCGAGATGTTTAATTTTAAAGATTTTTAGTCCGACTAAAATTCTAATTTTTCTTTATTTTTTTACTAGTTAGTAAAACTAGTTTGAAAAAATTATGAAAAATTAGAATTTTTAGTCGAACTAAAAAACTTTAAACTTACTTATCTAAAGAAAACGAAAAAACGCATCTTCGTAAATGTGAAATATTTTAGAATAAGCCTAGAATTACTTTTTAAAAAGAAAAAAAATTTAAATTTAATTGTAGCTAAAAATTTTTATTAATGGAAATTGTTCGGAAAAATGATGAAAATTTAGAATTTTAGTCTGGCTACAAATCTTTAAACCGTAGCACCATCTTTAAACAAGTTTTTTTAATTTTATAATTTTAAAATTAATTAAAAAAACGTGTGATTAATTTTCTCTAAAGATTAACTATAATCATCTATCCAAAAACAGAAAGTTTGTTGAAATCGGTATAACCATTCTTGAGCAATTTAATTTCAAAGGTACCTTGGATCGGCAAAATTTTCATTTTTGTTGGTACCCTATGTTCAAACTATGCACTTAAAAAAATTGTAAAATAAGTTGTATTTTTTATTTTGTTAATACTACTTATATGTTACGTTTGAGGCAAACCCACAATGGTTAAGTTTTCACAACTCGGTCTAAAACACGTTTTTCTTGACATGCTTTTTGTCGAATTGATAAAGTATTGTATTGGTATCGTGTTTAATGAGTTTTATTTTCTTACAAATTTGCAATGCTAAATTGTGAAACTAAATAAATGAATAGTCTAATTATATCTATAAACGTATAGTTATATCTATAAAAAATACCTTAGTTATTTATCAAAACGTAACCCTAGTGATTATGGTTGGTACTATTAACTATAGTTGTAAATGTTTGCAGGTGAGACAATGCCTACGCTTACTAACACGGATGGTGTAATGAAGCGCAGCTTCATTTATCAACTAATGAAGTGGCATAGCAGGCCGCGTACCTAGCGAGATTTATTTAAAGACCCAAACTTCAGTAAGTGGGGTCGATCGAAGAATACCTGCCTACTCCAGCACAAATACAGTATTGTACGCGTGACACATGATACGGACGGAAAAAAAAACAAGTGAACGAATGAGACTCTGGCGATCCTCCCCCTCGTATACGAAAAGAACCGTGATGACCACATCCGATCCCCTAATTCTAGCACATCCACACGCTCTCGCACTTCATCCACTCACTCACACACACACGCATACTTACACACACATGCACACATCCAGGCCCATACGCGCATCCACACTACGCGATACAGCCAACTCACCACATTCAATCAAATAGATTAGCTTGTTAACATTTGCATGATTGTTGATATGTACGACATGAGATGTACGACCCGAGTACAAGATATTTTGGTTTTTATATTAATTATTATTGAAATTTTTATCTCTTAAGCCAAAATCATTAAAATTAATAATACTATAAAATTATTATTAATTATAGTACTTTATTGCTGAGGAGTGAGGTGTTTAACGAAGTAGCCTATTTTTGAGAAAAGTTTACGATACAAGCGAGGTATGAGGGTATTACAAATTTGTGAGAAAATAAAATTCATTAAACACGAGAGCAATACAATACTTTTACCATTTGACAAAGTGCATGTATTAATTTGATTTAATTTCGAAGAGTATAGGAAAATTAAATATTTAGATTTTGGTAGAATTTTGCGTCATAGAAAGCGGTTTTATTTTAAATGTTTTGTAATGTAAAACGAAAATTTTATTGTGTTTCGCTCATGGTAAAATGAAAATAAGGTATTCTCACTAGAGTGACAGCGATGCCATTTTGATTTTGATTGACGTCACTCAGAGTTTTATATAATACGTTTGTTGTTATTATCAATGAGAAAAGCTATTGTTTTTAAATTAAAAATATATTTAGTATGACTTATAAATTAATTTATTAGTTAATGAAATGATTGAAATTAATTCATTCATTAATTAATGAACTTTAGTATTTGTTTTACTATTAAAACATATACAAATTTAAATGCCGAACTACGTTAAAACCAACAGTTTTCAACAAATGTGAAAAATCATACTCAAAACATAAGGTTTTTTAATTTCCAGAAAAATAAATCAATTTGTAGTGGATAGAACCATGTGGAAAAAGAAAATGTTCGTATTTATTATAAGCTAGTTTGCAGTTCCTTACACTTCACTGAAAATGATTTGACTTTAAAAGACAAACTTTTAAATACTCTAATGAGTAAAAGATCGTTGAATTGATCGTTGAAAGTGGAACCTTATCTTAGAACATACAAGGAAGTGGTTACTTCCAATATTTGCACATATAAAGGAACGGTTTAAAATCGGTTTAAAAACATAAGTCTGCTTATGAATCGATCGATGCGAAAAGAAAGTACTGGCAATTCTCAAATTATTTGATAATGCAAACTCAGTCATTCTCTCACCATTATTATTGTTGGTGTTGATTTCATAACCTCCTCTAGTGCTATGTAGAAAATATTGACGGTCTTAGCTTCAGTAGGTGCATGCAAGGCAATAAGAGAAATATTGTTTTATGTACCGCGTACCCCTAAGTAGCAAATCCTCTCATTGACCAGGATGAATTTCAACACGGCTTCTTGTATGCGTGCACCAACAAGGAAATCAGTACTAAATTCATTTCGAGAAGAATGATCACTACTGCATAAAGACTGACTAGTTTTGACGAGTTTTGTTTTCCGATTATTGTCTGTCTAATTTCTTGCAGAGAAATGGTATCCATCCTATGCCTCTCAGTCTCTGTTTCTAGGCTTATTAAAGCATCATGAGCGATCAGGCTGCACACGTTTCACGTTCCGATTCGGTAGTTTAGTTCTTTCTCACGTCCAGGTAAAACTTCTGTTGTTTTGTTAGTTCTTTTTTTGGTTATCAAATTTAACAAAGCTTTTTTTTCGGAGTGATGGTATTAACCTCAGTCCCAACCCAAATTTTCGTTAATTTCTGTTATGATGTTAAGGTTATAAGAAGTTTTAAGGCCCCAATTCGCGGTGATGTAGCGTAATAGACTAAGCAGTTTTTCTCTGCTTGTCTCCGATACACCAGCCTAATTCTGTCTGCATTACCCCTGCAGCATGGCGTGGACGTCGAATTTCCTACCCTGCAAAATGTTCTTTAGAGCTAGAAAACTTAATAAACAAATTGTTAATGAAAAAATAAGGAAAACCATTGCGTAAAAATTATGTTTTCTCTAATTTTCAAATTAAAACATTTTTTGTTTCTTTATATTTACGCCGGATGACGTCACACAAAATTTTCGTTTAGCTGTCAAGAATACCTTATATTCGTTTTACCATGTGTTTCGCTATAATTTTTGAATTAGTGCAACAGAATAATAAAACATTGTTTGTCTGTATATGAGCATAGTACATATAGTACATACAAAAAATTAAAAATACAACGGTATACTCTAATTTTAAATTATATCAAAAGAATATGTAATTTTGCTTTATTCTTCGAAATTAAACCAAATTAATCCATGATGAAAAACAGGTGAAAAAGTCGAAATTTGAGCTGGACCATATTTGCTTTTCCTGAAACATGGCATTTATTTAGTATAGACAAAATGAAAAATACAACTTACCGTAGATTTTTTTTGAAGTGCATAGTTTAAGCATAGAAAAACATGTGCAAATTCATGAAAAATGAAAATGTTGACAAGCCCAGGTAGCTTTAAAATTAAATTGCTCAAGAACGACTACACCAATTTCAAAAACTTTATTTTGTTTGATAGGTGATTAGTTATAGTTTTTAGAAATCCTATCCTTACTCTATAATATGCCAAATTTACAAAGAGGCATTTTGTCGTTTTCTCGAGATGTTTAATTTTAAAGATTTTTAGTCCGACTAAAATTCTAATTTTTCTTTATTTTTGCGAACAATTTTTACTAGTTTGAAAAAATTATGAAAAATTAGAATTTTTAGTCGAACTAAAAAACTTTAAACTTACTTATCTAAAGAAAACGAAAAAACGCATCTTCGTAAATGTGAAATATTTTAGAATAAGCCTAGAATTACTTTTTAAAAAGAAAAAAAATTTAAATTTAATTGTAGCTAAAAATTTTTATTAATGGAAATTGTTCGGAAAAATGATGAAAATTTAGAATTTTAGTCTGGCTACAAATCTTTAAACCGTAGCACCATCTTTAAACAAGTTTTTTTAATTTTATAATTTTAAAATTAATTAAAAAAACGTGTGATTAATTTTCTCTAAAGATTAACTATAATCATCTATCCAAAAACAGAAAGTTTGTTGAAATCGGTATAACCATTCTTGAGCAATTTAATTTCAAAGGTACCTTGGATCGGCAAAATTTTCATTTTTGTTGGTACCCTATGTTCAAACTATGCACTTAAAAAAATTGTAAAATAAGTTGTATTTTTTATTTTGTTAATACTACTTATATGTTACGTTTGAGGCAAACCCACAATGGTTAAGTTTTCACAACTCGGTCTAAAACACGTTTTTCTTGACATGCTTTTTGTCGAATTGATAAAGTATTGTATTGGTATCGTGTTTAATGAGTTTTATTTTCTTACAAATTTGCAATGCTAAATTGTGAAACTAAATAAATGAATAGTCTAATTATATCTATAAACGTATAGTTATATCTATAAAAAATACCTTAGTTATTTATCAAAACGTAACCCTAGTGATTATGGTTGGTACTATTAACTATAGTTGTAAATGTTT
This sequence comes from Diogma glabrata, assembly GCA_963693315.1. Classification (NCBI taxonomy): domain Eukaryota; kingdom Metazoa; phylum Arthropoda; class Insecta; order Diptera; family Cylindrotomidae; genus Diogma; species Diogma glabrata. The sequence continues at coordinate 98,401,691 of OY856187.1, forward strand.
GCAGGTGAGACAATGCCCACGCTTACTAACACGGATGGTGTAATGAAGCGCAGCTTCATTTATCAACCAATGAAGTGGCATAGCAGGCCGCGTACCTAGCGAGATTTATTTAAAGACCCAAACTTCTGTAAGTGGGGTCGATCGAAGAATACCTGCCTGCTCCAGCACAAATACAGTATTGTACGCGTGACACATGATACGGACGGAAAAAAAAACAAGTTAACGAATGAGACTCTGGCGATCCTCCCCCTCGTATACGAAAAGAACCGTGATGACCACATCCGATCCCCTAATTCTAGCACATCCACACGCTCTCGCACTTCATCCACTCACTCACACACACACGCATACTTACACACACATGCACACATCCAGGCCCATACGCGCATCCACACTACGCGATACAGCCAACTCACCACATTCAATCAAATAGATTAGCTTGTTAACATTTGCATGATTGTTGATATGTACGACATGAGATGTACGACCCGAGTACAAGATATTTTGGTTCCTGGTTACAAATAGTAAGTAAGGTATATATATCAGCATTTATTAGCAGCGGTTCCACTACTTCTACTAACATGGACTGATCATATTGGTACAACACATGCCATGAAACAATCATCGACGACAATATATATCTACGTTTCGAAATTGGGTGTTTTTGCCTTTTTTTATAAAATCGCAACAGGACCTCACTTATGTTTAGCAAACGAGATGCATATCCCCAAATGCAGCTGTATTCGAAGATAATAATGAAATCGTTTGTTTTTTTTTCGTTTCATTGTAATGTCGTGTAAAAATTATCGAATCGACAAAACATTATCAATTGAGACACTATAATTGGACGAAATATTGGAGTGATAACCTTAGAATGAAGGTATTCTTCTTCCGTCCGCAATATCTTCTTTTACTAATCTATTCGTTACTACTAATTCACGAATTTGATTTCTCATTCCATCATCTCATTAGATTGTCCAAATATTAATTAGCTATCCAATTTTTAATTTTCAATTATTTTTAAGTCTTTATCAATCATATTTACAATATTTTATACAAAATTCTTGTTTACAGGTTTCCAACTGGATTCTGACAGACATACACGCATGCAACAAATATACTCGCTCATACGTACCCACATCCACACATCCATATACACACTCTCATACACCTAGATACTTATACATAATCATTCATACATAAAAAAAATAAAATAAATTCCAAATATGACTCACCCCATAGTAAGGTCTGATCCCGCTCCGCAAGATTAAATACTCATTCAACGTCATCCAGACCAAGGTTTGAGGAATGATAACGCCCAGGTTGACAAATTGTTACAATAAAAGTTAGTTATTGGTGACGGTGCTCGCTGATATTCCGGAAGGGATATTCAGGATGCCGGCAACGTTGGAAAATTGATACAGTAATAAAATTTGTTGATGATACCGGAGGGTGTCGATCCTCCAGAAATACATCCAAGGACTTTGCGTTCAAGAGGACAACTGTACAGCACAAAAGAAAGGCTGTCACGAAAATCTACCAGAAGTATTCAGTTGATTCAGTTGATTATGGGATGCAAATCACAATCCAGAACGCATTCTCCCGTTAGACGTATTTAACGGGTCCGTCACTTAGGACCAAGTGTTATCACCGAATTATAACGAACACCTATTTTTTTACACAATCTGTTAACGTTGACGACACAAAACAAATAATAATTTTTCTTTTGCTTTTTGTTGTTGTTTTTTTTTTATTTGATTGATTTTTTTCTTCTTTTAACTGAATTGATACATTTTAAGAAACCATGAAATATTACTATTTTAATTTAATTACTGAGTCTAATAAATTATCACAAACAATAAGAAACAATTTTCTTTTTTAAATTTATTACACTAATGAATTTTTTTGAGATCAAAATTTCGGATAAAATTTTACCATTTTAAGTTAATCACATGATCTAATAAACTATCACAAACAATAACAAATTTTTCTAATTTAATTTCATTACTATAAGGAATTTTTTTGAGACCAAAATTTTGGATAAATTTTCACCATTTTAAGTTACTCGCATGATATACTAAATTATCACAAACAATAGAAATGTTTCCATTTTTAATTACGCTAATGAATTTTTTTTTTGTGATACCAAAATTTTAGATAAAATTTTACTATTCTAATTTAATCACAGAATCTAATAACTTTTCACAGACAGTAAAAATTTTTCTATTTTAATTTAATTTTAATTTTTAGTAATTTAATTTAATTTTTGCTAATAAAAGGAATTTTTCTTTTTGATGCCCAAATTTTGATCATTCATCACAAGATGTCAAAAAAACAGATGTTATCTGTTTGGACAAATAGTCGAAACAAGAGAGCGAAGACCTCTATCGGTTGACATTTATAGTTTAAAAAAGGCCGTTATCAAACGACAACAGAAAAATGGTAGGCATTATCTGGTAGATTGTTTTGTTTTCAGCGATAAAAAACCCACTAAAGAGTTTGCTCATCTGCTTCGCAACAAACCTGAGAAATATTGTTTAAAAAAAAGATGATTATGAATTGCATGATGATTATGAATTGCATGTAAGAAATTTTGTTAAAAAAAAAACTATTTCAAAAGTTATTGACATTAAAGCAGACTAGCAGCATATTGAACTCAATCTATATATCAGTGCATGTGAGAAAAAAAACAGGGCGACTCTAGATCACGAAGATTGGACAACTAGTTCGTAACAATGGGTGATTAGTTGCGAATCTTATTACATACAGAATTTGATTGGTTTTCATAAATCGAACGGAAATTGAGAAAAATTATAACTTAAATAACATGTTAAGGCGATCTACAGCCGAGTCTGTTAAAACACTAGACTAGATGATTTTCCTAGGGTCGATGGTTCGAATTCACTCAAGTTCAATGGATTTTTCTAGATTAGAATTACCAACCCGATTTAGATATTAGGATATTATTAAGATTATATTAAGATTGATATTGGGTAGTACTCATAGGGTGATATGGGCCTAAATGCCTTAACCAGTTAGTTAAGTAAAACAGAAAAAAATAAATTCGTATATTAAATTCAAAATTATTTGATCCCCATTATAATTTTATTCTTATTAATTTATTAAAATTACGCACATAAAGGTGAGGAGTAGTTATGCCGAAAAAGAAAAAACTTAATCCTGGTTTAATCTTTCTCTGAATAAAAAGCCGCAAAAGTTTGTAATAGCTTACAAATGATAAATCAATAGTATATTATTTAATTAGGAGCTAGAGTACTACTTTTTGGATTGAGTCTATAGTCTATAAATTATAAACGAAACACAAGAAGTCAGTTTAGCTCTGTATTAAATACACTATTTTGTCGGTCAACATTTAAATTTTTTATAAATGTTAAACTAATGTTTCAATTTTTTTATAAATATGTGATGAGTTTTTTCAAAACAACATGTTAATTTAATACCGCCGTAAAATAATGGAAAGAAAATGGCGACAGTTTACTGCTGCCGTAAAAATACGAAAATTACTCTATTGTAGCCGTAAAAAAATGAAACAAATGGCGTTAATTTACAGTTGCTTTTTTATATGTAAAAAAATTAAGACTTTAACCTTCTCCTTAGGGGAAATAAAGTTTAATTTTACAGGTTTTTGCCGAAAAACAATTTTTCTAGCAGCTTATTCATAATTTGCGTGTTAAGCAGTTTTTTTGGTACGAAAAGATAACTGTCTAGAAATAGAATATGTACAAATGCATTCCAAATTTGAGTTAGTACTCCCACAATTATTTCAATTCAATAACAATTGTTGAATAATTTAACTCAATTAAATAAGTAATACTAATTTTTCAATTTTAAAATCATTTGTATATGGGTAGTTCTACACACGAAGGAAGAAAATGGAGCTAATTACGGCACGACATGTTTTTTGCGTATAAGTTCTGACAACTAGTTTTAGTTAAAGTTGATGACGTTCTTTCAACTTTTCTGAATGTGGCGAGTCAAAAAAAAAAAAAACAAAAAAAAAACAAAAAAAAAAAACAAAAAAATACAAGAGCCAAAATTAAAAAATATCCTTCTTAATCCTAAATTAACTCAAAATTATCTCAATATTATCTCAAAATACGAAATAAACATTTATCTAAGTTTGCCCGCTTTTAAATCTTCCAGGGGACTGAGAACAGGGGACTGATAATTTATCAGTATTTCGCTTAAAAATGACAAAATTACGTCTAAAAAAAAAATAAACGGATTCTATTCAGGGTTGTTAATATACACGTATAAAACGTTTTATACGTTACACGTATAATACGTAACGTATAAAACGTATAAAACGTATATAACGTATAAAACGTATAATATGATTTTGTTTTTGAAATTCATTCATAAAAAATTAAAATGCTTCTTACTTCAGATATTAATTATATTTTTAGTAAAAATATATATATTTTAGTAAAAATATAATTACGTAGTTATAAATTATTTATATATTTTATAATTTATAACAAAAACTATTTAAATTCTAGATGTTATTTGAATGTAAATTTTTATACTTTATACGAAAGACTATGTTACTGTACACTAAACTGGTTAATAATCTTTAATTCACTAGATTTGAATATTGAAAATTTTGAATTATATATTATATTAGAGATGTTTTTGAGCACATCAACTCAAGCAATTTAATTATTTTTGAATTTTTCAACACGTAGGTATACTATATGATTTTCGTTCATTTTGATTCCAACATTTACTTAATGGGAAACATTTTGGATTAGAAACATTTGGCTCATGAACTTAATTATTTGGCATCGTGAAATGTTATTGAATATATAAAATATGGTTCAATTCAACTTCAGCTCCTCCCATCTAATAAGAACAGCTTGGAAATATTATGTTGTTACAGAATAAATGTCGTTTTTTTCATAGCAGTTAGGAATATTATTAGAGATTATTAGAGAGATGTTTTTAAAAAAAATTTGTTGTGTGAATCCGGGTTGCACCACTTCCAATTAATAGACACAGTTTGAAAATAACAGGCTCTTGCAGATCAAATCTTCTTTTTATACAAAAGTTGTAATAGTTAAAATATAAAATATTTCTTTGGTTTTCATTTATTTTTATTTTTAGTACAAGGGGAACGCAAGCGAATACAAGACAGTATACAGTTAAAATATGTATTTACGTCAAACGAAAAAGTTTAGTGAGAAGTTTATTGAGTAAATTCAATTTTGGTCATTGATGAATAATAGGTATGGTTCGAAATGTCAACTTATTGCAGACTAAATTTGCTTTGAAAATAAATAATTATATTTTGAAAAGAAGCATTTACGTTAAATGTGGAAGTTTTCTGAACTCATAGGAATAGTTGGGTAAGAAATTGAATCGGTCATTTCAAAAACCTCTTAAGTCACATTTTTTACCAATATGCTTTTTTTGCAGAAAATGGTTCCTTAAAGGGGATGCGTATTCTGGGTAAAAACCACGTAAGTCGATAGCGATAGCATTCCTGCGTAGGACGGGAGGAACCGCAGGTACGGACCCATGACACTCGTCCTCTTTTCGAGGATTCGTATTATATATGAATTATATACGTATTATACTATAATATATGAATTAACTCATAACTAAGAATGATGGAGAATATGACTATGTACCATAAAGATATTAAAACATGACAAATTAATACATGTAAAATGTTAATAAGATTATTTTTAAGTGTAATTCTCAATAATAAGCAATAAAAAATATGATTACTACGATTTTTTGGTTAAACTTTATACCACTAACCCTATTTCTTGCTAAAACAACATAAGTCGAGAACTGTTTTTCAGGTTTTTTTCATTATTTCTATTAATAAATTGTAAAGGTTATTCGCTATTTTAATTTTTCACCACTCAAATACTAAATTAAACATAAAAAAGTCCTTTAAAACTCATTTGTTTGTGTATGAAACAGTTTTTATTGATTTCTGAAAAATTCTAATTGAGTGACTTATGAGGTTTTTGAAATGACCGATTCAATCATGACGACGCTATATTTTCTAAAGAAGCTGTTCCTATTAGTCCCGAAATATAGGCTTTATAAATATTAAATATCACGAGTACGATGAATAATACGCCCGCGATAATGTTATATAAATGTATTTTTATTTATTAAGGATTTTACTTTTATACGGTATAAAACGTAAATAATTGTGTGTTTTATACTGTACGTTTTATACGTTTTATACGTACGTATAATACGTGTTTTATACGTTACCGTATTATACGTTAGAACCCTGATTCTATTCCAAGGCAATACATATTCACGACGTATAAAATTACAAAATTACCTGTAAGTAAAATACTTTTTACGAAAATACTTGCCAGGGGACTGATTTGACTGGACAACACACGATCTTGCTACTAATGATGACTGTTTTGAATGATAAAACCTCGGACTAAGTAAAACACTTGCAATATTATATTTATTGAACTTTAATTAATTCCTGTGACGAGCGATAACTTGATAGAAATATGAATTTCCAATATTTTCAATGTGTTTTGATTGGGCAGGAGAATAATAACAAATTGGTGGGTCAAACTTTAATAGGACATATCTAATATGAAACATAGAGTAATGTTATGATTATTTACACATTATTAAAGCATCATTACTCAAAATTATTAATACAGAGTAAATTTGTCTCTACACACTTAGAATCATTGATTATTTAGTTTACCAGCTTTGAATTTCATGGTGGGACACGCAAGGGGACAGATAATTTGACGTTTTGAATAATTTTTTTTCTAAGACATATATTTCGAAACTTGTTTATTTTGGGTGACCAGCTAGACATAGTTAAGGTTTACAAATTTCATGTGAAAAACAAATTTTTTTTTCATATTAATATACGAAATAAGCAGAGCCGTCCAAAATTCCTATGTTTGTAGAACTACTCATATATCCAAAAGATCGACACATGTATACGCACTGATGGATGAAACTTTAATTTCTGTCCACACTGGAATAAACTGAAACATTTTTCTTGTGGTTCAACAGTTATTTTGAACTGAAAAGTGGTTACTACCTGAACAAAAATCTTCTATACATAAAAATTTCACATCAAAAAACTGAATTATAGAACTAATAATGAGTTGCTTTTATTTAAAACTCAAATACTACACAAACTTTAGGCATCACTTAATCAAAATGTATTTGTAATTTACACAGAAGTTTAATCAAATTAAATGAAATTGTATTCTATTACCTCATTCAAAATTGTTGTCTCGTTGTTTTGATAAATAAACTCAGTACAAGTATTTATGACCGAGGTATCAAAACTTTCTATTAAGCATGATTCATTAACTGATGTAAAATATTCACACTTTGATGGTTTTTCATCCTTAAACGGAACAGCATATTCCAACCAGTCTGGATTATATTCATTTAAACCACTTTCACATTTTGGAATAGCACAACGATAGTTTAGATCACCAGCAGTAAATACATACGCCACTTGATATGCTCCACAAAATATAACCGCAAAACTAACTAATAATGAATTAATTATATTATATCTGCCAGAACCACCGAGTTCATTCAGCACTTCATCCAATTCTGTTTGGTTTTCAGTATCCACACTACTGTTAGCCATGACAAAACATTTATTAAACGAAAAATACAATTTCTTTCTTATGACATTGCACTTAATTTTGTTTATAACTGTTGTTTCTTTATCTTTAACGAATTGCTACTTTATTATAGCCCAATTGAAATCATATTTCAAATTTTTTCATTTGTAAACAAAACTAATCTAAGCTGTTACACGTATGTCAATATATAGTATGTATAAAATAAATATTTAAAGTTGTATACGTCGAGTCAAGTTTTTATTTTAATGAACATACTTTACGTTTAATCTCACATATTAATTTGAAGTAGATTGAAAACATTTGACTAGATTTTAGAATTCTGTGTTGATATTTAGAGTGACCAATTAGTGAGACATCGGTATATGTCTCTCTGTGACATCAATACCTATTTGCTCGTTAGCCATGGAGTCTAAAAAAATTAAAGAAATTAAATGTTGGATATAATAAAAATTTGAGTCTAGTCTGAGTATATTAGTTTATTGTTATTATGCTAAGGTATGTTATGAAATGTAATGTTTTTAGTGTTTTTATGACAGCGTATTTATGTTTCGTGTTGGTTTATTTTTCAACACAAATTGTCGTTATTTATACTATTTTAATTTCATTTACAAAGAGTTATATATTTTCTATGACATAATATGAAAAATTAATTTTCTTGAATGGTTTGTGAGAGAGACATTATTTTCTTGCATAACAATAAATATCAAATTGTAGTTTCTATGATATTTTTATCTTTACCAAGTCTTTAAATCATTGAATAAATATCTAAGGAAGAGTAACTAGACTTTTTGAGAGAAGCATCTAATTTGTAGTATTCGTGCGTTTGATGGTGTTTGTATTTAATCGTAGGGTGGTGCTGTGTATAATTTGTATATAGTTACACAAACATAACTTAGTTGGCAGCATGAACTGTTCTTTGAAATAAGTAGGTTTTATTCAAAATTTTATTTATTTCTCATTTAACTTAATCGTCATTTTAGGAAAAATTTGTCTTAAAATGTATTCTTACCTGGTTCCTGCTTAAATAAAAGATAATGAATAAGAATATTTTGTTGATTTTATTTGAATAATTTTTTCTCGATATTTTTAAACATTAAATACATAAAAGCAAAATTGTGTTTTTAATGAAAAGTGCGACAGACCTAACGTAGAAAGATCTGTGGTACCCCCTAAAGGTTTTACTGAGGTTTTAAAAGGTATTCATTTTGATATTCCATTTTTTTTATCAATTTGTTGATGACATCATAACAGTTCTCCTCGTGATCAAATTGATAATTTTTTAACGAAATTTAATGCTTTTAATAATCACATAAAATTCACGATTGAAATCGAAGAAAACTGTAAAATATCATTTCTTGACGTTATTTTACATCATAATGGTGATGGATCTTTGAGTTTTGATTGGTTCCACAAAGAAAATTGGTCTGGAAGGTATTTAAATTTTAATTCGTGGCTACCGTTGTCGTATAAGAAAAATACAGTTAGTTTACTAGCCGAAAAAAATTTCAAATTATCAGACACAAAATTCCATTTTCAAAATTTTAAATTATTAAAAAATATACTACAATTAAAAGAATATCCAGTTAAATTAATGGATTTCTGTTTTAAAAAACGTACAATAAATTTATACATAACAGACAGATACCAGAACCAGTTGAAGAAACCACAAAATTTACATCAATTCCATATATTAAAAAATTATATGATCAAACAAAACACATGATGTCCAAATATAACGTCAAAGTAGTTGGTAGAAGTCATCGTAGTTTAAAAAACTTATTATTCACAAAATTAAAATGCCGCCCTCAAAAAAAATTTGAAACAAATGTTGTTTATAGAGTTTCTTGTGATTGTGGAGAGAGTTATATTGGACAAACCAAATAATATATTTACAAAAGAGTTAATCAACACATTTATGATGCCAAGAAAAACAATATTAATCAAAATAAAAGTACTATATCGAATCACTTAAAAGATACGAATCACCAAATAAGCATGATAATGTTAAAATAATCTCAAAAGAACCAAATTATCGTAAAAGAAGTATTTAACTAATAATTTAACTTAAAACTAATATTTTCAATTTATCAACAAAGAAAACATTAAACTTATTAGTGATATATGTGTGTAAAATAAAAGAAAGAAAGTAATATTCCCATCTCCGTTTAAAAAAAAAAGATTCTTAAATTCAATCCTCTTTCACCAACAAGATACGCCCCCAGAGAAAGTTTTTTTTTTTAAGTGTTAAAAGTTAAAAATAATTAACCGATTTTAAAAATTGGCAGGTTGTATACATTTTATTTTACTATATATATATATTTGTTACATATTCTAATTTTGTAATTTAATGCTATCTCTCGCCACTTGTTTTAAAGTAATTTCTTAAACCCAACCCTTGATAAAAACTAAATCTATGGTCAATTTTCATCACTGCAAATGTATTGTTTTTTTTTTGCCTGCTGCCGTAATAGTACAGTATCTTAATTGTTTAATTATTTTTAATACCCACCCCTTTTGATCACTAAAGGTATAATAGCATTAAATTATATATTTAGTTTCTATTGCAAGAGTGCTCTTTATCTTTTATTGATTGTTTCTGGAAATCCATAAATATTCTCCCTCAAACATTTTTTTTTATTCCTTAAGTATAAAGTATAATCAGATAAATAAATACATTAGTTTATACACTTAGTAAAATCCTTATTATTTAGTGTCTTTACCCCCGGTTGTTTCTTAGTTATCGTGCTACAGCTGCGATCTAGTGTCGTACTGTTGTGACGGAGGTACCCAGATTTTCTTGTATTGTGTAGTGTTGAAATTTAGACCTGGTCGAATTTCTGTCACTGCACCTACAATGTCAAGGGGTAAGTCTCAGTCTCAACAAAATGGCCGCAAAGTGAACCAACAGCTTAGAATTGATTTCACAAACATAAGAGGACTAAATTCGAACCTAAACGAGGTTCATCACCACATCGAAAAAAATAAACCTGACATATTATTTCTTACGGAAACAATTGTCAGTGGTAAATCATCGAAATTGGATCTTGATAAATACCGGATGCCTAGTTACGAATTGGAACATTCCTTTTATAACAAGCATGGTGTCTGTGCATTTGTTCGAAATTCACTTTCATGTATGAGAATTAAGGCCTACGAGTTGAACTCTAAGCACCATAATTCTATAGCACTGAAGATCTCAGGTGTTGATGAAACTATGTTTATAATAGGATTATACAGATCTCCGAATTCCCCCCTGGATGTACTTTTTTCGATCAAATTTCGGCTAATCTAGAAAAGATTACCACGGACTATCCCAAAGCAAGACTGGTCATTCTTGGAGACTTTAATATTCATAATAAAGAATGGCTTAAGTTTTCATCGCGCACTGACGATGTAGGAAGACAAGCTGAACTGATATTCGCAGATTATCACGGTTTGACGCAAATGATAGAGTGTCCCACCAGAATCGCAGACAATTCACATCATAACAATAATTTGCTGGATCTGTTCTTGACAAACGAACCAGATACTACGAAGACAAAAGTTGAACAACCCCTGGGAACATCGGACCATTTACTAATATCAGCAATAGTAGAATTTACATCACCGACGCCAATTAAAGCAAATCCTCGTCGCGTGTGGAATTATAATCGCGCTGATTGGGAGGGATTGAGAAACTTTTATGATCAAACACCATGGAAAACTATTTGCTGTGTTGATCAAGATCCTAGCACATCGGCAATAAGAATTTCTGAAATTATAAAAGACGGAATGCGGCGGTTTATTCCAAATCGATTAATCACTCCTAAAACTGAGCCTTGGTTCACGCGGGATGTTGATGAGGCAATGAGGAATAAACGCAAAGCATTTAAGACGTATAACTCAAATAAAACACCTGAAACCCATAGCGCCTATAAGAAAGCCAGAAATATTAGTAAATACAAAATAGACTTGGACAAAGATGCGTTTATCCAGAAGAAAGCAAAGAAATTCGCCGAGCACCCGTCTGGCTCACGTAGTTTTTTTCAAGCAGTTAAATCAGTTCAAAGCAACTTTACTCGATCCCCTATTCCAACCTTAGTTCTGAATGACATTCCCGTGAGCGACTCAAAAGAGAAGGCAAATCTTTTGGGTCGTATTTTCGCAGAAAACTCTAACATAGTTGAACCTCTCCATTCTCCTACAATCATTTCCCCAGTTGAAACGAAAATGAAACCAATCATTTTTCGTTGCAATATTGTACGGAAAATGCTTCTTTCTATCAATATCAACAAATCCGCTGGTCCCGATGGTATCCCACCCCTCATTCTTAAAAACTTTGCTAGACAACTAGCTCCTATTTTAACAAAAATTTTCTATTTATCTTATAAAACCGGAATATTTCCCGATTCTTGGAAGCTGGCCAGCGTTCAACCCATATCAAAGAAAGGCAGTAAGACAGACCCTAACAATTATAGACCAATTGCAATTCTGTCGGTTTTGGCTAAAATATTTGAAAAATATGTTAACTACAATCTAATAGATTATTTGGAAATGTCGCGAATTATAGATGATAAGCAGTATGGTTTTCGTAGAAGTCATGCAACAGGTGATCTGTTAGCCTACGTATCCCATCTCTGGAACAAATCGCTGGAAAACCATGGTGAAACATTCAGTATTTCACTTGACATTTCTAAAGCATTTGATAAAGTGTGGCATAAAAATCTCATAGCTAAATTAAAATCTTATGGCATAGACCATCTTACTGTCTCATGGATTCATAGTTTTCTTACAGGTCGCCAATTTCATGTTAATTTAGATGGTATCACATCCAATATTTTCACAACCAATGCTGGGGTTCCCCAAGGTTCTGCACTCTCACCAACCTTGTTTCTTCTATACATTAATGACTTACTTAATTCCACAGTGCACCCAATCCATAGTTTTGCTGATGACAGCACATTGCATGCATCACATGCATCTCCTAAATTTCGATCTCATACTGCAGTTACCACTGATAGAGAGCTGCTAATTGATTCTATCAACAACAACCTGGCTCGTATAATGGAATGGGGTGATCGTAATCTTGTTTCATTTAATCCAACCAAAACAAAACTATGTCGTCTTTCACGAATAGAACGACATAAAAATTTCCCTATTAAGATAAACCATGAGGAATTGCGTGAGGTTGAATCAGTTAGACTTCTTGGAGTGGATATTCAAAGTAACCTGAAATGGAATAAACATGTGTTCAACCTCGCTAAATCTGCAATGCAAAAATTAGGATTCTTGAGTCGATGTAAAAAGTATTTCAATCCCGAGAAAATTTTGCTAATCTTCAAGTCATTTATTCGTCCATGTATGGAGTACTGCTGTCATGTTTGGGGAGGTGCTTGTCAGTCAACAATAAAATGTCTAGACTCTGTACAGAGAAAAGCAATACGGTTGATTGGTAATACCGAACTAACGGATCAGCTTGATTCACTCCAGCACAGAAGAAATGTGGCTGAATTGTCAATCTACTATAAATATAACTTTAGTGAATTCTCCTCTAAGGAAATTCAAAATATCCTTCCATTGTGTGCGCAATTTAATCGACGAACAAGAACTTCAGAGTTATCTCACCCATTTGCTGTCCAAATACCTCGTTGTAGAACTATGTCCTTCCAGAACGATTATTTTAATAGAGTGGTCAAATTATGGAACTCAATGCCCGGCTCCGTATTTCCCGATGAATATTCTCCTCAGATGTTTAAAGAAAATGTCCATCGTCATTTAAAAGAATCAGTATAGTTATTCCTATATCCTCATTCCTTCCATTTTTCTCATCTCCTTCCATTTTCCTCATCTCCTTCCTTTATAGTTGACATGGTATCTTCGGATATTCAAAGAGTCTAAATAATGAATATTTCATATTTAGTGTGCTAAACATGTCTAACTAATTAATAAAAAAAAAAAAAAAATTTTAGAAATGATCCAAATTAAAAAGTGTAGAAATTTAAACAAACAAGACGACACAAAATATTTGGAATGATCACATGATAATATAATTTTATAAAATTAATTTTAAACATTTTTTTTATTATTCATCAAATCACCTTTTCAAAAAACCTTCAGTTTATAATAATGTTTGTGCTATAACGGAATTTATATAATGCTATAACGGAATTTACCGGCACTCTCACGATCGCATTTCTTGACCTACACCAAAATTTTTTTCTCAATACGTTGAGGAAAAAAATGTCTGACAAGCTCGCGAACTGGCCATATCTGGGTACAGGTTAAGTGACTGGAGCCAAAAAAGTGGAATAATCTAAGGCGTTATAACTTCCGTTTGAATCATAATATGTATTTTAATAAAATTTATAAATATTGAATATTTAAACATATTTCTATAATTTTTTTTCCAAATGACAACCTTGGCATTCCAGTGTGGTGGAATGCATTAACATATCGATACTTCATCTATCGATATGTTAAACGATAAAGTAATTAATGTATGAGTATTTTGAATAAACATGTTCACTTTGAATTGATCCATCAACCAGTTGAGTTATCATTAATGAAGATACAACATTGGCGACGAAGATTGGCGAACCGCACAAAATCCAAAAGGTAAAACAATTTTGTTTTAATTAATATAAAAAAGTGAAATTTGTGTTTGGTTTAATTAAATTTTATAATATTTTTGGCATTGCAATTATCAAAAAAAAAAAAAAAATACATTTTGAGTTGCTAAATTAATTAAAGATTTCTAACAGGAAATTGTGATAAAAATAATAAAAAAAAATTACTGGAAATTCAAGGTTTTGTCTGGAAGACAATAATTAAAATTATTAAAATATAAATAAAAAAAAAATTTTATCGGGATAAAGTTAATAAAAACTTCAACGTTTGTTTCATTTTTTTCATTTTATATGAAAAGAAATACATATTATTATATTCATAAAATATTGGGAAGTAAGAATATAATTTGGTTGATGTAGTTTGGTTAATTTAGTTTGCTTTTTTTTTAATTTTGGCGCTAACATAAAGCATTTTTCTTGGTTTAAAGAAAATAAAGAGATTACAAATTAATTTTTAGTATTAAAATTATTTTTCTAATACTAACATAAAATTGGCGAATTTTGATTAATTTCATATAATTTTGTAAAAAAAAATTTGTTGGCATACCAATTTATTGGCTAATTTAAAAAGAAGTGAAAATATAAAGAAAAAATATATTATTCTTTATACTCAAAGTGGGAATTTAAATAAATTAAAAAAAAAAAAAAAAAAATGATTGGGTCTATAGAACCATTTACTCCTGGTGGAGATTTTGAACGTTATCTTATGCGAATGGAGGAATTCTTCAAGTGCAATGATGTTGATGATAAGAAAAAGGTTTCACTTTTTATAACATTCATTGGACCAGATACATTCGAAATTTTATGCCGGTTAGTACATCCGGACACACCTGTTAAAAAAACATATCAGGACTTGATAAAAATTCTAAAAGAACATTTTCAACCATCGGTTATTGAGATTGCGGAAAGTTTTAAATTTTACAAATGCAATCAAAAACAAAATGAATCGATATCGGAGTATATTGTAGAATTGAAGACGCTAGCATCCACATGCAATTTTGATACTTTTTTAGAAAGAGCACTACGTGACAAGTTTGTTCTTGGGCTTGTTGATGAAAAAACGCAATCGATACTACTATCAGAAAAAACATTATCGTTTAAGAAAGCTTGTGATTTAGCCTTGAGTATTGAAATGACAGGAAGAGAGCAGCGTAATATTAAAAAGGAGCCATCTTCAGAAATACATCGGGTTCAACCTAGCTATAGTAGAAGTCGTCCAGTCAATAGAAGCTCAAATAACAGAAAATTCAAAAATTATCGTTCACCATCACCCAGATATTCATCATCATCTGGTAGGAGTTTTAGCAGGGAAAAAACGATTTATAACTGCAACAAATGCGCTGGCAGTCATAAAATTAATGAGTGTGTGGCAAGAAATTTGGAGTGTCACAACTGTGGTCAATGGGGACATTCTAAACGAGCTTGTAGATTTAAAAATCGCAAATTCTTTAGCAATAAAAATAGGGAAGTAGAAAATAATTATAAACTCATGAATCTTAAAATAAATAGTTTTTTTAATGATAATAATGTTGATAATAAAATAGAACCACCGCTTATTGTTAAAATGTTCGTTCAAAATAAATTAATTGATATGGAAATTGATAACGGGGCTTGTTTTTCCGTTATTAGTTTAATAATGTATAAAAAACATTTTAACAATTGTGATTTAAATGAAGCTCAATTTAATAATATTTTTGTATTAACAGGAAGTAAAGTAGAAGTTGCAGGTTATATCGTTGTTACAGTGAGGTGGAATGAGCACGAGTTTCAATTAAATTTGTCGGTGTTAAACACAAAATCAAATTTTTTGCCTATCATTGGTCGAGATTGGATGCAAGCAATTTGGCCGAACTGGAGATATTATTTTTTAAATACAAAGGAAAGCAAAATTAACGTAAAACCAACAAAATTGGCAGAATTTGAGGAACGGGATACACCGAGGATAAAACAGGTGACTATGTCCGTAATAAAAGATTTGTGTGTGATAGCCCCAAAAGTGTTTGATTGACAAATCAAGACCCAATAACAAATTTTACGGCAGATATTGTTTTGAAGGAAAATGCGCAACCAATTTTCCACAGGGCTTATACGGTACCTTTCGGAATTAAAGAAAAAGTGGAAGTTGAACTGAACAAGTTAGTTAGTGAGAAGATTTTACGACCCGTAAAATATAGCGAATGGGCGTCACCCATAGTGATTGTACCGAAAACAAATGGTACCATACGAATATGTGGAGACTTTAAAGTAACGATAAATAAATTTGTCTGCATGGAACACTATCCGCTACCAATTGTGGAGGATATTTTTGCATGTTTAGGAGGTTGTACTTGTTTTTGTGTTTTAGATCTGAAAGGTGCATATCAACAACTAGCACTTAGTGAAAGGTCAAAACCATTAGTGACTATAAATACTCATATGGGGTTATACCAATATGAAAGGTTGCCATTTGGTATTTCATCTGCACCTTCTATATTCCAGAGTATTATAGACCAAATTTTATGCGGTATTTCAGGGGTAAAAAGCTATTTAGATGATACATTAATAGGAGGAATGGATGAAGAAGATGTAAAAAATAAATTAAAAGAGGTTCTACTAAAGTTAAATGAATATAATATTAAGATTAACATAGAGAAATGTCATTTTTTTAAAAATTCTGTGGAGTATTTGGGTTTTATTATTTCAAAGGATGGAATCAAACCAAATCCGAATAAAGTCGAGGCAATAGTTAAGGCAAGGCCTCCTACTAATGTTTCCGAACTTCAGGCGTTTTTAGGAATGGTAAATTTCTATGGCAAATTTCTACCTAATTTGTCAACGTTGTTACATCCTTTGTATGTGCTGTTGAGAAAAGATGAGAAATTTGAATGGACTGACAAATGCGAAAGTTGTTTTGTTGAGTCCAAAAAGTTGTTGTCAAGCGGAAGGCTTTTAGTATTTTATGACCCAAAACTACCACTTATTGTTTGTTGTGACGCTAGTCCGTATGGAGTGGGTGCTGTACTTGCTCACTTAATTGATGGCCAGGAGATGCCAATTGCTTTTGCATCGAGTACACTTAGTCCAGCGGAAAAAAAATATAGCCAGTTGCATCGAGAAGCATTGGCCGTAGTTTTTGCAGTAAAAAAATTTTATAAATACCTTTATGGAAATAAATTTGTAATATATAATGATCATATGCCTCTCCAGGAAATTTTTAACAACAAGAAAGGACTTACGTCGGTATCGGCACAACGAATTCAACGCTGGGCGTTGTATTTATCATCATTTAATTACGAAATTAAATATAGAAAAGGTTCCTTGTTAGGAAATGCTGATGGTCTATCGAGATTACCTTTAGAAGGAAATACAGGTTGGAATGAACCAGAAATTAATTCTTTTAATGTTTCGAACGAATTACCACTAACGCATGAAGAAATCGCAAAAGAAACTCAGTCTGAGGAAATTTTACGAAATCTTTACAATTTTTTTATGAGTGGTTGGCCAAATGAAATTCCAAAAATATTAAAAAGTTATTTTAGGGTAAAAAATTCATTGTCTTGTTGTAAAGATTGTATATTTTATGGGGAAAGAGTGGTGATTCCAGCAAACTTGCAAAACAAAGTTTTGAAACTTTTACATGAATCACATACGGGAATTGTGCGTATGAAAATTTTAGCAAGAGAGAATGTTTGGTGGAGTGGTATTGATAAGGATATTGAAATGTTTGGCCAGATGTGTATTTCATGCAATCTCAATCAATTAGTTAAAAGAGACTGTGAAAATTTTAATTGGCCTTCTACGACGTTTCAATTTGAGCGAATCCATTTAGATCTGTATCATTATGGGAAATTTGATTTTCTTATATCATGCGATAATTTTAGTAAATGGATAGATGTGTATTTGTTGAATAGATACACCGCAGTATCAGTAATACAAAAATTAAAGAATCAATTTTCTATTTTTGGGCTACCTACAGAAATTGTTACGGATAATGGTCCGCCATTTTCCTCAAAGGAGTTCACCGAATTCTGTCAATTTAACGGTATCAAATTATCTCACAGTCCACCTTATCACCCTCAAAGCAATGGCTTGGTTGAAAGGGCCGTTCAAACCATAAAAACTTGCCTAAAAAAATCGACTATGGAAGGAGAAAAAATTTATGATTTAATAAATAATTTTTTATTCGATTACAGATCAACTCCATCAACTGTAACAGGGTTATCACCTGCTAATATTATTTTTAAATTTATACCAAAAACCATACTGAATAAACTAAACAAAAGCAATATTCAGAAACAAAAAAAAGTAACATTTAACAAGCAGCCGAAGTTACAGAATATTGGGAAATATAGATCTCAGCCTAAACCAAATTTTAAATTACATCCTGGACAAACAATTTTATATTTAAATAATCATAGCAACCACAATGCTAAATGGATCGAAGGAGAAATTGTAAAACAAAAATCCAAATTATTATATTTAGTAAAAATCCGAGGATCAACACGTACAGCACATAGAAATCAGTTGAAAATATTCAACAGAATTCAAAATAAATTTAAATATTTTCCAACGGAAAGCTTGAAAATTCGCAATAAAAGAAAACTTAAACCAATATATCAACAAATAAAACGTCCACGGTCAACAAGAACGAATTATTATTTGAGAAATTCGATAAATCTATAAATTTAAATTTTTTAAATGTTCTGTGAATCGACTGATTATGAAAAATGTTATGTTAAGAAATTGTAATGTTTAGCATCAACATGCAAATGCTTTTGTTTGGAAATTGTGTTTTTTGGGATACTTGCTTAAAATATGTTATAGTATACGGTTGTTCTCTTAAAAAGGGAGAAAGTATTAATAATTGAAGTTATTGTATAATACAATACGTAGTATTTTTTTGAATTTAAATCTAGACTTAACGATTTTTATAATTAGATATATAATGTATTCTTAAAAGGGAGAAATGTGGTGGAATGCATTAACATATCGATACTTCATCTATCGATATGTTAAACGATAAAGTAATTAATGTATGAGTATTTTGAATAAACATGTTCACTTTGAATTGATCCATCAACCAGTTGAGTTATCATTAATGAAGATACAACATCCAGGTTCCTGAAAAATCAGCTGTTTTAAAATTTAATATACTTTTTTGTCCTTGATCTTGCTGAAAATGGCCAATCTCAAGTTTGAAAACTGTGGCACACGTTAGATAAAACATAAATCTTTCCAAAATTAAAAAAAAAATTGTTCAAGTCTAGAGGTTGAGACACCGGGGCTGTTAAAACGAAAACAAACGCAAACAGCCACGCCTTCCTCATTTTTGAGTTTATGTTGTTTAAACTCATATTAGCTTTTAGTTAAACTTTTCAACTATAACCTCAGAGATTTTCAGTTTTCTAACCCAAGAGGTTTCAATGGAATTCGCATTATACTAATCTAATGATGGTACTATCACGCCATACATATACAACAAATTTTCTTTTGTTCTGTGTTTGAGTTTTTATTTTTTTTTTCGTTGTTTTGAATGTTTGTTGTTGTTGTTTTGAATATTCATTATTGTTTTAAATTTGGGAATATTTTCTTGGAAAATTTGGAATATATTGGAAGTGGGTTAGTTGAAATAAATATATGCATATTGATTACACATTTGAAAAGTTTTCCTAGATTGTTAGATATTTGAGGTGTAAAAGTTGTTTGATAATTTGTGATTATAAATTATGTATGGCGGTATTGTAGGTGTGACGTTGTGAGAACGTTTATTTGCTCTTTGGTGAATTTAATATGTTAATAACAGTAGTTTTAACCAAATCAAACAAAACTGTTCCGAAATTGCATTGATAAAGTACCCGTAAAACAATTTTGGAAAAAATGCATGAAATGTGCACTAACTGTGCATGACACAATATGTCTGTGCACAAAATTATTTACAACACATGTCATGTACATAATGTGCGCCATACCATGCACATGTCGTAAAACGCCTTAGCACATATATGCACAGACATTTCAGACTCATTTGCATCAAATGTGCACTAAAATCTTCACAATATGTTCATTCACAGCTTTGCAGCAATGTATACATTTTTCAGAGACATGTTGACGGCATGTGGATCACCAGATTTACAGAAAAATCGTATTTTGTTCAGGAAATTTTGCACCACTTGTGCATTTACATGTTCACGATGAGTTTACAAAAGGTACATAAATTTTCTGTATACTTCTTAGAAACATGTTTATGACATATTACAAAATATCAAATAAATTCGTTAATAGAAATATCATAACCTTATACTAACCAATGTGTAGTCATAACAGAGCCGCTGTTATCATAGTCTTTAAGCCGAGAAGCGATAACTACAGTATATAATTTTTTAAACTATGTATATCTTAAATGGTTAGAACTCTAGTGAATTTTAACCAACTGAAATTTATATATTTCGTGCACAAGTATATGCGCATTTCGTCTACATGTATATAGGTCATTTCGTAAACATGTTTCATGCGAGTTTTATAAACAAATACACAAATATAAAGTTACACGGTGAATATTTGTATAAAATAAACATGTATACATGTATACAAAATGTGCATAAAACATTTTGTTTAAAGTTCTATGCCCATTTTGTAAACATGTTAACATGATTTAAAAATGTTAAATTAAAACAAATTTGTTTGACGATAGTACTCAAAAATATTTACACTTCAACTAAATTTTAAATATGCACTAGAATATTTTCAAAAAAGTACAAGATTACTCAAAATAAAATGTGCTCGAAATGTGCACCTACTCGTACACCATGCACATGATGTTTGTCGGGGTAGTTTCCGTTTATGTTTATAGTTTGGTTGGTTTGATACTTTTTTGGATTATTCTGTTTCTACTTAAATTATATATTTAAACTAATCTGAAAATTAAGCTAATCCAATTATATTTGTACACAAAGCTGTCTGGTTCCGAAATCTACCTATTTCTAGCGGACATACGTGCCGTTTGGCCTTTTTTTTACTTTTTTGGACGTAACTATGACAACGGGTTAAAAGTGACAGTTTACAGCCGCAAATTACAGTAATAAAGTAACACTTTAATATGTAGATGAATAAAAACAATTTTAATTTTATATTCTTATATTTTTTTATTGCGTTAGCATCGGTTTTAAAGCCGATGCTTCGTTAGTTGTATGCATTGGTTCTCTCAGTGTTACTGCTTCTTCTAGTGTGTCAGGTAGCTCTTTGTTTAAGGTTTCCGGAAACAGTAAGCTACATGCTCCACATATAACAGCTGTAGATCCAAACACAATAATTGGCAATGATCCCATGTAGGCTTTTAGTAATGGTGTTTGCAGAGCTAGCGTTAAACCAATCTTTCCAAAAGTTGCACTGATTGCTAAAAGACTATGTCGCAAATTAGTTGGAAACATTTCAGTAGTATACACGTAGATCGTTGAAAACGATATTCAAAAACTTTCCAATTAAATAAAATGTCAGTTTAAGCCAATAAATGTCTTCCCACAATGGTGCTATTAAGCAACATATTCCACTTAATAAAAGCGATTCACTTAACGTTGTTCGTCTCCCAATTTTGTCATCAAAAAACCAACAAAAGAAATAACCAGGAACCTCTATCAAACTGGACAACATAAAATTTGAATATTTATTGCCTCCTATTGAAACTGCATGAAAACTGAGTCCAAAATATACAAAAGTGTTAGCCATCCAGACCAAACTGCATATACTCAGCCTCAAAACAATTGTGGGATATTTGAATATATCTAATAGTTTGTACTCATGTTTTAATAGTTTACTATTGACAAGTGGTTCTGCTGCCTCAAACTTAGCAGTTTATCCGTCTTATCCGACTTGCCTTTTCTTGTATAATCATCTAAGAAAGTTAATGCTTCTCTTGATAGAACCACATTATTTGTTACCGCTGCTTTTTTAAAAACTTTCACCATTTCTTCCGTCCGATTGACTGAATGTAGCCAACGCACGCTATCTGGTATAAGCCAGTGATAAAATACAAAAAGAAAGGTTGGAGCATATACTATTCGCACGAAAAGTCTCCATTCTTGTGTCATTGATGCCGCAAATCCCATAACAAAAACACCAATTGAATAAAAACATGAAGTTAATGTACCACACATCAAACGGTATTTTGGCCCAAAGAATTCTATTCCTGAAAAGAAATTAATTAAATATTTTTCTTATATATTTGTAATTTTTTACCCAGTATATAAACTCCACTATACACACCAGCTCCCACAAAAGGGTCAAGAAATTCAAATAAAATGAATGATGAGTAGTTCCACGCAAAAGATTTAGGTATTCCACATGTTCCACTTGCCACCATTCCGACAGTAAAAACCATTTTACGTCCATATTTATCAGAAAAATAACCAGCAAATTGTGTCCCTAAATATATTCCTAGGCTAGCAGCTGTTCCGACAAAAGCTAACATCCAATTATTTTCCTGACAAGTAAGGTTCCACTAAAACGATTTTAATTTCATTTAATATAATTCACGGCACACAATGCAATCAATGTTCTAAATATAGGAATACAGTAAATTTACTATGATAAACAATACTTTTCACTAGCTTACTGATTACTTCGGTATTACTTGAGTCGAAATTTAACTACTCTTTAAGATCTCCAGATTCTATTTTTTAGAATTTAGAGTATTTAAATATAACGTATTTTCAATACAAAAATAACTTCTACATAAGACCTACAAAAGCGAGTTACCGGAAAAATTCCATTTGAGTTGTTAAATAGGCGTTACAAATTTAAAATAAAAACCTAGTTTTGGTCCTAAATAAACTAAAAAAAATTAGGTCCTACTAATTCTACTTCATATATAGAATATTTAGGCTCTAATAAGTATTTTGATACTTATTAATCTTAAAATGTTGTAATATTAATATTAGATGTTCTATCAATCATGCCTGCTCTCAATTATGTCTAATTTAAAACTGAAATTATAATTTTTTTCATTTGAACTATGTACAATGATCGGTCTCGTAAGTAGTTTTTGAAGATTCAAATGAGATGTTAATTTTGTAGTTGATAGAATTGTAAGGACTTATCAAGTTTTTAGAATATGATAAGTACTTAATAAGGTTTTAAAAAACAGGCTTATTAGGGTGTAAAGTAGTATTTTAAGAATCGATAGTCTGAAAATAGTTTTTTTTTACTTCAAGCTACGAAAATGTCATTCTAATATATAGTAAAACCTATGAGAAAGGGAAACTTTTTCTAGGTAGTGACTGAAAATGTTTTCAGTCACTAGGACTGAAAGTAAATAAGTTTCGGTGGTCGCATACAGGTGGTAGTTATTTAAAGGATTGAATAAATAATTGAATATTTGAGATTGAATTTGATTTACTGTTTCTGTTGCTGTGTTTATTTCTGTCAATATCGCAGTATTTTGATGGGATTGAATATTTTGAATATTTTGATCGAATCGAATCGAAACTAATCATTATATCACTTGTGTGTAATTAATTAATTAAACTAATAATGATTGTGTTTTTTTCTATATCGGAGAAATCGGAGCGATAAAATAAAATTTGTATCAGATATATCGTATAATTTTTTCCTTCGATAATTAACTGTCAGATATAAAATATATTCTCTGAGTTCTTTCCGCCAAAAAAAATAAAAAAAATTTATTAAATAAATAAATATATTTTATTAAAAAAATTATTTTTATTTGTTTTTAACCCAAGTACAATTGACTCGGTAAATTGTCATTCACAGCAAAAGTTATGCTGTGACAACGTCTCGAAATCTGAAAAACTATACGAAATAGTTATAAAAGTTAAATAGCTAAATCAATAGTTTTGGAAACGTTGTGACAGTAAACAAAACAGCTAATTCCCTTATATAGGTAATATGTGTTCATAGCAGTAATATAATTATTTTCGTAAAATCAAAATTTTTATGTGGAAAGCAATTTTACTGCTATAGACAAGTATATATGCGTTGAAATAAAAACGTTTTATTATCGTTTTTGTATAATTTCAAAGTCAAATCCCAATTAAACAGTTTAGCTCTTTTAATAGCAAGATAGCTGAAAAAGATGAATGCAATATAACTTATGTTGAGTTTGAGCTTTCTGTAAAGCAAATTCGCTGTGCACCCATATTGTCAATTAATTTCATGCTAGGAGCATACGCCATGTATATTTTTCAAACCATTCCACAATTATTTGGTTTTACTTGGTCGGCTGTGACAGTGCACTCGATATTATTTTATATAATGGAAAATAAAAATTTAAACCATTATTTTAAATCATTAAAGAAATATACACGCAGTTCTACATTTCATAGAAAGTCCGAGATCAATACTGAACAGCTGAAAATGGAACCTTAATTAATAACGAAAATTTGTGTATTAACGTTAAACATGTTTGACATGTGCCAATTACACTGTTAAAAAAATAAAAGTGATTTCTTCCGAATCTGATCCGTTTTATTGCAACAAAGTATGTAAACATAAGTAAGTTTTTTTTTTCAAAAATGTCTATTTAATTTGAAAACGAGCATTATTTTATTCTCTTTGTTTTATAGGTGAGAACAATTTAGTTTCCAATAAAGATTGTGATACTGAATTAAAAGAGAGCAATTATGTCTTTTTCCAGTCATGCCTACCTCAAATACCAAAACTTTTAACATCTGTAATCTCTATATACGATCAAAACGAAAAATTCGGACATTTCCTTTATGATAGCGAGGACGAAAACGAAGATAATACAGAAGACTTTCTTGATAAGATACAAATATAGGCAGTATCGTTTAGTATCGTACAAACTGATTTAAAGGAGCTCTTAACGATTTATAAACAATGACTTAAACAAAATAAATTGCAACCACTACAATGTGCAATGAAAATTGCAAATATAATACCATTAAATCAATTGGAATCGAGGTGTTAAATGTTGCTCAGAATCTTATTTCAAAACCTTAGATAGTTCAATTTCTATCAGTTTAAGAATAAATATTGATGGAATTCCTATTTATAAAAGCTCAAAAACTCAATTTCGGCTCATGCACATCGTAATACATGCGAGATCAACGGTTTTGCACCGATGTTTGTGGGAATTTACTGTGGCGAAAGGCTTTGTAGATAACTTGTAACCGATCTTGCAAAACAGTATTATAATAAATAATAGCAAAGATATAGATAGAAATAAAGATAAATAGATATTAAAATCCGTCCCATAGATATTAAAATCCGTTGCTTTATTTGTGACGCTGCAGCTTGTAGTATGATCAAAGGTAAATATACTAATCGAAAACAAAATGAAACCAACATTTCAAAAACTCAATTAGCTTTGTCTGAGTCTTGCTCTAGTTACAGTTAACTTCAACACTTATCATGGATGTCTTAACTGCCATGTCATTGGAGAGTATGATAATGGCCAACACAATATGAGTTTTCCACGAACTTATATGCCTACGCGAACTGATTATTCCTTTCGCTAGCAACTAGACAAACATCATCACAAATTCAATTCACCCTTCTCTGCCTTCCTATTAATATGGTAGATTATGTTGTCGTGTGTGATATGCTTCATCAGCAGGATAGTGGTATTATGAAAAAAATGTTACTTTGTTTTACTGGTCAAGAAAAGAAAATTGGGTTTCATTCACGATGAGATCATAGACGCATTAAGGAAGTATCACCATATTTAATAAAATGCATTTTGCCATTGGGCATTAACCGTTCAGTTACATCACTTGATGGCAATTATAGCAAATGTATGTTTGCCCTACAAAACGAAATTTGTTTTCATTCCATTGCTTCACACTTTATAAATCATACTATTTAAATATCCTCTATTCAATAACGCATACCATTCTAATTGTAAAAAATAAAAAACAATGTTTATAAATTTATTGATTTCCAACAAATGAAAATATATTTTCTTGACAAATTCATATTATGAGTTCATTGGTTAAGTATGTCTCATGACTAGCAAGCAGACTTGCATTCTGATTTTTCAGAACAACTACGTTTTATCCTCTTTTCACATTTTCTTTCACACAAAGCAAAACTACTTACCACAAAACTAAAAAGGCCACCTTAACGAAAAATTTCTTACCATAAAGCAATCCGTAAAAATGCTTAACATATAATAATTTTAGTTATTAGGAGGACAACGATAGGCCTTTAGACAAAGCATTATAGTTATTAAGGGCAATGAATATTACTTATTTGCTAAAATGTTATTAATGGTAAGTAGTTCTCAGAAATGATATTCGCATCGACCCAGAATGAAAATAAACAATATAACTGAGAAAGAAACCAAAAAATCGTTTTAGAACAATATAACTCACACTCAAAACTATTTATACTGCACGGTTGCTTACCACAGAGTTAAAATATATCTAGAACGCTTAGTGTGTAGATATATTGCTATACGCATACTAAAGTTTCCGACACATAAAGCAATTTAATTGGAAAAGGAAATTAGTATTATTCGAATCCAAACTGTTTTATGTAAATTGGTATCGGCAAAGAATTGAAAGCGAATTTTGCAACATAAGAAGCACATTTGTTATTGAAACGAAAAGTGCATTTTTTTTTCTTATTTTACTAATGAGCAGGATATTTTGGCTGTATTTATACTTAAATTCGCTTAAACAATTAAAATGAATTGTGTGAAGATGTTTTGTTATATCAAATAAAGAAGCCATGTTTTATTTAGTTTGTACAATATGCTCGCAATACAATAAATTATTAATGTTGCATACAATACTCTTTTTCAGTGATAACATCTGTAAAAATATCAAACATATATTTCTGGTTCATTATTTACGGAAATGTGGTACTTTCGGGCACATTTTTTGCAAAATGGTAAAAATGGGTTGAAAAATATTATTTCATTTTTCTTTAAATATTAAATATTTTTAGGGCCTATCACGATTTTGGAGGTATCCTAGAAAATCACTCGAAATATTTGATTTCCCACATAATTTTACTTTGAAATTAGCTGTGAAATTTATATTTTCCATGCGATATTTTTTAAAACATAATACTGTCACTTATTTGTTGGTCCATACAAAAAATTTTTTTATAAAATCTAAGAAATGTAATGTACTACACACAATTATGCATTTCAAAGTTAATTTGGCAAATAATTTATAATAAATTGTTGCCACCACAATCATTTCTAAAATAAAAGTTGTTTAGTTATTTCTGTCCTAAGTGCTATTCAAAATCCGTTTTCTGCCATTAAAACCGATTAGATGCTTTAAAAGTATGTTTTCTTTTTTAACTATTTCACTTGTTATACAGTCATATTGTGACTATTACAAGTTTGTTGTTTTAGACGCAATATTATTAAACACATCAAATTGATGTCTCAAAAGCAATTTTTCTTTCACAAGAAAATTGCTGTTGCATCTTGCTAAAACGTAATGGCAACCAAAATACAATCCCCATTTTACCTATAATTATGTTGATAAAACATAATCCAAACGTTTTTCCCTTTTTTTAAGGAAGTTATTGTAGCTAAATAGCTGCAAATTTTTACTGCAACAACGTATCGGCAGCTTCAAATTGTTACTTGGGAATTGAAACTCTACCTACAATTCTTTAAATTTTTACTTTAAACGATGACTTCCAGTTGGTAAAAAAATATCTGTAAAAGTTTTTAAAGAAAATATATGAACTATTTTCATTATTCATATTGTCAAATTCATCTACTAAAAACTTTCAAAACGACAACCTAAATTTGACTGTGTAAAAAATAAACAAGTATATATCTCATTTTTACCAATGTAAAATAATGTTACTATTGTGTTCGCCTACAGATGGAATAATAACAAGCGAACACAATAATAACATTAGTTTACACTGGTAAAAATGTGATACATAATTGTTTATTTTTTACGCAGTCAAATTTAGATATGTTGTTTTGTAAGTTTTTAGTAGATGAATTTGTAAATATTATCATTTATGTTTACAAGCGTAGAAAAAATAGCGTTTTCTACGCGTGGTAAAAACGTTTTTGCGTGACTGAACTTATTCCACTCGACGCTATCGCGTCGACAAACCGTTCAGTCACGCAAAAAGAGACGTTTTCACCACTTGTATAAAAATCTACTATTTACTACCATCGTGTAAAAAGTGACTATTTTTTGCCAAAAGTTTAGTTTTTTGTACTAGTTCAAAAAGCACCTTACTAGTGCAAACAGTTTTGGCACTAGTGCAAACAGTTTTGGCACTAGTGCAAAAAGTACCTTACTAGTGCAAAAAGTACCTCAGATCGTAGAAAAAATGTTGTGTGCAGCACGTGCAAAAAGCATATTTGTTGCACGATGCATGAAGCTGCTCGAGAAAAAAAAAAAAAAAACGTTATTATAAATTTACGTCTCTGAATATCCGAAGATACCATGCCAACTAGGGATTAGGATTTAGTTTGAATGAATTTAGTTTCCTTATGAAATTTATGAACTTAACTTTAAAGTTTTTAGGATTAAAGCAATCGGGGGAAACCCATGAAGGTAAGGCATTCCAAACATGAGAGACTCTGTTGAAAAAATCACGCTGAACCTTTTTATTTGAACGAAAGAAGCTGTTCACTATTGAAACATTTACGACATCGGCCCAAAAAACCTAATTTTTGAACAGCGTTCTTAGTTAGGTTAAAAATATGAGAATTCCATTTCATATTATTTTCAACTTTTTCTCCTAGAAGTCTAACAGATTCTTTCTCTTCAAGGTCTTTAGCATCGAATTTTAATTGAAACGGATTAGATATGAATATTCTAGAAAAATAACAAACCTGTCTTTTACTCGAATTGAATTCAACACTATTAACAAACCCCCAATCCAAAATAGTTTTAAGGTCATTGTTTAATGAATCTATCATATTTGATCTACAGTTATTAAGCGGTAACGGTGAATATAATTTAGGGTTTTTCATGAGACGTATGAAACGTGCTATAGTTAGCAAAACTATGGATAGGACTAGCTGTTGAATCCAACAAATCGTTAATATAAATAAGAAAGAGAGTTGGTGACAGAGCCAAACCCTGAGGAACTCCTGAGGAACCACTTAAAGGCTCTAATAGTTTAAAATGTCCCAGGTAAGGATCATTTAATAAAAACAAATCAAGTAAATTACTCCTTTGTCCCGAAATGTCAGGCACTCTAGTAAGCTTATCTATAATCTGTGTGTACTTATGGTAAAGAGAAAATAGCTCAGCCTGGTTTACCTATCTCATCAGTTGGGGAACAGTGTGTTAGCCATTCTTTATTGTGGACATTAAAGTCACCAAGAACTATAAATGTAGCATTAAGATACTCTGTCAACCTATCAATTATTTCAGATAGGTCAAGAAATAAGTTGATGTTCTCAGATGAGTTAGGGCAGCGATATAGACCAAAAACAAACAACGTTTGATTAGAACAACAAATCTTAAGGGATACCATGTTGTAGTGTTTTGAATTTAATTCAAAAATATGCAGGGGCTGAAATCTCATAGCTCTGAGATATCAAGACTTGGGTCTGGATTAAGGACTTTGATATAGTTTTCGGCAAAAAACTTTTATGAGGACATGGTTTTCAGTTTTGGGCAGCGATGTATATCAAACATAACTCTTTGTTAAAGTACAAGTATGTTTTGATCTCTGTTTAGAAATTTATTACAAAACTAACACGAAACATTGATACGTTGCCGGAAAAATATAACAGATCATATATTTACATAATTTAGTGAAAAGATGATACACTCAGCAAACTGCTCAAAAACCTCTCCATTTAGCGTTTCGAGAAAATATTACATAATCACAAATTCATATTTCTTTCAAAATTCCAAAAATATTTTAAAAATTAAATAAAATCAAACTTTTTCAAAAATTTCAAAACTATTCCAAAAATTAGAAAGAAATCAAATATTTAAACCTTTTCTAAATTCCAATAATATTCCAAAAATTCTTAAAAATTCAAACTTTTTCCATAATTCTAAAAATATTGCAAAAATTATT
Source organism: Diogma glabrata (assembly GCA_963693315.1). Taxonomy (NCBI): domain Eukaryota; kingdom Metazoa; phylum Arthropoda; class Insecta; order Diptera; family Cylindrotomidae; genus Diogma; species Diogma glabrata. The sequence continues at coordinate 98,431,911 of OY856187.1, forward strand.
ACAAAATCAAAAATTGAATTTTTTTTCAAAATTCCAAAAATTATAATAAAATCAAAAATTTAAAATTTTTCAAAATTCTAAAATATTACAAAAATTCTTACAATATCAAAAATTAAAACTTTTTCAAAAATTCTAAACATATTGCAAAAATTATTACAAAATCAAAAATACAAACTTTTTTCGAATTTCCAAAAATATTTCAAAAGCTATTACAAATTCAAAAATTTCCATGTCCAATTTCATTTTCAATTACATTTACGTCATAAAAGCAGATACATTTTTTTTCCAAAAAATTAGCTAAAAAATATATAAAATCATTTTTTGACACACTTGACATTATTTTTTTGACAAACTTAAAATGCCATAATTCTCAATAATAATAATAAAGCTTCATTTCAAACATATAATTAATTTTATTTTTTTCCAAAAAATTGGGTAAAAAATAAATAAAAATCTTTCTTTTGACACGCTTGACAACATTTTTTTGACAAACTTATAATGCAATAATCTAGTTTTTGATCTCACATAGCAATCCCTACCATCAAGATTTCTCCAAATTATCCGCAGGAGGGATCGATTTTGATCGATTATGATCAATGTTGATCTACGGGTCTGACTACCCTGCGTACTCCAGTCCCTGCCATTGACATATGCGTTAGCGTGAGATATCACATACCACTGACAATGGCAGGAGATGTCATTAGCCAAGATGATATCTTAGGGTGCTGGCGGACGAACTTTAATTAGTCAACGGCAGCACTTCCAGTCTTAGCTGGGCAGCGTTCCGTAGTGGTACCGCTCATTATCTCTTCCGAGGAATTGGAACAACACGTAATTATGTGTGGGCTTTGTTCCTCGATTGAGGTGGTGGACGGTGCGTCTGGGGTGCGCTGCATCATCTGGATTATTGTCATTCAGTTTTTTTTTGTTTTCTGCAAATTTCTCACAATTTGTTTCTCTTATTATTTTGTTATTATTTCTTCATCTTATCATGAAATATTGGCATATGTCATATTTTGTTGTATGATAGGATTTTTTACTTAGTTATCCATTTTAAAATAAAACATAAAAAAATAAAATAAACCTTTTGATATATATATATATATATATATATATATATATATATATATATATATATATATATATATATATATATATATATATATATATATGTATATATATATATATATATATATATATATATATATATATATATATATATATATATATATATATATATATATATATATATATATATATATATATATATATATATATATATATATATATATATATATATATATATATATATATATATATATATATATATATATATATATATATATATATATATATATATATATATATATATATATGGCAGTACAACCAAAAAAAAATAAGTCTGCAAGTGGTAAAGCAAATTTGCGCAATCCACCCGCCCATAAAGCGGCACGTCCACGGAATTTGCAGGGACAAAACATATATGAATCAATAAACAATTTTAAAATACATGTTCAAAACATCTGCGGATTGAACGCTAACCATGACCACGTGCAACATCATCTTGAGCACGACAAACCGAACATCCTGTTCCTTACAGAAACACAAGTTTCTGAAAACTTTCGCTTTATAGAATCGCTTAATTCCAAATATAGGCTCGAATCAGCTTTCAAACTCCATCAGGGCGTATGCGCACTCATTCATGAGAGTGTTGCGTACACGTGCTTTCCAAATTTTGAACTACACGGTGACGGCTTCAATACAATGGTTTTAAAGATTTGTCTTCCCGAAATGACTTTTTTTACAATAGCTTTATACCGGTCCCCCAACAAACGTAACCCAAACTTTTTTAATATACTGACAAAAATTGTGGACGAGATTAGAGCAAAGTCCCCTAATTGTGAAGTTACCGGTTACCGGTAACTTCACAATTAGTTACCGGTGACTTCAACGTCCACAACAAATCATGGTTGGAATTCTCCAAATCGACCGACGATGTTGGCAATAGTGGAAAACTGGCAGAAATTGCCGAGTCTCAGGGTCTCAAATTGTTAAAAACCGACTTTCACTCCCCGTAGTGGCGGTGATAATAGTTTTATTTTAGATCTCTATCTTACCACAATGCCAGAATTACGAGTGTCGATGTCGCGAAAGGTAGTATTGGAAATTCTGATCATTATTTAATCTCATCAGTTATCAAAACTGATTTACTTAAAACTACAGTCCCAAACCCCGTAAAATATTTCACTACTTAAAAATGGATAAGAGTGGTCTTCAAAATTTTCCATGGTTTCCCTTTCGACCGTCATTGTTTTTACACTGACAATGTAAATGTTTCTGCTCAAAACTTTACAGAAACCTTCCAATTTGCTATTAATAAATTTCTCCCTTTCTCCATAGTTTCACTTCAAACCCAAAATAGTAGCTTAACTTATAAAGGGGTTAAACATCAACAAAGCCTCAGGAATGGACAACATTCCACCCATTATTTAAAAAACCTTTTCCAAAGAACTCTCTCCAACTTTAACTAAAATATTCTACCAAACCTACAAATCTGGTATATTTCCCTCGTGCTGGAAGTTGGCAAATATCCAGCCCGTCCTCAAAAAGGGACCAAAATCCGATATCTCAAATTATAGGCCAATAGATTTACTATCGGTCCTATCCAAAGTCTACGAGCATTATATTAATACATATATTTCAACATTTCTGGAAGAAAATCATTTGATATCCGACAGCCAATACGGTTTTCGAAACAAAAGATCAACTACCGATCTATTAAACTATGTAGCGCATTGTTGGAACAGCATACTTGATACAGGTGGTGAAACATACGTTATCGCTTTAGACATCTCCAAGGCATTCGATCGAGTCTGGCATGCCATCTTAATCAACAAGCTCGTTGCGTACGGTTTTCATCCCCATGTTGTGAGGCTTATTCAAAATTTTCTATCCAACCGATACATTTCGGTTTCCTTAGACGGTTTTTCTTCTGAGTCTAAACTAATTAACGCTGGTGTACCCCAAGGCTCAGTATTGTCCCCAACCCTATTTTTGATTTCTTTCAACGAATTGTTGAAAATTACCAGCAACCCAATAAACAGTTTTGCAGATGATAGTACTCTGCACAAGTCGTTAGAGCCCCTTCCTTCAAAAGGTAAAATGCACGAACGAAATTATCCTGTTCGGAGAGACGCTGCTATAAACGTGAACAAAGACCTGAATAAAGTCGCCGACTGGGGTGACCAAAACCTTGTCAATTTCAACTCTACCAAAACACAGCTGTTGATTGTTTCCAGATCAAAGACCGAGTTCCCCAAAGATATTTTATTTAGTATGTATGATGAACCAATAGGTGAATGTAAAAACATTCGTTTATTGGGTGTCACAGTTTCAAATGACCTACTCTGGAACAATCATATAATGGCGATGGCAAAAAGCGCGTCTAAAAAACTCGGCCTCCTAAATAGATGCAAAAAATTTTTCACTCCATACCAATTGCTCCATGTTGATAAGTCCTATATTCGTCCCTGTATGGAATACTGTTGTCAAGTTTGGGGTGCTGCCTCTGTTTCTAGCTTGGCCCTCTTGGACTCTGTTCAAAAGCGGGCTTTACGAATTGTGGGTGATCGAGCTTTGACATCAAAACTTGATTCCCTACAACATCGTCGCAATGTTGCTGACCTCGTTGTTTTTTACAAATATCGTCATCAACAGTGCTCAGATGAAATCAGCGGCATCAGTGCCGGATCAATCTATTTTAGCGCCGGGTGCAGATTGGGTAAATGGCGCCCTCAAATTAAATTATATTGTAAGATAATATATTCAAAAATCAATGCAATACTTGTTTTAATACGAAGTGTTGTGTAATAGAAATTAGAATATGTTTCACTGTCACACTAACACATAGAGAGCTTTTAAGATCTAAATCCCACAACAACATGCGTTCAAGTATTAAACGCTCTTTTTATAATTGGATCAACATTTTCTTTTATGGTTTTTCAAATGTTGGATATTTAGACAATAAATCTTATCATATAATAAAATATGATATATGCCAAAATTTCATAATAATATGTGGAAAATAGAAACAAAATAAAAAATTTATTTTTTTAAAATTTGAAAAACATAATTAAAACTAGGTTACTAATATTCTAGCTGATGGAATACTCTTCATCAGGGTTACCAACTATTACACAACATAAACCCGAAGAAATCCTATGCAAACCCGAAGATTTCAATAAATATCATAAATTTCGTTCGATTTCGATAAACAACCTCAAAGTATTTATAAAATATGGACTTTAAACCTCCCACTCCGGTATGTCAAAAACTTTGATCTACGAGAAGGGTTTGGTATAGTGCTTGATGAAGACTAACATTTGTTTGACGTTTTAAATTTTCCCTAAAATATTTTAATGGCACTCAGATGGAAATTTCTGTGTGCCAAGTTAGACTGGTTATGTTCCAAAATGTCGAGAAATGCTTGTACACTTGTCGAGAAGTATTTGTACTCATCCCCGACCTAAATTTTTTTAAATATATTTTATTTTCCCAACAAACGAATCATTGCGGACGAACCTTTGTTGTGCTTTTCTATATCTTTCTTGGAAGCATTTGATTCACTTAAAGACACAATTGATAATATCTTCATCACCGCACCTAATCCAGTATCTACGGAGAAATAGGGTAAATCAGTTCATGACTTTGATGAGTCTCTTATGATTTCCATTGATATATCCAAGCCGTTTGACAGAGTTTGGCATCGGGCTCTTATCGAATTAATTTTATTTTTATTATCCCAGAGATGTCTTATAGAAGTTGGTGTTGTTTCGGATAAATCCTCAATTCAAGCCGGTATTCCTCAGGGTTCAGTTTTTCGCCAACTCTTTTCTGATCTTTATCAACAATTAGTAATCCACAAACCCAATATATAGCTATTCCGAAGTTCTATCTTACATTCATTTTAAGAGAATGAAGAAGAAAGGAAGCAACAGCCATCTAGCCTAACTGCTAATTACAATCGTAGAAAAATGGTTGAATCCTTGGATCTTGAGTCAAGTTTGGACTGGTGTAAACTGAACCTTATGACATTTAATTCTAGTTTTGTCCTATAAGACCTCGTTGTATAGCTCCAATGCAACGTTTTCCAGACAATCTCACCTGCATAAACTCACTTGCACTTAAACTATTGCGTACTAATATAAACCACAAACGAGAATGGTACAATCACATTTGTTCTGTGACGAAATTAGGGTCCCAACGACTTTGCTGCCTATGATGCAGTAAAAGTTTTATCTCTCCATCTGAAATAACTACGATGTATAAAGAATTTATACGATCGATCCACATATTCAACTACCATTCATGGGTTGCAGGTCCAGAAACCTGTAAATTTTGTCGTCAGAGTTCAAAGGCGTGTATACAAGCCGATTGATGATAATTAATGATAACATCAGGTGATTCACTGAATCATACAAGAGTTGTTGGATCTTTTACACTATACTACGCTATGCTCTAAAGCAATTAATCACTTAATACCTCCACTACGTAGATCTTCACGACTCACGAGCCACAAGACATTTTTTGCATTCTTATAAGCTATAGACAATAGACATTTCGTATACTGGTGGAATGGATTACCAAAAAATGTTTTCTCTGCTTCGCACATTCTATAATTCGATAACACCATGATAATATTTACTTATAATTTATTTTTACCTCTTGACCGGAATGAACTAATATTCATAAAAACCCGGAACAAAAATACTCCTAGCTCCGGAGCTAAGAAGACGTACATTCAAACCCGAAGTCTTCGGAGTAAAGGGTACGAGTTGGTAACCCTGCTCTTCATTCATGTGACGTACTCATGTGGTCCATGCTTAAAGTGCACAAATAGAGTTAGGTATGTAGAGGCATATCTTCGAGCAAGCAATTGCACAGTAAATAAAAATTTATTTTAATAAAGAAAAAATGTTATACGAATTTATTTCAAATATTGTAACGATTATGGAGTGCGATGTAAAAAAATCTATTGATAGTTTTCTTACTGAAAAATGGTTCTGCTAACGCAATACAAACTGAATAACACCTAAATACGTTTCTGAAGATAAAAACAGAATTATAACTATTTATGTACCTAGGGCGTTATGTAGGTTATTGCGCCCGGAAAGCGACGTAATCTAGCCCGAGGGCCTCTGGCCCGAGGGATGGATGTCGCTTGATGGGCGTAATACCCAGTAACGCCAGTGGTGCATACAAGATTTTATGCTTCACTTAATAAGCTAAAAACTAAGAAAGAATTTAATTTGTTAGGTATATTGATGCAAAATTGATTGATGCAAAAATATACAAATGTAGCATAGTATGCCAAGAAAATAACTATTTTGAAGTTAAAAATAAATATTTGATGTTTGTACGTTGCTATATAAACAAATTCTCCTAAATTTTGTAGCGTATGACAAAAACATTGTATGACGTTTAAAATAATTTGATATTTTTGGAAAACTATATGAACATTTAATAACTAAAATGTTGCTAAACATTTTTAAACAAATGTAAAAATCTTTTAGCTAGCTAAAACTAACTTTAACTAGCTTAAATTGAATAAGAATTATTTACATTTTGTAGACAAAACTACAGCAAAAATAATTTTATTTAGTTTTTTAGCGTCTTAATAGCGGGCGTTATGAATTCATAATGCCCTCTCATAACGCCCCGGTTTTTATGAATGTCTTTATATATCGCGTATCCAAGACATTATAACAACTTAATATCATTGTGAAGTATAAAATAATTTTATCTAATACGAAAATAAAATAAAAACTACACAGTCTATGTTAGAGTAGGTAAATAAACAAATTAAAAATTGTAGATTTCACACCTAGGTGCGATGTTTCGAAGATTGTGTTATGTTTTTTGCTATTTAATTTTTGACTAGCATAAAAAAGGTTGCGTTGGCGATAGATTAGTTCAAAATAAAAGATACAGTTAGTTGAACATTAACGGTGACAGAAGTTATTGATAATATAGCAGTGATACGGCATAATTATATGAGAAGTCATAAATAATTTACACAATGTGAAAAAAATAATAGCAAACTGATTAAAAAAGAGGAATAGGACAAATGGACGAATAATATTTATAACGTAAAGAAAATCCATTGTTTAAGTTTATTAAATCTAGAAGTCGAACCGAATATAAGCAATGGCCGAGTTGCTCTACGTTACAATATAATAAAAATTATGAATAAATGTGAAAATAAAAATAACATTAATTTGTAAGAAAGAATAATTATAATATGAAAATCAAATATACTATAACATTCGTATATTTTTTTTTTATTAATAAAATGTGCTGTGTAGTAGGAATTACAATATGTGTCACAATAACACATAAGAACCTTTAAAGACCAAGGTCCCACAACAACATACGTTCAAAGGTGTTGATGGACGTAAATCTTTCTTTTTTTGTTTTTTTATATTTTTGTTAAAGAATGGATAACTAAACAAAACATCCTATCACTGATAAAATATGACATAGGCCAATATTTTATGATAGAATAGAGAAAACAAAAGTAAATTAAAAAGTAAATAGCAAATTTTTACAAAAATTTGCTGAAACAAAACAAAAATGTAGTTGCCAATAATCCAGCTGGTTGCATATTCCTTGATCCTGTGACGCACTGTCTTTCTTAAAGATTAAAGCCCACACATAGTTATATGAAGGCTCGTTTCTTCAAGGAAGCAAAAGGATTATTTCACAGCTAAGATTGAGGGTGCCACCGTTGACTGAATACAGTTCATCCGCCACCACCCCTAAGATGTCACCTTGCCTAGTGATATCTCACTGCTATTGCCAGTGGTATGTGATAACGTCAACTCGTATGTCAATAGCAGAGACTGGAGTACGCGGGGTTGTCACACCCGTAGATAAAAAATAAAAAAAACAATAAAAACTGATCCCTCCATGCGGATAGATAACTGATTCCTCCATGCGGACAAATAAAATTGTATTAAATATAGTATCACATATATGTTCACTTTTATGGCTTTATTTTCACAAAAATCTTTTTTCGGCAAACGGCTGTAAAGTTTAACTTTACTGCCGCTAGGGAGTTAGCTAAAGTCTTACTTTTTAGCCTGACAGCAAAAGTAACGTCTAGCGACAGCAAAAGTAACGCCATTTTTATTTTATATTACGGAGGCTGTAAAGTAGCATTTGTTATTTGTTAGCTTGTTATTTTTTCAAACATATTGTATAACCATGACAACAAAAAATAAGTTGATTCTCATATTATGAAATTTTGAAAAGGCTGCTTTGATAAAAAAATTTTATTCATACAAATTTAAATGTTTTTTTCTCTTTTTTGAAAGTAATTATGATGATACAAATTCATATTTATAAAAAGTTTGATGTATTAATTTCATATTTATAAAAAATTTAAACGTTTGCCGAAAAAATAGTGTATTTAATTCGGAGCTAAAGTGACTTTTTGTGTTTCGTCTATAATTGTCGGCCTCCCTGCGGTCGGCCGTCAAACTATAGACTCAACACAAAAAGTATCACTTTAGCTCCTAATTAAATAATGTACTATTATTGCCGGTTCGTATTTTCATAAATAAGAAATTTCAGATTCCATTCATATAAGGGAAAAGGCAACTAACCTCTCTCGGCTCATGCTCCATCACCTGGTGTAATTTAGAAAAGCTCCTTTCTGCGAGAGCTACTATGAAACCTATTTGAGGGTCCTGATATAATAGGTTGTATCTGTTCTAATCTAAGCAATCCTGGTTTGGGCATGTTCTACGAGCCGATTCACAGTCTGGAATGATTAAAAAAATGTACGCTAGTACCCCAGGGAGTGGGCGACCGCGAGGTAGACCACGACTACAATGGGAGACTGACGTAATAAACGACCTTAAAAAAATCGGCTGCCATGGTAATTATGTCGCTGTTGCGAATGACCGTGGTGAATATTCAAAGCTGATTAGCCTGGCAACGCTCCTACATGGAGCATGAACGCCGTTAAAAAAAAATCAATAAAAGAATAAGAAATTTTGTGAAAGATCCTGGATCTTATATTATATTATCTTGTGTTTCATTTTCAAAACTCTTTCCTGTACGATGAATTCATATTTGATTTGGATGCGGAATATTCGAATCGTTCTCTAAGGAACCCGTCAGCTTTTACATACATCCAATAAAATATATTCAATTACATTCAAATTCAAACTTTGTATCATTTTAGAAACAACATTAATTTTGGAGAGAAGATCGTTACACAAAATTAAACTGCAAAAGATATTTAAAGCAGCATTATCTTCGCTAAACATTTTGCTCCAAATTGTGTTATATAGTTTTACGTGTCTGGTCCAAAGGAATTTCAATTAAAGTGTTTTAAAATTCTACAGTTCTAGAGGTCTTACAGCTGATTTTCAGTTTTCCCAACAAGTTTCATTACTGGCTAAACTAAGCTTTTCATTTGCTGCCTAAACCGATCAAAACGACATGACAAACGAATTATCAACGAATTATCGAACAATATGCGTATATGCAGTTGAAAAAAATTAAGAGTTTCTCCAGAAGATGACGCCGCAAAATTTATAACAATAATTTATAGAAAAAGGAAAACTGCAGAAAAAGGAAAACTGCATATAAAATTGAGAGTACTGTTGGATGAATAGAGTTCATTCGACAGCTCCCGTATGATATCACCTTGGCTGGTAATATCTCACTGCTATTGCCGGTGGTATCTAATATTTCACGTTAAATCGTATGTCAATAGCAGCGACCAGAGTACACGTGGCTGTCACGCCCGTAGATCAAAAGTTAAAACAAATATACAAAAATAAATTGTTGTTTTTATATAGAAAAATAAATTTTAATTTGCCTTAAAATTTATTAAAAACCAAAACAAAAAAATAATCGAATTTAAAACAAAACTCAATTTTGCCGCCTTTTGTGTTGGCGCCGGGTGCGGTCGCTCCATTGCACCCATGGTAGATCCGGCCCTGAGCGGCATCATGCCTCAAACTTATTCTTACTCCCGTTCCACACGGCAATCGGCTGCCGCAACCAGTGAAACGGTAAAGATCCCGCGCTGTCATACTGGCAGATTGCAGAGAGACTTCTTTGTTCGAACTGCGTACAAATGGAATAGTTTGCCGGAACACTTAGTCTTAGGTGACTTCAACCCGCAGAGGTTTAAAGAAAGCGTTAATCAACACCTTAGAACGCCAGTTGTTGTGGGACCCAGGTTTAGACCTAGGTCTTAAAAGGTATTTATGTGTTGTTGTGACACATATTCTAAACCATACTACACAACACATTTTATTAAAAAAAAAAAAATTAAAATCCCAAGTCACGATTGTATAGTCATTATTGATTGTTTCCAATCAATGAGAAATCAATGGCTGACACTTGGTCAATTTGTAGTCCTATATGTATTAATATTAGACTACATTACGGGAATTTAAATTAATTTTGGATTTTTTTGAGATCAATTAAACTCAAGTAAGTAAAGTAGTAATTGGAATTTTTTCAATTCAAAGATATGGTTTGAAGTTTCTCAGAAAAAAGCTCCACTTCAGATTTTTCGTATTTCGGTTGGGATTCGAACCTACCTCGACAGTGCCCGGCTCGAATCCTTGGGCAGATACGCTATCGAATACGCCAAAATTAATTTAAATTCCCGTAATGTAGTCTAATATTAATACATATAGGACTACAAATTGACCAAGTGTCAGCCATTGATTTCTCATTGATTGGAAACAATCAATAATGACTATACAATCGTGACTTAGGATCTTAATTAGAATAGAAATGTTCACCATTCTACGAATTCACACAAAGTATTGTCTAGAAATTTAATGCAAAAAATCCCATATAATAATTTAATGTTTTTCCAAATAGATAAAGTTATTTCGTTTTTGCAATGGATTTACATTACTTCGGTCTGAAAGACCTAAGTATTACATTCATGAGCTCAAAGTGAAATTCTTACCCCCACTTTTTTCGACATTTCTCGACGTTGTAGGACCTCCTGATTCTAAAAAAGCAACAAAAAAAATGCATGTCTGTCTCTCGGCCGGCCGTCATTACCTACGCTGCAGGGAAAACCACTAGAGGGATTTCAAAATTTTTTTTTTTTAAAATAGGTATACTATAAGGGACAGGTCCGAAAGGACGCTGTGTTCGATAGCTGTACCGGAAGTGTGTCAAAAAAATCATCATGTTATCAAAACAAGGAAATTTGCATATTTTTGGCTTAAAAAACGTTCATTTTAAATGATTACGAATAGGAACATTGAATTTGGAGAAATCTTGATGGTCGGGATTGGTATGTGAGATCAAAAACTAGATTATTGCATTATAAGTTTGTCAAAAAAAGTTGTCAAGTGTGTCAAAAGAAAGATTTTTATTTATTTTTTTACCTAATATTTTGGAAAAAATATAAAATTAATTGTTTGTTTGAAATGAAGTTTTATTATTATTATTGAGAATTATGGCATTATAAGTTTGTCAAAAAAGTGTTGTCAAGTGTGTCAAAAGAAAGATTTTTATTTTTTTTTTACCCAATTTTTTGGAAATAAAATTGTTTGTTTAAAATGAAATTTTATTATTATTATTGAGAATTATGGTATTATAAGTTTGTCAACAAAATGTTGTCAAGTGTGTCAAAAGATTTTTATTTAGTTTTTTACCCAATTTTTCGGAAAAAATAAATTGTTTGTTTGAAATGAAATTTTATTATTATTATTGAGAATTATGGCATTATAAGTTTGTCAAAAAAAGTTGTCAAGTGTGTCAAAAGAAAGGTTTTTATTTATTTTTTACCCAATTTTTGTAGAAAAAAATAAAATTAATAGTTCGTATGACATGATATTTTATTATTATTATTGGAAATTATGGCATTATAAGTTTGTCAAAAAATAATGTCAAGTGTGTCAAAAAATGATTTCATTTAATTTTTTAGCCAATATTTTGGGAAAAAAAATGTAGCTGTTTTTATGACGTAAATGTAATTTAAAATGAAATTGGACATGGAAATTTTTGAATTTGTTGCAGTTTTTGAAATATTTTTGTAATTTTGAAAAAGTTTGTATTTTTGATTTTGTAATAATTTTTGCAATATTTTTAGAATTTCGGTAAAAGTTTTAATTTTTGATTTTGTAAGAATTTTTGAAATATTTTTAGAATTTTGAAAAATTTTTAATTTTTGATATTATTATAATTTTTGGAATTTTGAAAAAAGTTTGGATTTTTGATTTTGTAATAATTTTTGCAATATGTTTAGAATTTTGGAAAAGTTTGAATTTTTAAGAATTTTTGAAATATTATTGGAATTTAGAAAATATTTAAATATATGATTTTATTCTAATATTTGGAATATTTTTGGAATTTTGAAAAAGTTTGATTTTATTTAATTTAACAATATTTTTGGAATTTTGATTATAATTTTCCGGCAACGTATTGATGTTTCGTGTTAGTTTTGTAATAAATTTTTAAACAGAGATAAAAAACTTGTACTTCAACAAAGAGTTATGTTTGATGTACATCGCTGCCCAAAACTAAAAACCATGTCCTCATAAAAGTTTTTTGCCGAAAACTATATCAAAATCCTTAACCCAGACCGAAGTCTTGATATCTCAGAGCTGTGAGATTTCAGCCCCTCCATATTTTTACCATTTACTTCGGTCTGAAAGACCTAAGTATTACATTCATGAGCTCAAAGTGAAATTTTTACCCCCACTTTTTTTTACATTTCTCGACGTTTTAGGACCTCCTGATTCTAAAACAGCAAAATAAAAAAATGTATGTCTGTCTGTCGGCCGGCCGGCCCCCGTCATTACCTGCGCTGCAGGGAAAACGGCTGGAGGGATTTCAAAATTTTTTTTCTAAAATAGGTATTCACAAGATACAGGTCCGAATGGACGCTGTGTTCGATAACTGTACCGGAAGTGTGTCGAAAAAATCATTATGTGTGTCAAAAATAGCAAATTTTCATATTTTTGGCTTAAAAAACGTTCATTTTAAGTGATTACGAGTAGGAACATTAAATTTGGAGAAATCTTGATGGTCGGGATTGGTATGTGAGATCAAAAACTAAATTATTGCATTATAAGTTTGTCAGAAAAATGTTGTCAAGTGTGTCAAAAGAAAGATTTTTATTTATTTTTTTACCTAATTTTTTGGAAAAAAAATAAAATTAATTGTTTGTTTGAAATGAAGTTTTATTTTTATTATTGAGAATTATGGCATTATAAGTTTGTCAAAAAAATGTTGTCAAGTGTGTCAAAAGAAATGTTTTTATTTTTTTTACCTAATTCTTTGGAAAAAAAAATGAAATTAATTGTTTGTTTGAAATGAAATTTTATTATTATTATTGAGAATTATAATTATAATTAAGTTTGTCAAAAAAATGTTGTCAAGTGTGTCAAAAGAAAGATTTTTATTTATTTTTCTACCCAATTTTTTCGAAAAAAATAAAATTGTTTGTTTGAAATGAAATTTTATTATTATTATTGAGAATTATGGCATTATAAGTTTGTCAAAAAAATGTTGTCAAGTGTGTCAAAAGATTTTTATTTAGATTTTTACCTAATTTTTTGGAAAAAAATAAAATTGTTCGTTTGAAATGAAATTTTATTATTATTATTGAGAATTATGGCATTATAAGTTTGTCAAAAAATGTTGTCAAGTGTGTCAAAAAAAGGTTTTTATTTATTTTTTACCCTATTTATTTAGAAAAAAATAAAATTAATAGTTCGTACGACATGATATTTTATTATTATTATAGAGAATTATGGCATTATAAGTTTGTCAAAAAATAATGCCAAGTGTGTCAAAAAATGATTTCATATAATTTTTTAGTCAATTTTTTGGGAAAAAAAATGTAGCTGTTTTAAACGTAAATGTAATTTAAAATGAAAATGGACATGGACATTTTTGAATTTGTTATAGTTTTTGAAATATTTTTGGAATTTTGAAAAAGTTTGTATATTTGATTTTGTAATAATTTTTGCAATATTTTTAGAATTTCGGCAAAAGTTTTAATTTTTGATTTTGTAAGAATTTTTGAAATAATTTTAGAATTTTGAAAAATTTTTAATTTTTGATATCATTATAATTTTTGGAATTTTGAAAAAATTTTCAATTTTTGATTTTGTAATAATTTTTGCAATATTTTTAGAATTTGGGAAAAAGTTTGAATTTTTAAGAATTTTTGAAATATTATTGGAATTCAGAAAAAATTTAAATATTTGATTTTATTCTAATTTTTGGAATATTTTTGAAATTTTGAAAAAGTTTGATTTTATTTAATTTAACAATATTTTTGGAATTTTGATTATAATTTTCCGGCAACGTATTGATGTTTCGTGTTAGCTTTGTAATAAATTTTTAAACAGAGATAAAAAATACTTGTACTTTAACAAAGAGTTATGTTTGATATACATCGCTACCCAAAACTAAAAACCATGACCTCATAAATGTTTTTTGCCGAAAACTATATCAAAATCCTTTACCCAGACCGAAGTCTTGATATCTCAGAGCTGTGAGATTTCAGCCCCTCCATATTTTTCTTGTTTTAACTGGAAGTTCCATGAAATTATATTAAATCTAAAAAGTGGTGTTGGAAAGTTATTCTATTAATTATTATTATTTCTAATATTCTATTAAATCGTGTCAATCGTGTTTAATGTTGAAAATGATAATATTTTTGATGATAGGATTTTCTTCTATTTTTCTCACAATCGTGTTTAATGTGATAACAACTAAATTTTACTAAAAGCTTATAATAATATTGTATTTTAATTAGAACTTATCAATACATTATTATAAGAAGTTCAAGTTAAATAATTGTTAAATGTTTTATTCGAATTTTATATTTTACTCCGCAATGCTGTAATGAATATTTAGATATCAAAAGCTATATATATATATATATATATATATATATATATATATATATATATATATATATATATATATATATATATATATATATATATATATATATATATATATATATATATATATATATATATATATATATATATATATATATATATATATATATATATATATATATATATATATATATATATATCTGTAGGTGGAAGGTTAACTACACCAAGTCCAATTTTTTCAAAATACGTTTTTTTTACTGTTAGAATCAGGATTTTGTTCTCTACCGAGAGGTTAATAGCACTAAGTCCTAACTAGTGTAGTTTTCGAGATAGAACAATTTTAAATAGTCCAAGTCCATAGTAAATAGTTCATTTTCAAACAGTTTTTTGGCTTTCCTGTAAAATTATAAAAATGTGACTTGGTGTCGTTTACCTCCCACCTACAGATATATATATATATATATATATATATATATATATATATATATATATATATATATATATATATATATATATATATATATATATATATATATATATCTTATATATATAAAAATCACGTGTCACGATGTTTGTCCGCGATAAACTCCGCAACAACCTAACCAATCTTAATAAAATTGTGTTCAGTGTGTGTATAATGGTCTAACTTGAGAGATAGGATAGTTTTTATTTTGATTAAATTCCTAAATATTTTTAATTGCGAATTAAATGTTCAATACGGATGGTTCATAAGTCTACTTTCAGATGGCAGCATAAATCAATTTATTCAATTCATAGTAAACTTCAACATCTGTATAAAGCCGTGCATTCACATACAACAGAAACAGAAACCGAAACTGAAACTGAAAATTTTCAGTTTCTGTTTCTGTTTCTAATTTGGTTGACGGTGGTGAATAATATCAGAAACGGAAACCGAATTTCGTTTGAGTTTGTGAATTTGTTATCCATTATGAATAATAAAATTGAAGAATAACAAAAACAAATAATTTGTATTTATTAAACCTATTTATTAAATTCAAAATTCAAAGCTTTTGTTATCACAATTCAACATAATAATTAATATTATGTGACAGTTTGTGGTCATGTGACAGTTTCGGTACTGAAACAATTCAATTTTAATTGTTTTCGTTACAGACGAATTTTCCGTTTCTGTTTCTGTTTCTAAATTCGGTTTCTGTTTCAGTTGCTGTCAAATTTGTATGAAATTCGGTTTCTGTTTCTGTTTCCGTTGTATGTGAATGCCCGGTTTAGGGCCATTATTAGACTATCAAATATGTTTTAGTAAAGAAAGTTTTGTTTTATTTGATAATAAACAAAAAGCGTATTATGCTAAGTCAAAACCTTTCTTTATTAATCATAGAAGTGTTAGAATGTATCGAAACCTGTAAAAAAAATTAATGTATTGGTTCTTATAAAGTTTGAATAAAAATAATGTGGTTTTCTTTCTTTTCACTTTTCTAAATCAATTTATAAATTAGGATCTGAAAAGAACAAAAAACAAAAATTGATGTGAAATATGGTTTTATTAGTGATATTAAATGGCGGTTGTCTACTTATAAATTTGAAAAATTTCTGCAATATTCTGCAATTGCGTATTGAAATATTTATAAAAGATTCAATTAATTTGTAAATAATAGTATATTATTGAATTAGGAGCTAAAGTCGTACTTTTTGTGTTGAGTCTATAGTTTGGTGGCCGACCGTAGGGAGGCCGACAATTATAGACGAAACACAAAAAGTCACTTTAGCTCCGAATTCAATACACTATTTTTTCGGCAAACGTTTAAATTTGTTTAAAAATATGAAATTAATGCATCAAATTTTTTAAAAATATGTTTTAGGTAATAAATTTTCTGAAATTAATTTTTTTTTATTTTTATTCATTAAAATGAACTGAAATGCATTCTGTTTTGAACAAATTAATAATATCATTTTATTTTACTTTACTGTCGCCGTAAAAATATGAAAATTACTTTACAGCCGCCGTAAAAATATGAAAATTACTTTACAGCCGCCGTAAAAATATGCAAGTTACTTTACAGCCGCCGGCAGAAAAAGTAAAAATGACGTCACTTTTGCAGCCGCCGGCTAAAAAGTAAGACTTTAGCTACTCCCCAGCGGCAGTAAAGTTAAACTTTACAGCCGTTAGCCGAAAAAATAATTTTGTTTTATTCATTCATATTTGTTTTCAATTTAAATTACTTCATTTTAGAGAAAAGCGTCTTCGTTTTTTTCTATGATGCATCTTTTTTCATCCGCCCAATGAAATATAGTATTTTACTTTTAATAAATCCATTTTGAAGTTTTTTTTATTTATTAGGAGTTCTTTTATTAAATGTTAGTTACATTATTGTATATATATATATATATATATATATATATTATATATATTATATATATTATAAAACACAATAATTAATTCTCCAAAATTAAACAATTCAAAGTTATATAAAAATTTGTCGTTAACAAAACGATTATTTTTTAAATTTTCTTTGTTGATATTAGTAATGTCAAAAAAATTTACGAAAAAATGCACATTTTTCTTTTTGATGTAAATCGAAAAAAAAATTGATTTTTTTGCATCAATAGAACAAAATTTTTAATTTACATCAATTTTTTTTTATGGATTTGGGTGAAAAGAATTTGACATAAGAGTGAAAATTAAAGAAAACAATAATTTAAATTTATTTATTTTTTTAAATTTATCATTGATCTTCAATGTTAATTTACAAAAATCAATATCAAATTGAAAAATACTCTTATTTGTATTGCTAATTAAAATAGAACGATTCCCGCTAGAAGTAAAAAAAATTGTCATAAAACCGGATGAAAAACTTTCAAAGTTTATTTTACAACTCTCCAATTTCATATCAAATTTTTTATTGACCAATATATTTGATAGTGTGATATACGCCTTATTAATTTGAGTTAGCCAATAGATGGAGCCGTATTTGTATTTAAAACGTTTTTAATGTCAAAATTTTGAAAATCCACTACGATTTGCTTTTTCCAACTGTCGTGTATTGTATGAAAAAATTTCATTTTATCCAAATGATGCTGTATATAGTTTTGTATTTTATTATTATTAACTACAAAATAATAATTTTTTAAAATATGTAGTAGTTGCCATGATGTTATATTAAATTATTTTTCTGTCCTTCTTTCACCAATCCTATATCTACAATAGTATTATGAACTTATATATTTATACATTTCAAAATTTCAAATGATCGTTTTTCGTTTAAACAGCATAAAACTACTCCAAATAATAAATTAAAAATGAGTAAGTATTACTTAATTTGTTTAAAGATAGTAATTTTTATTTAAAATAATAATAATACGGCACAGATCTACTTTATCAGACGCCCTTCTTCGATTTTTTTTAAACCTGGGTATTTCAATGATATAAAACCTTAGATTATGAAAAAACAGGATAATTAATATTTTCTAAGTTGAAGTTTCTTTTATTAACATAAAGTAGTGTGCGAATTTAACGTGATAGTATTTGCATTGGAAAAACACAGTAGCCTAGAAATTTAAATATCATCGAGGTTTTCCCTTGCTTGACCAAATATGCTTACAAAATAACAGACTTATGTAGATATTTTGTATTTAGCATTTTTATCGATCGGAAAATGACCAACCTTATTCAATTTTATCTTATTTTTGTCAAAAGTATTTCGATTAAAATAAAACTGATAATATTAAAACTGAAAATTTGATCCTAACTAAAACTGTATCATGTACGCCTTGGTTTTGTTTTCATTTAGAATAACTTTAGAGTGAAATGGATATTATTTGATTGAATGTTTTTGGTTTTGTTTTTATTTAGAATGAAATTAAAATAAAATATATATTGTTTGGCAGTTATTTCTATCTGGCAATAAAAGAATAAAATTATATTTTTTTCTCTAAATGGAAAGAGATAACAATGCTGCATGGGACCCTGTATTTTTGTGTTTATTTTGACAGGAGCCTTTTCTTTTGTGAAAATTTTTTTCAATACGACATTTGAATTCAAAAAACAGCTTCAATTTTTTTTATAGTTTTACTAGCGGGACCCGGCGTGCTTTTCTACGCCTATAAATAAAGGTTGTGCGTATACATTTTGTTGACGTAGTAGCAATAATTTCAAAGAGGGTTAATGAGAAATGATTTTAAATGTGTGTATGTTTAAAATTTGTAAATGTGTTTGTATGCACCTTCATCGAATGAATTGTCGCGATTCTTACTGCCCTTGCTGATAATAAGATGACATCACGATCACAACTGTTTGCAACTTTTTTAGTAACCTACCGGTAAAGAAAGCGTATATTAAACCGCATGAGCACTGTGAAAATTTGGGAATCGATTTTTGTTCTGCATAATGTTCTATATAGAGACACACATGAAACCTTACACACCTGAAGACTTATTTGATCGGGTATTTTTTATATATCCTTTATTTTACATACAATACTAATTTTTTTATATTTTACTGATCAACTAGACTGATCCTTTTACATTCATATTTAAAAAAAAAAAGAAAATCATTTCTCATTACTACTCTTTGAAATTATTGCTACTACGTCAACAAAATGTATACGCACAAACTTTATTTATAGGCGTAGCAAAGCACGCCGGGTCCTGCTAGTATATATATATATATATATATATATATATATATATATATATATATATATATATATATATATATATATATATATATATATATATATATATATATATATATATATATATATATATATATATATTAAATAAATATATATATATATATATATATATATATATATATATATATATATATATATAATATATATATATATATATATATATATATATATATATATATATATATATATATATATATATATATATATATATATATATATATATATATATATATATATATTATATATATATATATATATATATATATATATATATATATATATATATATATATATATATATATATATATATAATATATATATATATATATATATATATATATATATATATATATATATATATATATATATATATATATATATATATATATATATATATATATATATATATATACAATAATGTAACTAACATTTAATAAAAGAACTCCTAATAAATAACAAAACTTCAAAATGGATTTATTAAAAGTAAAATACTATATTTCATTGGGCGGATGAAAAAAGATGCATCATATATATATATATATATATATATATATATATATATATATATATATATATATATATATATATACAATAATGTAACTAACATTTAATAAAAGAACTCCTAATAAATAAAAAAACTTCAAAATGGATTTATTAAAAGTAAAATACTATATTTCATTGGGCGGATGAAAAAAGATGCATCATAGAAAAAAACGAAGACGCTTTTCTCTAAAATGAATAATTTAAATTGAAAACAAATATGAATGAATAAAACAAAATTATTTTATTTACAAATTAATTGAATCTTTTATAAATATTTCAATACGCAATTGCAGAATATTGCAGAAATTTTTCAAATTCGTAAGTAGACAACCGCCATTTAATATCACTAATAAAACCATATTTCACATCAATTTTTGTTTTTTGTTCTTTTCAGATCCTAATTTATAAATTGATTTAGAAAAGTGAAAAGAAAGAAAACCACATTATTTTTATTCAAACTTTATAAGAACCAATACATTAATTTTTTTTACAGGTTTCGATACATTCTAACACTTCTATGATTAATAAAGAAAGGTTTTGACTTAGCATAATACGCTTTTCGTTTATTATCAAATAAAACAAAACTTTCTTTACTAAAACATATTTGATAGTCTAATAATGGCCCTAAACCGGGCATTCACATACAACGGAAACAGAAACAGAAACCGAATTTCATACAAATTTGACAGCAACTGAAACAGAAACTGAATTTAGAAACA
Source organism: Diogma glabrata (assembly GCA_963693315.1). NCBI lineage: Eukaryota > Metazoa > Arthropoda > Insecta > Diptera > Cylindrotomidae > Diogma > Diogma glabrata. The sequence goes on from OY856187.1 coordinate 98,452,758, forward strand.
GAAACAGAAACGGAAAATTCGTCTGTTTTGTCTGAAACGAAAACAATTAAAATTGAATTGTTTCAGTACCGAAACTGTCACATGACCAGAAACTGTCACATGATATTAATTATTATGTTGAATTGTGATAACAAAAGCTTTGAATTTTGAATTTAATAAATAGGTTTAATAAATACAAATTATTTGTTTTTGTTATTCTTCAATTTTATTATTCATAATGGATAACAAATTCACAAACTCAAACGAAATTCGGTTTCCGTTTCTGATATTATTCACCACCGTCAACCAAATTAGAAACAGAAACAGAAACTGAAAATTTTCAGTTTCAGTTTCGGTTTCTGTTTCTGTTGTATGTGAATGCACGGCTTTATACAGATGTTGAAGTTTACTATGAATTGAATAAATTGATTTACGCTGCCATCTGAAAGTAGACTTATGAACCATCCGTATTGAACATTTAATTCGCAATTAAAAATATTTAGGAATTTAATCAAAATAAAAACTATCCTATCTCTCAAGTTGGACCATTATACACACACTGAACACAATTTTATTAAGATTGGTTACGTTGTTGCCGAGTTTATCGCGGATAAACATCGTGACACGTGATTTTTATATATATAAGATGCTCAATATTGTCAGTAATTGTCAGTAATAGTACATAAAGAAACTTAAATTATTTAATTGTAGTAAAATGAGAACTTTCATAGATAATTTTTAAAATTATTCAAGTTGTGTTTTGAATGAAATCCCATATAAATTTTATTGAATTTATTCTCTTTTCCCCCTTTTGCAGCGCCAAAAGAAATTTAAATTATTTAATTGTAGCAAAATGAGAAATTTCATAGATAATTTTTAAAATTATTCAAGTTGTGTTTTGTATGAAATCCCATATAAATTTTATTGAATTTCGTTTCTTTTCCCCCTTTTGCAGTGCCATTGCAGCAAATACCGGAACAAAATAATCGCTCAATAACATATGATAGTCTATATGGGCCCTACATGGATGATTGAAAAGTCGATAAAGCAGGTTTGACAGTAAATTAATTAATTTACGCCGCCATCTGAAAGTTTGCTTATGAACTATCCATATTTAACATTTAATTCGTAATTAAAAAATATTTAGGCGTTTAATCAAAATAAAAACTATCCTACCTCTCAAGTTAGACCATTATACACACACTGAACACAATTTTATTAAGATTGGTTAGGTTGTTGCGGAGTTTATCGCGGACAAACATCGTGACACGTGATTTTTATATATATAAGAAAGATAAGATATATATATATATATATATATATATATATATATATATATATATATATATATATATATATATATATATATATATATATATATATATATCATTTATTTCGATTTCTCATTGAATTATCTTCAAACATTTGAGAGCATTGAAGAAAAATGAATTGGAAATAATTCGAATGACCTCTGGCACATAAAATTTCACTATAGCGAGAAACTACTAGCTATAGATTGAATTAAATAGCGCGAACATCTACAAGCTATAGCTAGTAATTCGCGCTATGTAATATTGATTGGGTATAGCTAGTCATTCGCGCTATACTCACGTCGTTGCTTCAAACCTTTTCTTTATTAAATTATGCGTTAAATAAAACTCGATGGAAGCATAAATTTACGTGTACTTAATTAGTTATATAATGATGATTAGTTATATAAATGAGGAATTTGATTTAAATAATCACTTGAGAGTATCCATTATGCTTTGAACTTTTAAAGATGATGTACGGATAATGAAATTACTGATAGATGCAAATAATTTAGTAATTCAACTTGATAGTTTACAATTTAGTCAATTAAACACAAGATGACTAAACTAATTAAATATATTGTTTAATGCACATCAGAATGAAATATGATATATCTAAATGTTATATCCTTATCATATTTTCTTAAATAAAATGTTGCATTATCAGCTAATTCACTAACTATTATTTACATTCATTTTTATCGATTAAAAATAATTAAACTTGAAAGAAAGAACATGAAAATTGTCTATTTAAAAAAAAAAATACAACTTAAAAACTAATTTTTGTTTTACACTTTTTTAACTACTCGATTAAATTTTAAATTTTAAATTTTTTAGTTTTAATATACGCCAAAAAGCTATAAACCATCAGTCAAACGATCGTTTTTGAGCTTGACTTGTTATCATACTTAAAGATAACACTAATACACATTTACTGGATTCGTTTTTTGATTGCCACTAGGTAGTGTAATGTAGGTTTTCGAGAGCAGTTTCCGGACAACTCTAACCTGCAACTAAAAGTCCATAGGTTTAAATAAAATAAATAAATTCCCGAAGGAAATTACAAATTTTTTAAATTTGCCCTATCCTGAACAATACACAGGGCATTGTTTTCGTAGAACTTCTGCGACGATGCTGGTAGTTGCAGGAGGAGATTTAATAAAATTAAAAAAACATGGTGGTTGGAAGTCGAGTATCGTTGCAGAGGGATACGTCGACCAATCATCTTGTAGCAGAAATCAAGTACAGGCAAAACTTTTATCTTCTGTAGAAAATACTAGCCCGGTTATCTGCTCATCGTCTGTTCCGGTAATTTGTTCACCGTCAACACCAGTGACCAGAACAACAGCTTCTTCATCGTCTCCAGCCATGATGAACAAAAAGGTTAATTGTTCCCATTAACCCCCATTCAGTTGAATAATTGTACCAATATAACAATTAATCAATATATATCAAATAAATAATATATTCCATTGAATTGTTTTATAAATAATAATAAATAATAAAGAAAAATTTAAATCTTTTGCTTTCGTTTATGTAAAATAATTTTTATTTAAATATCTTGACAGTTAGCATGCTATGATTATTTCAAATATTTTCAAATTATTCAGTACTAGCGTCATCTACTAAATAGTAGCAGATTTAGAAATATTTTTATAAAATTTAAATTTACAGTGTGTAAAATAGTTTGAAGTGTAAATTGTAAATAGTTTAAACCATTTGACATATGCATGTACAAACATATGACAATATTTAATAATTAATAATTATTATTATAATTAATTACTAGGAGGGCCCGGCGTGCTTCGCTACGCTTATAAATAAAGTTTTTGCGTAGACATTTTGTTGACGTAGAAGCAATGATTTCAAAAAGTGGTAATGAGAAATGCTACCATATAATTTTTAATTTTTCTTTTTAAATATATGAATGAAAAATAATCAGAACTCTAGCTGATCAGTTCGGATATATGAAAAATTAGCGAAGCTTACTTGAAAACTTATTTGATCGCTAATTTTTCATATATCCCAACTGATCAGCTAGAGTTCTGATTATTTTTCATTCATATATTTAAAAAGAAAAATTAAAAATTATATGGTAGCATTTCTCATTACCACTTTTTGAAATCATTGCTTCTACGTCAACAAAATGTCTACGCAAAAACTTTATTTATAAGCGTAGCGAAGCACGCCGGGCCCTCCTAGTTGTTATAAATAAAGAAGGTTTACCGAAATGTTGTACAATAGACATTGCATCCAAGTAATTTTGATACATGTTACGTGGTGAACCGGTGAAAGAAGATGGCAAAATTACTTTACGACCAACTACTTGCATATTATCATCGCCATTGCGATTTTGATGCAAGAAATCTGTTAAATTATTGTACAAATCAGCACGAAGAGCAGATTGATTTGAACGAATGTAATGAAGCCGTGTACCTTCGATACGAACATACATATCAACAATCCATTGAAGAAATAATTTTTGAGAACGATGCAAAAGACTAAAACCATCACGTATAGCAAGGCGATAAGATGCATATTGCAACATTGTAACTTTTGTACGTGACACATTAGCACGTGAAGTTGAAACTAAATTATGTGGAATATTAACGTGCCACCCAGTATCACCATTTGAAAACAACAAAGGATAAGCTAAAGGATCCAAAGAAGAATCAAGGACAGAAACAGAACGAATTTCATTTGCATTTTTTGAAAAAACAATCATATTTCTTTCAAAAGGTGGTTCACCATCATCATTTTTAAAAATAGCAGCCACATCAGTTTGAACAGCATCATTAAAACGACGAATATCACATTCTCTGTTAACTTTTATAACCATTGACACATCAGCAGTAACATTCTCAGGTCTTTCACAAAATTCATGCATTGATTTGAAAGAACGAACAAAAGGATTCACACGATCTAACTCAAAACCTATCTCACGCATAAGAAAAATTTCACATACATTGGTATTTCTATTCATTCTCATATTAGCAGCAGTATCAACATCATAAAAATATAATTGTGCATACATTGGAGGTCGACCATAAGCAGGAATTAAAGCACCAGTACGATGATAAAAAATATTATGAATTTTAAAATGATAAATACCACGTGCAGTAGAATCCGCTATATTACATTCAGAACTGATCATTGCAAATGCCGAATTATAGGAACGAATATTTGAAAGAAAACTTTTAGAACGTTTTTTTATAGCATTATCATTTGAATTCAATCCTTCGAAAATATTAGAGAAAAATGCATTTTCAGAAAGAGGAGGTAAATTGACTTTGCCTTTATGGCAACACAAAGAAAACGCTTCATTATTATTTGAAGTAACTTCTCTTGCAAAATGTTTGGCATGACAAAAATGACAACTTATATCCAAAGCACCACAAACATACGAATCAAAGTTACCTGGAATCACATTCAAAGCACACTTGAACGAATCTCTCAAAATTACAAAGGGAATTTCATCATTCACCACATTCAATTCTAAATCATTCGCAACATTCATGACACCATTCATGACACCATTCATGACACCATTCATATCATCAACATTCACTTCATCATTCACAACAACATCAGCTTCAGCATTCATTCCATCATTATTACCATTCATTTCATCATTCATAAAATCAACATTATTACGCATATTACGCATATAATCTCTTTTATTCCGACGACTCGATGTACCACTCACATCCAAAATGTAAACTTATAATGCATATGTATAGAAAAAGTTTTCCGTATATAATAACTTTTTTATTTATGATCCGATTTGTTTGAATCCGGATCCGACTATAGGTTACACTAATATCAGTTAGCTGTGAAAATTTCAAATGAATCCATCTGCGAATAAAAAAGCCTAATGCTCCACAAAGTTTTAATCTAGCGTATTAATATATAAGATTAAGAGATAGTAGAAAAAGAATAGTCTTCTACTCGCCGAAAATCATATTTTGAATCTCGCGACCATTATCAACCTCGGCTATCGCCTCGGCTAGTAAACTGTCCTCTCGTTTCAAAATATGTTGTTTTCGGCATCGTTGAAGATTATACTATTAAAACAAAATACCAAATCTCTATAGGCAAGAAACACGTGAAATCAGAAAAAACATACAATTTTGGAATTGAGGTTTTAATTTTGTATATTTAGGCAAGCCCGACAAGAGGGGGGCATTTTATAAGGGCCCGGTCTCCGACCAAAATGAAAATAATATATAGATAAAAAACAGTTTTTAACAAAATTAAGTATATGTGGATTTGATCTTCCACGAAATTCTTACCATTAATAAATACACGATTATTTAATTTAAGTTTAAAGGCTTCAAGGTTTAAATAATTATTAAATTTGTTGATTTAATAAAAATGTTTTATTCCAATTCCATAATATATATTTTTTACATTTATGTAAATTATATATTTAGCCATGTCTTCAAGGTTTAAATTGGAAGTTTTTCTTTTCAAAGATGGGTCATATAATGCCACGTATGTTATTACAAATATAAGGAAAGGATAAGAAGCGGTCAATTTTGCAAAGTACGATTTTGAAAAAATTAACAGTAACCAAAAAATCAAAGTATTGAGATGAAATTTAAAATAATTGTTTTATGGAGGACCTGAAACCTTAACGTGAAGGACCTTAACGTGAATTAATCCTGTTTTGACCACTTGTATTAGCAACTGGTTTTTGAGCACCACCCATGATAAATATTTATTTTTCTCTTACGAAACAAAACAATTAACACAAACCATTCGAGCTTTGAATTTCTAAAATGGGGAATATATTACACGACTTAGTATATGTTTAAACAGTGTAGCTGGATTTTTGGCAACACAATTTTTGTTTTGTAACTGCAAAATTTTAAATTAAATTTGCTATTTATCTCTTATTTTATTTTCGCTATCCTATCACGAAATATTGGCCTATGTCATATTTTATATGGGTTTAGTTATTCATTCTTTAAAAAAAATATAAAAATACAGAATACCAAAGATGTGCGTTCATTAACACCTTATAACGCAGGTTGTTGTGGGTCCTTGGACTTTTTATGTGTTGTTGTGACACATATTGTAATTCCTACTACACAACACATTTTATTAAAAAAATGAACTTGCTTATATTTAACATTCTTGTAAAACTGTTTTTAAACAAATACAACATTTTAATTTTTGTGATATTATAACTTAAAAGGTTAATAAAATAACATAAATGTAAAGAGGGCCCGTAATTCATTTTTCCCCGGGCCCGGTTTTCTCTCTACGGCCCTGCATTTAGGTATTGGAATTCGTTGACATCAATGGAAAAAATTTTCTGCATTTTATTTTTTTTTTAACCCTGTTTGATTTTTCGTCACCCTGATACAGGGTGACGAAAAATTAAGAAATTGCTCGACCCTGGTATATTGAAATAGTTCTACAGTAAAAACTACTGACTAAAGACTACTGACCATCCAACCTTTTTATTTGTCTTTGTTGTCAAGGTAAGTATAGGTTTTGTTATTTTAATTATTTTATTGTTTAGGTTAATTACAGGTAAAAAGTTCATAAGGCGTTTAATGGTTCAGGACCTCTTTTTATCCGGTAATGAAATGGCACCATTTTTTGATAGTAAGAGTTTTGTTTGTTCAACCATATAGACCAGTCTAGATACCTTAAAAACAGGCATAAAATGGAAAAAATTAGTAACAAAATGAACACTATTGGATAAATAAGAAAATATTGCGCAAATGATGGGAAACATAAATTAAAGATGCTCCGACCTACGGGGGTGAAATGGGGTGAGATTTTAGGGCTAGAAAATGGTTTTTCATGATTTTCAGCGAAACTAGACCTTTTATAGAAAAAAGTTTAAAGCAAAAGTTGTAGGTAATAAAAAGGTCTATAGCTTTTATGCCAGCCATTTTTCCACATAACCTGAAATTTGCCGTTCAAAAAGAAAAAAACGAGAAAAAAGGTCTTTTCGTTTTTTAGTTTTATCTCCCACAAAAATTTTTTTTTTTCACACAATTCGGTGGAAACTTACCTTATTATGTCCCTAATAGGCTGTATTTTTTGGAATCAAAATATTTATTTTTACGTTTCTTTTTGATTTTCATACGAAAATTCACCTGTATAGAAAACAGTTTAAAAAAAAAAAAAACATTAATCATTATAATGAAAAACTTGTGAGTAGTTGAACTCAAACAACTGGATGAATAATAAGAATATTTCAATTCTGAAACCAGTTTTGGATCTCTCTAATTAAACGTTAAGATATTTAATCAGAAAAAATTTTACGTGTTTCGTGGAGGTATCGAGCCCCAGTCGTCAGTAACACAAATTCGATAACTTGTGTTATACACGTTTTATCAACTGAGCCATTCAATTGACAAGTTTTATAGAAATTTTTAGATGCTTCTGCATTACCCAAGTAACAATTTCAGTTTTATATAAGCTCTTCTAGTGCTCTAGAGCTATAATATACAGCTGGTTGCTTTATATTTTGCTGATGCAGCGCTGTCACAGCTCTAGCAGAGCTGTTGTGGTGCTAAATTTGCTACTTTTACAGCATTATTTCCTCTAAAGAAGTTGTTTAATAATATTTAATAGAGCTATATTAGCTGTATAAAGGTTGACTGTTAGAGTTTTTAAGAGCTAACATTACTTTTTGAATACAAATACAAGTAATTTTTTCAACGAAACTTTATGTTTACATAAACTTATACACATCGACATGGCTTTAAAATGTTTTGATGTTATGGTTTCTGTCAAATAAATTCTTTCATAAATTAAATGGCAATTTGTTATATTTTAAATAAATAATATATGTAATAACTTTTATTGAAAATATGTATACAAATTTTATGTGCCATTTATTTTTTATGGTGAATAGTGATAGTTTAGAACTAAAATTTTAGTGCGCCCTTATTAGTTCTGTGTATTTGGTGGCAAAATAGAAAAATTATAAATTTTTTTTTAATATTTTGAAACATTTTTCACTGTTTCAGGTTTGTTAAATAAATTTATTTTGGTGAATTCATTTTTAAAAAAATTCTTAGTTATAAATGGTTAACAATAGAAATCCAGTTATCGTGATATTTCATATTTCCAAAATACATCATTATCAAAAATAATTATTAAAACATTTTTGGCCATTATGGTGATATTTTTTACTCCATCTTTATAAAAACGAAGATGGTGGCAAATTATACCAATATAGAGCTACCTATTAAATATTACTCCTTTATAATGCTATTTATAACGGTTTATTTTAATATAGAGCTATCACAATCGCATTATTTTTTTATAAAGCTATTTGCTCTGTGAAACTGTTCTTTTTTTTGTGTCACGTTATTTTTTTTGTGTTTATTGTATAATAAACTTATTATGTTACAAAGCAAATAGCTTTATATAGAAGTAGTGTGATTAAGAAAGCTCTAAAATTTTAAGGAAAATGTCACACATAATCAAATGTCAATGCTTCAATTTCAACTAACGTTTGACTGAAAAACGCAACCATTTTGAGCTATTGAAGATTCAAAAACTCGCAATAACTCAAAATTTACGTAAAAAATAAGCTCTGTAATATTTGAGCGCTTTTTATATTAGAAAAAAGCAGTTTATAAATAGACATTAACGCTATATTACAGTAAGATTTTATAATGCTTATAGCTTTAAATAAGCTCAATTATAGCTCGCTTTGCTGTTGCAACGGTGAAATACAGCTCATAGGTCTATAATAAGTGGTGCTGCACTACTTTAGTTTAAGAGCTCTATATTATGTTATGATGCTATTGTAATGCTATTCTAACAACTGCCTGCTCTATATTTTATTAGAGCTATGAGTTTTCGAAAACTATTTTATAAAGCAACAATAATTTTGTTTAGAGCTCCAAGTATCACTCGACAAATAAAACGCGCAACTAGCAACATACAATCTTCTCTAGAGCTTCAGTACAGTATCTTGATACTAATAGCTCTGAGAATTGTTACTTGGGTAAGGATGTGTATGTAAACAATGAATATCATTAACTTACCACACTTAAGAAAATAGTAGTGTCTGGAAAACTCAATCGAAAAAACTCTAATTAATCATTATGTTTGTTGAAAAGTCTACTTTTAGATGGTGTAAAAAAATTAACATTACCATGGCAAAAGTTTATATATTGAAAAATAACTCTTTAAAATCAAGTTTTTCAGTTTTTCGCATTTTCTGCTTAATGTTTCCGTGTTTATGTTACGTTAATGTTTATCTTTTTTACACCATCTAAAAGTAGACGTTTCAACAAACATAACGATTAATGTATTTTTTGAAAAAACTGTTTTCTATACAGGTGAATTTTCGTGTGGAAATGAGGTCACATTTTTGGTTTAAAATTAAACGTCAAAATAAATATTTTAATTTCAAAAATACAGCCTATTAGGGACATAATAAGAAACGTGTTCACCAAATTGTGTGAAAAAAAAATTTTTTTTGTGGGAGATAAAAATTAAAAACGAAAGGACCTTTTTTTCTCGGTTTTTTCTTTTTAAACGGCCAATTTTAGGTTATGTGCAAAAATGGTCGACATTAAAGTTATAGACCTTTTTATTACAGACTACTTTTGCTTTAAACTTTTTCGATCGCAGGTCTAGTTTCGCTGAAAATCATGAAAAACCATTTTCTACTCCTAAAAGCTCACCCCATTTCACCACCGCAACTCGGGGCACCTTTCGTTTTTGTTTCCCATCATTTGCGCAATATTTTCTTATGTATCCTATAGTTTTCATCCTGTTACTAATTTATTCCTAAAAAAAGCTAATTTGACTGGCCTAATATATCAGTTACAATCAAATTTTTGCATTATATGACGTGGTGGCATAGAAAATGGTAAAGCTGTTAACACTTCTATTTTTTCGTCTCGGTTTTCACATTCGTGAAACTTGGACTTGAGTTACATCATAATTTCATTGTAATATTTACTTTCTTCATTATAGTAGCGGTACGATATCATGTTGTGTAAGCGTTTTACTAATTGTTTGCACTGCCAAATCAATTTTTGTTTGTTAAAGTGCCTAAAGTGTGTGAATTATCATGGCATCGCATTTCTGCACACTGCATATAAAATACTACCTAATGGCGTAGTTGCCCGACTCATCCCCTTTCGCAGAATCTATCATCAGTGACTATCATTGTGGTTTTCGTCCCAACCGTTTAACCACAGATCAATGTTTTACCTTAAGGATATAACGAAGAAGATGTCGAACACAAACTTTTCGTGTTCATTTCTTTACTTTTACCTTCCTCCGTCACAAGGTGCCCGGTTCCTGGTTTGAATCCACAAATTTTTTATGTATGATGACATTAGACCCATCTCTCAAAACCATATATCCAAGTTTCAGTTTTTGCAAAATTTCATTAAGTTAAATCACAAACGTTCCCATGATTCAGTTTTGCAACCTTGCAAAACATTTTTATTAAATTAAATTTAAACGGTTTTCTGAATTCTCCAACTTCCTTATTGTTCATATTAAAACTAAAACTCTAAATTTCTATTTTTTTTTAATGTTGATAAATTCCCTATTTTAATTGTGGGAAATCTTAAATATTTCGACAGTTTTAGTGGATTTCTGGAATCACTGTTATTTGTTTTTGTTTTTTGTTATCGTTATTACAAGGGCTCGGATAACAATGACGTGTAAACTTTGGTGAGTTTGTTTTTGGTCAGGACTCGAAAGATAACGGTTTGATTCTTTGGACGTGTAACTTAGAAGAAAAGAAATACGGTCGCTTTATTTTATTTGTTTTGGATTTTGTTTTTTTTTAATCTAGTGTGTGCCGTGGTTTTTTGTTTGTTTTGTTTTGTTTAAATTAAATAAACCGATAAAAATCAGTGTTGTGAAGAAAAAAAAAATTTAATGTTTATAAAATTATAGTTATTTTGGAAATATATATATTTTTTTTTAATAAGAAGTATTGTGTAGTAGGAATTACAAAATGTGTCACAACAACACATAGATACCTTTTAAGACGTAGGTCCCACAACAACATGCGTCTTGAGGTATAGGTGGACGCTTCTTTTATATCTTTGTGGATTGAAGGCACTCGAGACTATTGATTTGGGCAAAGCATTCCATGTGTACGATGTACGCACAAAGAAATCTCTTTGCATTCTATTACTATGACAGTGAGTAATCTCGACAGTTCGACCGCCCGCACAAACCGATTGACGAGTAAAACGGGGAAAAACATATGTCTGAGGCATTATGGACCTGATTTCATCCGAGCACTGCTGGTGACGATATTTATAAAAAACAACGAGGTCAGCAACAGTGCAACGATGTTGCAGGCAATCAAGATCTAATGTTAAATCTCAATCACCAACAATTCGTATAGCTCGATTGTATTGGAAATATTTATATAATTTTTTTACTATTATTTCGAAGAATTAGAAAACGACATGTATGCATGGAACTACTGTGCAACTGCTACTTAAAGAAACTGACCCTCGTATTTTAAGTTTTAACCAAATAATTTTAAAAATCATTAAATCTTAATTCGTATAATACCCATTATTTTGTAAATTTGTTTAATCTTAAACCATTTTTAAGGGTTACATAAACAAATTTGAAAAGCTATGTCAGTTCAAGACACAAAAATAACGTTGGTTACTCCTTTAAATTAACCTATGAACTAACTGTTAAATTTGAAAAATTTAATTCTTGAAAATGGTATAAGATGTCACAGAAATAAATTAAAATTAATGTTGTATTATATTAATTGTCTTTATTCCACTATGTGTTTTGTAATTTATCTTTGGAATCCAAATATCATTTACTTTTGCGAGTGTTGAGGGTCGGAGTAAAGTTTATCGCATGTCCCTTCATCTTATATAAACTGGTATTACAATAATACCATTTGTATTTCAAGTAAAAATAAAATAAAAAATCAATTATTGTTGGAATTAGTGATTATAAGATTAGACGTTGATATAATTAATAATCTCTGTTGGTTGAGTTTCTATCAAGAACTAACTTTATTTCTATAACAGAATTTATTAAATAACAATCAATGCTTGGTAAGCAAATTATTCTACAGGTAAGCAAATTATTCTATAGTTGCTCTATACATAATAATTTGTATGTGTATATATTTCAACACCCTCACTTATTATTTATAACTATTATTCTTTTAAAAATAAAACATTAATCGAAATTATTAAACAAGCATTAAAATTTTAAAAGTATGAAAATTGAAAATTCAATAATTTAAATAAGAGTTATTATAGTAATGTAAAATTACTATAGTAATATTAAAATTTCTTCTTCGATCTGGACTGGAAGTGGTTGTTCGAGTCAACAACTACATTCTTGTTTGCATTTCCAGTAGAGTCCACAGTTTTTTTTATCTGCCTTTGATGTGCTGCCCATTTTGTTGATTTTAAAATTATGTTAAAAAACTTTTAAAAAAATAAAAATAAAAATATATTTAAAAAAAAATTTTTTTTTTTAAATTTTTATTTAAAGGTTTTTTTTATAATATTGTTGACAATTCAACTCACTAAATAAAGTTTCGATAAGGTCCAATAACAACGCTTCATTTACTATTTTTTAACAAATCAAAACGAACTGTTTCGATTATTTTTCTCTGGTGTGAAGGAACAGCGAATATTTTCGGCCTACTTAATAATAATTTAAAACAAAAATTCACATACAAAATTATGTGAAAATGCAATTTGCAAATAGTAAAAATGTCCGTTTTCGTTCATAAATGATTGCATGTTTATGTTTATTTGTCAAATAGTTATTTACATATCGAGGTCTGAAAAAAAGAAGATTACTTCAGCGGTTCATATTGAAGTCCGACGCGAAGCGAGGGCTTTTATTGAACCAAGGGCGTAATCTTCCTTTCAGCCTGAGTGTATGTACAACGTTTTATGCACAACTGCACAACTTTATTGTAATATAAATCAATTTTTAAATATTTTAAACTCGCTAGACATTTTGAAAATTATGCTAAACATGCCATGATTTTCTCCATAAACTTCATACAATAATTTATTTGTTTGTTCTAATTTTATGAATATTTTACGGGTGATTATTTTACGGGCGGTAGAGTAGAAAAATATATTAATATTTTATATAGCAACGGGATTTTATTTTACGGATGTAAAGTTCAACTTTCAGCCACAATAACTAGGATGTAAAATGTGTTTTACGATTCGTTTGTGCGTAAAATAAATTACAAATTTATAACATTTATGCGCCTACTAAGATGAAATAATATTTTATTATGTATGATTATGTTGTATGAAATAATGTGACTATTTCTGTTCGTTAAATTGTCTGCTAAATACAACTCGTCACCAATATTAGTCGATTAATTTTCAACATTACCACTCATGCCATTTGAGGTTGAAAATTTCCCTCGTGCGCTACGCGCACTCGGGACCTCAAATGACATTCGTAATAATGATTATGAAAAATAATCGACTATTATTTGACGACTCGTGATATTATACAGGGTGAGTTTTTTAAAAAATGGCTTCAAGGTTTAAATTGGAAGTTTTTCTTTTCAAAGATGGGTCATATAATGCCACGTATGTTATTACAAATATAAGGAAAGGATAAGAAGCGGTCAATTTTGCAAAGTACGATTTTGAAAAAATTAACAGTAACCAAAAAATCAAAGTATTGAGATGAAATTTAAAATAATTGTTTTATGGAGGACCTGAAACCTTAACGTGAAGGACCTTAACGTGAATTAATCCTGTTTTGACCACTTGTATTAGCAACTGGTTTTTGAGCACCACCCATGATAAATATTTATTTTTCTCTTACGAAACAAAACAATTAACACAAACCATTCGAGCTTTGAATTTCTAAAATGGGGAATATATTACACGACTTAGTATATGTTTAAACAGTGTAGCTGGATTTTTGGCAACACAATTTTTGTTTTGTAACTGCAAAATTTTAAATTAAATTTGCTATTTATCTCTTATTTTATTTTCGCTATCCTATCACGAAATATTGGCCTATGTCATATTTTATATGGGTTTAGTTATTCATTCTTTAAAAAAAATATAAAAATACAGAATACCAAAGATGTGCGTTCATTAACACCTTATAACGCAGGTTGTTGTGGGTCCTTGGACTTTTTATGTGTTGTTGTGACACATATTGTAATTCCTACTACACAACACATTTTATTAAAAAAATGAACTTGCTTATATTTAACATTCTTGTAAAACTGTTTTTAAACAAATACAACATTTTAATTTTTGTGATATTATAACTTAAAAGGTTAATAAAATAACATAAATGTAAAGAGGGCCCGTAATTCATTTTTCCCCGGGCCCGGTTTTCTCTCTACGGCCCTGCATTTAGGTATTGGAATTCGTTGACATCAATGGAAAAAATTTTCTGCATTTTATTTTTTTTTTAACCCTGTTTGATTTTTCGTCACCCTGATACAGGGTGACGAAAAATTAAGAAATTGCTCGACCCTGGTATATTGAAATAGTTCTACAGTAAAAACTACTGACTAAAGACTACTGACCATCCAACCTTTTTATTTGTCTTTGTTGTCAAGGTAAGTATAGGTTTTGTTATTTTAATTATTTTATTGTTTAGGTTAATTACAGGTAAAAAGTTCATAAGGCGTTTAATGGTTCAGGACCTCTTTTTATCCGGTAATGAAATGGCACCATTTTTTGATAGTAAGAGTTTTGTTTGTTCAACCATATAGACCAGTCTAGATACCTTAAAAACAGGCATAAAATGGAAAAAATTAGTAACAAAATGAACACTATTGGATAAATAAGAAAATATTGCGCAAATGATGGGAAACATAAATTAAAGATGCTCCGACCTACGGGGGTGAAATGGGGTGAGATTTTAGGGCTAGAAAATGGTTTTTCATGATTTTCAGCGAAACTAGACCTTTTATAGAAAAAAGTTTAAAGCAAAAGTTGTAGGTAATAAAAAGGTCTATAGCTTTTATGCCAGCCATTTTTCCACATAACCTGAAATTTGCCGTTCAAAAAGAAAAAAACGAGAAAAAAGGTCTTTTCGTTTTTTAGTTTTATCTCCCACAAAAATTTTTTTTTTTCACACAATTCGGTGGAAACTTACCTTATTATGTCCCTAATAAGCTGTATTTTTTGGAATCAAAATATTTATTTTTACGTTTCTTTTTGATTTTCATACGAAAATTCACCTGTATAGAAAACAGTTTAAAAAAAAAAAAAACATTAATCATTATAATGAAAAACTTGTGAGTAGTTGAACTCAAACAACTGGATGAATAATAAGAATATTTCAATTCTGAAACCAGTTTTGGATCTCTCTAATTAAACGTTAAGATATTTAATCAGAAAAAATTTTACGTGTTTCGTGGAGGTATCGAGCCCCAGTCGTCAGTAACACAAATTCGATAACTTGTGTTATACACGTTTTATCAACTGAGCCATTCAATTGACAAGTTTTATAGAAATTTTTAGATGCTTCTGCATTATAAGGATGTGTATGTAAACAATGAATATCATTAACTTACCACACTTAAGAAAATAGTAGTGTCTGGAAAACTCAATCGAAAAAACTCTAATTAATCATTATGTTTGTTGAAAAGTCTACTTTTAGATGGTGTAAAAAAATTAACATTACCATGGCAAAAGTTTATATATTGAAAAATAACTCTTTAAAATCAAGTTTTTCAGTTTTTCGCATTTTCTGCTTAATGTTTCCGTGTTTATGTTACGTTAATGTTTATCTTTTTTACACCATCTAAAAGTAGACGTTTCAACAAACATAACGATTAATGTATTTTTTGAAAAAACTGTTTTCTATACAGGTGAATTTTCGTGTGGAAATGAGGTCACATTTTTGGTTTAAAATTAAACGTCAAAATAAATATTTTAATTTCAAAAATACAGCCTATTAGGGACATAATAAGAAACGTGTTCACCAAATTGTGTGAAAAAAAAATTTTTTTTGTGGGAGATAAAAATTAAAAACGAAAGGACCTTTTTTTCTCGGTTTTTTCTTTTTAAACGGCCAATTTTAGGTTATGTGCAAAAATGGTCGACATTAAAGTTATAGACCTTTTTATTACAGACTACTTTTGCTTTAAACTTTTTCGATCGCAGGTCTAGTTTCGCTGAAAATCATGAAAAACCATTTTCTACTCCTAAAAGCTCACCCCATTTCACCACCGCAACTCGGGGCACCTTTCATTTTTGTTTCCCATCATTTGCGCAATATTTTCTTATGTATCCTATAGTTTTCATCCTGTTACTAATTTATTCCTAAAAAAAGCTAATTTGACTGGCCTAATATATCAGTTACAATCAAATTTTTGCATTATATGACGTGGTGGCATAGAAAATGGTAAAGCTGTTAACACTTCTATTTTTTCGTCTCGGTTTTCACATTCGTGAAACTTGGACTTGAGTTACATCATAATTTCATTGTAATATTTACTTTCTTCATTATAGTAGCGGTACGATATCATGTTGTGTAAGCGTTTTACTAATTGTTTGCACTGCCAAATCAATTTTTGTTTGTTAAAGTGCCTAAAGTGTGTGAATTATCATGGCATCGCATTTCTGCACACTGCATATAAAATACTACCTAATGGCGTAGTTGCCCGACTCATCCCCTTTCGCAGAATCTATCATCAGTGACTATCATTGTGGTTTTCGTCCCAACCGTTTAACCACAGATCAATGTTTTACCTTAAGGATATAACGAAGAAGATGTCGAACACAAACTTTTCGTGTTCATTTCTTTACTTTTACCTTCCTCCGTCACAAGGTGCCCGGTTCCTGGTTTGAATCCACAAATTTTTTATGTATGATGACATTAGACCCATCTCTCAAAACCATATATCCAAGTTTCAGTTTTTGCAAAATTTCATTAAGTTAAATCACAAACGTTCCCATGATTCAGTTTTGCAACCTTGCAAAACATTTTTATTAAATTAAATTTAAACGGTTTTCTGAATTCTCCAACTTCCTTATTGTTCATATTAAAACTAAAACTCTAAATTTCTATTTTTTTTTAATGTTGATAAATTCCCTATTTTAATTGTGGGAAATCTTAAATATTTCGACAGTTTTAGTGGATTTCTGGAATCACTGTTATTTGTTTTTGTTTTTTGTTATCGTTATTACAAGGGCTCGGATAACAATGACGTGTAAACTTTGGTGAGTTTGTTTTTGGTCAGGACTCGAAAGATAACGGTTTGATTCTTTGGACGTGTAACTTAGAAGAAAAGAAATACGGTCGCTTTATTTTATTTGTTTTGGATTTTGTTTTTTTTTCAATCTAGTGTGTTCCTCGTGGTTTTTTGTTTGTTTTGTTTTGTTTAAATTAAATAAACCGATAAAAATCAGTGTTGTGAAGAAAAAAAAAATTTAATGTTTATAAAATTATAGTTATTTTGGAAATATATATATTTTTTTTTAATAAGAAGTATTGTGTAGTAGGAATTACAAAATGTGTCACAACAACACATAGATACCTTTTAAGACGTAGGTCCCACAACAACATGCGTCTTGAGGTATAGGTGGACGCTTCTTTTATATCTTTGTGGATTGAAGGCACTCGAGACTATTGATTTGGGCAAAGCATTCCATGTGTACGATGTACGCACAAAGAAATCTCTTTGCATTCTATTACTATGACAGTGAGTAATCTCGACAGTTCGACCGCCCGCACAAACCGATTGACGAGTAAAACGGGGAAAAACATATGTCTGAGGCATTATGGACCTGATTTCATCCGAGCACTGCTGGTGACGATATTTATAAAAAACAACGAGGTCAGCAACAGTGCAACGATGTTGCAGGCAATCAAGATCTAATGTTAAATCTCAATCACCAACAATTCGTATAGCTCGATTGTATTGGAAATATTTATATAATTTTTTTACTATTATTTCGAAGAATTAGAAAACGACATGTATGCATGGAACTACTGTGCAACTGCTACTTAAAGAAACTGACCCTCGTATTTTAAGTTTTAACCAAATAATTTTAAAAATCATTAAATCTTAATTCGTATAATACCCATTATTTTGTAAATTTGTTTAATCTTAAACCATTTTTAAGGGTTACATAAACAAATTTGAAAAGCTATGTCAGTTCAAGACACAAAAATAACGTTGGTTACTCCTTTAAATTAACCTATGAACTAACTGTTAAATTTGAAAAATTTAATTCTTGAAAATGGTATAAGATGTCACAGAAATAAATTAAAATTAATGTTGTATTATATTAATTGTCTTTATTCCACTATGTGTTTTGTAATTTATCTTTGGAATCCAAATATCATTTACTTTTGCGAGTGTTGAGGGTCGGAGTAAAGTTTATCGCATGTCCCTTCATCTTATATAAACTGGTATTACAATAATACCATTTGTATTTCAAGTAAAAATAAAATAAAAAATCAATTATTGTTGGAATTAGTGATTATAAGATTAGACGTTGATATAATTAATAATCTCTGTTGGTTGAGTTTCTATCAAGAACTAACTTTATTTCTATAACAGAATTTATTAAATAACAATCAATGCTTGGTAAGCAAATTATTCTACAGGTAAGCAAATTATTCTATAGTTGCTCTATACATAATAATTTGTATGTGTATATATTTCAACACCCTCACTTATTATTTATAACTATTATTCTTTTAAAAATAAAACATTAATCGAAATTATTAAACAAGCATTAAAATTTTAAAAGTATGAAAATTGAAAATTCAATAATTTAAATAAGAGTTATTATAGTAATGTAAAATTACTATAGTAATATTAAAATTTCTTCTTCGATCTGGACTGGAAGTGGTTGTTCGAGTCAACAACTACATTCTTGTTTGCATTTCCAGTAGAGTCCACAGTTTTTTTTATCTGCCTTTGATGTGCTGCCCATTTTGTTGATTTTAAAATTATGTTAAAAAACTTTTAAAAAAATAAAAATAAAAATATATTTAAAAAAAAATTTTTTTTTTAAAATTTTTATTTAAAGGTTTTTTTTATAATATTGTTGACAATTCAACTCACTAAATAAAGTTTCGATAAGGTCCAATAACAACGCTTCATTTACTATTTTTTAACAAATCAAAACGAACTGTTTCGATTATTTTTCTCTGGTGTGAAGGAACAGCGAATATTTTCGGCCTACTTAATAATAATTTAAAACAAAAATTCACATACAAAATTATGTGAAAATGCAATTTGCAAATAGTAAAAATGTCCGTTTTCGTTCATAAATGATTGCATGTTTATGTTTATTTGTCAAATAGTTATTTACATATCGAGGTCTGAAAAAAAGAAGATTACTTCAGCGGTTCATATTGAAGTCCGACGCGAAGCGAGGGCTTTTATTGAACCAAGGGCGTAATCTTCCTTTCAGCCTGAGTGTATGTACAACGTTTTATGCACAACTGCACAACTTTATTGTAATATAAATCAATTTTTAAATATTTTAAACTCGCTAGACATTTTGAAAATTATGCTAAACATGCCATGATTTTCTCCATAAACTTCATACAATAATTTATTTGTTTGTTCTAATTTTATGAATATTTTACGGGTGATTATTTTACGGGCGGTAGAGTAGAAAAATATATTAATATTTTATATAGCAACGGGATTTTATTTTACGGATGTAAAGTTCAACTTTCAGCCACAATAACTAGGATGTAAAATGTGTTTTACGATTCGTTTGTGCGTAAAATAAATTACAAATTTATAACATTTATGCGCCTACTAAGATGAAATAATATTTTATTATGTATGATTATGTTGTATGAAATAATGTGACTATTTCTGTTCGTTAAATTGTCTGCTAAATACAACTCGTCACCAATATTAGTCGATTAATTTTCAACATTACCACTCATGCCATTTGAGGTTGAAAATTTCCCTCATGCGCTACGCGCACTCGGGACCTCAAATGACATTCGTAATAATGATTATGAAAAATAATCGACTATTATTTGACGACTCGTGATATTATACAGGGTGAGTTTTTTAAAAAATGCCAGGCTTTTATCTCGAGAACCATGCTAGATGGGACAAAATAACCCAAGATGATATTTGTTAAGCGTCAAGGGGGACGTCCAATGGTAATATTGAATGACCTTGAAACTCATAAGTATTGGAGATATATGCCAAAATAGGTTTTTTTTAATTTAGAACCTATACATTTAATATTTTTTTTTAATTAAGTAAATCAAACTACACACTTTTTGCCTACAAAATTTTTTTGTAAAGTGTACGATTTTTTAGATATGATGAAAATTGATTTGCACTAAAGCAAACGTGTCTTCGCTAAGTTCTTCAGAAAAAAAATAAAATTTCGATAAATTAAAAAAAAACAAAGAAAATCATTCATTAATCTAAATATTATTGCATCGTGGTCTACTGCGTGAAATTGATTTTCGTTGTTTTTTTTTGATTTATTGAAATTTTATTTTTTTTCTGAAGAACTTAGCGAAGACACGTTTGCTTTAGTGCAAATCAATTTTTATCATATCTACAAAATCGTACACTTTACAAAAAAATTTTGTAGGCAAAAAGTGTGTAGTTTGATTTACTTAATTAAAAAAAAATATTAAATGTATAGGTTCTAATTTTAAAAAAACCTATTTTGGCATATATCTCCAATACTTATGAGTTTCAAGGTCATTCAATATTACCATTGGACGTCCCCCTCGACGCTTAACAAATATCATCTTGGCTTATTTTGTCCCATCTAGCATGGTTCTCGAGATAAAAGCCTGGCATTTTTTAAAAAACTCACCCTGTATATGAATATTTTACATCAGGGTATGAATTATAGTTTTTTGAATTTAGTAACCATCCAACAAACAAATTTTATTATTTTTTGAAAATTAAAAATATATTCTTTGTAGTGTTTTTGTTTTTGTATGTATAATTTGTTCTTCAACGAATGTTGTTGATGTTGTTTGTTAATTTAAAAAATTTTGTAAAAATTTTTTCGAAAATGGCAAAGTGTTTGCCGAAACGTAAAATATTTCATTTTAATTTAAAATAATTAATTTGTTTTTAATAGGCTCTATTCCCAATATATTTATAATAAAATTAGAAAACATTGTAATGTTGGCAAAAACTAAAAATAAAATTAAAATAATTGATTAACATAAATCAAATTTATGAAGTACGAAGACCTCCTTTCTCAGCACAAAAATTGTGTTTTTCTTTTGAAACTGCTTTAGTAAGTGAATCAGCGAACCATATTTTTTGTTGACACAAACTCAACAGCAATTACTTTATTTTCAATTTTTTCAAGAATATGATGGTGTCGAATATCAATATATTTCATACGAGGTCTATAACCTTCTATTTCCAGTTTTATCGCGCTAGTGTTATCACAATAAATTTTTGTTGTTTCTTCGGAACTTATATCAACTTCTTTCTCTAGTTGTTTTAGTCATATTATTTCACGAGTAGTTGTTAATAAAGCTTGACAACGCAACTATGGGTTGTATTTTACCTCCTCAACTTATAGCTGCACCACCCATTTTTATAATAAAACCACTACAAGATCTTCGTGCATCGTTATTTGAAGCCCAATCCGCATCACTGTGTGCAACCATGTCACTTTTTTGACCTTTTAGATACTGTAGTTTCATATTAATCGTTCCACTCAAATATCTAATAATGCGTTTGACTACTTTCCAATGAGTTTCAGAATGATTGTTGTTAAAACGACTAACGTTATTCACAGCAAAGGAAATATTAGGTCGTGTTTAGTGTTTCCAATTATCCGTGATTTTAACTATCCGGATATCGAATAGTATGTAAAATAATTATCCGGATATTCGGATAATAATCCGGAAAGCGGATTTAAATAAAAACAATATGTAGTTTTAAAAAATTAAAATTAGTTAACAATTTATTTTCATCTGAAAAATAATATTTTAAAAATACAAGAGCGTTTAACATTGGAAACTGCAACCGATTTCTAGTTTTCGTTAAGAAGCAACCGAAAAGACTCTTTCACTTTCGTTCGAAGTAGGTTGAATGGTCTTCAAAGCATCAAACAGCTTTTCTAGGTAAAGAGTGAGTATTTTATTTATGCTTTTATAAATTAAATTCCTTGTCCAGTGAAGAATATTTATTTGAACGATTACCTTTACTATGTACTTTCGATTTGTGAAATCGTATTTTTCAATTCCATGACTAAATTACATTCGGTAAGTTCGGTCGGAGTTGGAGAATTTTCATTTTCCTTAACTTCTTGTTCCGCCATTTTTGGTTGTTTTGGTATCCGGAAACAAACTTTTTATTAACGTTTTTGCATAACTGATAGCTTATGATTTAGAAATGTAACTAAAATCGTCTAAATTATTATTTTGGAATAGTGTTGAATTCTGCACCAACATCATTAATGAAACTAGCTCAACATTTCTCATTTTGTTAATAGACTGCCTTAATGTGATTAACTTTAAATATATTTTCAAATTACAAAAAATTGAACCGTAAATTAAGACACGGCAAAACACTGTTTTTTATTTGTAAATAAATTACACTTCTAAAAATTCAAATTCAAAACAATTGCTGGAATGATAATTTTTAGATCAACCAAACGAAATCGTCTAAATAAAAAACTAAGTTTTAGATTGACTATACCAAAACGTCTATTATGAAAAATTAGTAGTAGCTGATTAAAATTTTTAAAAAGGTAAATAGCGCAAACAATTTTTTTTTGCTTTAATTTAGTTATCCGGATTTTTTTTGTGAATTAACCGGATATCGGATAGCAAAATTTTTACGAATTATCCGGATAATTCCAATCCGGCTTGAATCGGATTGAAAACACTAGTCGTGTTGCTTGAGATAGAAACAACAAACATCGAACGTCTTCTTGATATGATAAGACTGTTTTCCTCACTTACATATTTAATTGAAAGGTTTTGACTAGCATCAGATGATGAACCTTCTGGCTGACATTTTTCCATTCCAAAACGATGCATAATTTCCAGGATGTAACTGCTTTGATCAATTCAATAGATATTTCACTTTGGGTAATTTTTATTCCAATATAATTTTTATGAAAAGTTTTGTTCATGTATATTTTTAATTTATTTAATTCTAGTTCATCTTTATAAAAGAATAAAAGATCATCAACATAAATGGCAACAATCAGTTTAATACTACCCCTGTGATAAAAACATGTATCAGTCTTGCATCTTGTTAAACCATATTTCCTTAAAGCTGCATCTAATTTAAGGTTATATATACATCCTGCTTGCTTCAATCCATATAAGGCTCTGTTTAGTTTGAAAACCGTTTGAGTTCCATCATTGAATTCTTTCGGTTGCTCCATTTGTATCTCCTCATCGAGTTATCCTTGAAGAAATGTAGTAATGACATCCATTTGATGTATTTTCATTTCCCATTTTGTGGCTAATGCTCTGAGAAATCGAATTGACGTATATCTTACTACTAGGGAGTAAGTTTCATTGTAGTCCACTCCAAATTTTTGACTACATCCTTTGCTACTAGACGTGCTTTAAGCCTGATAACATTACCCTTATCACCCTTGTTTGATTTAAACACCAATTTACTCTTTATTGGTTGTTTTCCAGGAGGGAGATCCACTAATGACCAACTGTTATTAATATCATGTGCTTCAGCACTATGTGCTTCACCACTCTACTATTCTTCGCTTCACCTAATGTCAATGGATCAATAAAAAACAAATAAACAAGGCAACATTTAATAAATTGAATACAATACCATTTCTAGTTTTGGATTTGTGATCCAACGGGGTCAATGATTGTTTCATCAGGAGCATAATCTTCATCTTTTGCATCATCAGCTACTGTTTAATCTTTGAACTCTTCCTAAACACTTGTATCAACACAGTATGAATACTTGTATTATTATCATTATCTTCAATATCCCTCAGTAAATCTATTGTGACAATATCATTTCCATTATTCATTTGCTCATGGAATATTACGTCTCTACTAATGGTTATTTTTCTCGTTTTCTTGTCAATGCATCGAAAATCAGAACCTTCATAACCAACGAATATTAATTTTTTAAATTTATAATCCAGTTTTATCCGCTTTTCTTTTTGGTAGACGCACCTGCGAACCAAAAACTTTAACATGCGATAAATCTACTTTATTACCTGACTAAATTTCTTCAGGTGTGTTATTTTCAGAATGTGTTTCTACAGAACGATTTACGAAGCTGTTAAATATTAACAGCTTCAGCCCAATATGTCTTTGGAAGATCAGCATCATGCAATAAACATCTAGCTTTTTCAATTAATGTTCGGTTGAACCTTTCCGCTACAACATTCTGTTGTGAAGTATACGGTGTGAAACATATTCCATACCGTTATCTGTTCGGAAGTTCTTGATTTTGCATCCAGTTTGATTTTCTACGTTTTCTTTAAATTCTTCAAACTTATCAAAAACTTCTGGTTTGCAATGTAAAAAATAACAAAATATTTTATGAGAGTGATCATCAATAAATGTTAGCAGATACTTAGCCTTTTCGATAGATAAGGTTTCCATTAATCCAAGCAGGTCCGAATGAACTAACTCCATAATCATCAATAAATGTTAGCAGATACTTAGCTTTTTCGATAGATAAGGTTTCCATTGATCCAACCAGGTCCGAATGAACTAACTCCAATGTTGTACTTGACAATTTTGTTTTAGCCTTAAACGGTTGACGGCACTGTTTTCCAGCAGCACATGATTCGCAACTTTTTATGTCAATCACTTCACCTAAAAAGTGTATTCCCTTAACCACACTATCTCTCATTTTACACATTCTTTGATTATTCATGTGACCCAATCTACGGTGCAATAACAACGCACTATTTTGATTATACACGAAACCAAACATTTTTCTGAACTTGCATAAAATTTATACACACCATGTTTTGGTAAACAATTAGCTATGACTTCTTTATATATATAAAAAAGTGCGCAACCATTCATTTTATTAAATACAACAGTACTTTCTCAACAATTTTACTTACGGATTGCAAATTCGCTTCTAATTTCGGCACGTGTAGAATATTTTCTACAT
Source organism: Diogma glabrata (assembly GCA_963693315.1). Taxonomy (NCBI): domain Eukaryota; kingdom Metazoa; phylum Arthropoda; class Insecta; order Diptera; family Cylindrotomidae; genus Diogma; species Diogma glabrata. Next base: position 98,478,099 of record OY856187.1, read on the forward strand.
TAATTTCAGTGGTATTTAATTTAAGGGTCATCGTACCTGCATTGTTTACAGCCATTTTCTCTTTGTTTCCACTAACAATATTATTTTTTTTGTAGGGTTTATTCCACTTAGCAAGCATAAATTCGGCATTATGATGCCGAATTGATTTGAAGCACCCGAATCTATGTAACAACTATTAGAATAAGACTCACACAGAAATGCTGAAAATGCATTTTTAGCACCACCTTGTGTTTTTTCTGGTTTATTTTTCTTTTTCATTTGAACATAACACATATTGCTAAGATGATCTGGAGAGAAAACCACAATTATCACACTTTTTTTTCTTTTGGAATCTTGATGAATTTTTATTAAATTAATACGGTCTGAAAGACCTAAGTATTACATTCATGAGCTAAAAGTGAAATTCTTTTCCCCACTTTTTCTTGGCATTTCTCGACGTTTTAGGACCTACTGATTCTAAAAGAGCAAAAACAAAATGTATGTCTGTCTGTTGGCCGTCCGGCCGTCACAACCTACGAAATCTAGAAAACCGCTGGACGGATTTCAAAATTTATTTTTTCTAAAAATAGGTTTACTCAATGGAAAGAGCCGACAGTACGATGTGTTCGATATCTGTACTTGACCAAAATATGTGTACTTGACCAAAATATCTGAACTTGACCAAAACTTGACCATTTTTGATTTTCCTGAAACTTGGCATATAAGTAGTATGGACAAAATTAAAAATACGACTTATTTTAAAAAATTTTTAAAGTACATAGTTTGAGCATAGGGGGCACCCCAACATGCATGAAAAATGAAAATTCTACCAATCCGATGTAACTTTGAAATTAAATTGCTCAAGAACGGCTATACCGATTTCATCAAACTTTTTTTGTTTGATAGATGATTAGTTAGCCCTTTGAAAAAAATTAATTTATTGTTTTTATAATAAATTTTAAATAAAAATATTAAAAAAACTTTTTTGAAGATGGCGCTAGGGTCAAAGATCAATTGGAATTTAATTAATTTTTTTTTGAAAATAGTTCTATCCTTTCTCTAAAATATATCAAATTAGCAAAGAGGGTGAAATTCTAATTCTTGAGATATTTAATTTTAAAGATTTTTACTACGGCTGAAATTCGACTTTTTCTTCATTTTTTCAAACAACTTCCATTAACAAAAAATTTTAAAATCAATTAAATTTTAACTTTTTTTATTTTTTAAATATAGTTCTAACCTTCCTTTAAAAAATGTCAAATTAACAAAGAGGCGTTAATTCGTGTTCTTCAGATATTTAATTTTAAAGATTTTTAGTCCGATTAAAATTTTAATTGTTCATTATTTTCTCGAACTTCAGTGGTTAAAATTTTTTGATGATAAAAATTGTTCGAAAAAATAATGATAAATTAGAATTTTAGAATGACTAAAAATCTTTAAAATTAAATAACCAAGCAATCCCTCAGGAAGGTCTCTGTCTGATCTCAAAGTTATATCGCGTTCTGTACTCTCCATCGTCTGTCGTAAGTGGACCAAAAATGTAGCATAGGATCTTACACTCAAATACAGATAAATGTGATTCGTCATTTTGTGTAAGGGTCCATGTTTGTGACCCACACATCACCACCGATCTAATCAGCGTCTTGTATAACTTGGGTTTGGTGTAAGTTGATACATACGGTGATCCAAAGATAGGCTTAATTGAGTAGAAAGTTCGATTACCTGCAGCGATTCGAGGTTTTATATCTGTAAGTAAGCAATATATCTGTAAGTATGCTGTTGTTTGAGTCAAGAATTGATCCCAAATATTTAAAGGATTCAACTCCCTCAATTCGTTCTTTGCCGCATAGCAAATCTTTCTTCTCAGCCTCTCTTGAAACATTCATATGTTTGGTTCTATCGTAGTAAATTTGAAGACCATTCTTTCTAGCACCACTCTCAACAATTTGAAAGTCTCACTCATAACAGCTACACTTCGGCCGAGGATGACAACATCATCAGCGTAAGCAATCATCTGTACTGAGTTTACTAGATATTATTGTTAGTCGGTAGTTTCTTTTGACGGCACACATATTCCAAGGCTAAATTAAAAAGAATAGGAGAGATAGCATCACCTTGTCTTAACCCGGAGTCGACTGTAAAAAACTTTGATATTTCGTTCTCTACTCGTACTCAGCATTGAGAGTTCTGTACTATCATTTTCATAGTGATACCAGCTGTGTCATAGTGATACCAGTTTACCAGGGATTCCCATTGACACCAGAGCAGACCGTAGAGTCTCTCGTTCGAGAGAGTCGTAGACCTGCTCGAAATCAACGAAGGCTTGGTACACAGTTATGTTGAACTCTTGACTTTTTTCCAAAATCATCCTTATCGAGAAAAGTGCATCGGTGGTAGCTCAGTCTTGCCAGAACCCACTTTGATATTCTCCAAACAGTTGTTCAGCAAAACAAGTTCAAACAATCTTAACGATAGAGTTTCACCACCATGTACAATCGGATGTTATATCCTCGATACCAAGTGCTTTATTGCGTTTTATTTTTGACAGCACCGCTTTGAATTTTTCTTTGCTTGGTTTGTCTACCAGCCCTTTTGACGAACGAATAAGCATTGCCCGTCGTCCGACTTGTTGCTGGTCACTTGTGTTGAGAAGATTTTCAAAATAAGCGGCCCAAGTATCTAAAATATTTTAAGGTCCTTTTGTAGCTCCCTATCTTCGTTTTGAATAGCTGTCGATCTAGTTTGAGGTCCCCTCTTTAAGGTTTTAACCTGCTGAAAGAAGTTACGCGATTGATGTTCCTTATTGAAGCTTTCAATCTCTTCGCATTTTTTCTTCCACCATTCTTGCTTCGTTCGTCTACATAGCTTTGTAACGGCTTGTTTTGCCAGTTGGGGGCAAATTTATAGTTCTTATTCGTGGACCTAATTTTACGTCTTTGTAGACATTTCAGATAGCAATCTCTTTTGTATTAAATAGCGTCAAGACATGCTTGCTTCATCCATGGTTTCAGGGAGTGGTTTTGTGGTCGTCCAATTATTCCCTCAACAGCGCTCAAAATAGCATCTTTGAGCAAATACCATGACTTATCGACGTCTTTATTAATGGTTTCTGACTTCTTCAATGTTTTGGCAATATGGTTTTGATATTTCTCTTCTGTTTCAGCATTCTTTAGTGATGAGATGTTAAAACGTTTCCGTTGATTGAATTTTGGAATGCCTGGATTTCGGAGGTGGAACCTTATTTTAGCACATACAAGAAAGTGATTAATTCCAATGTAAGTACCGCTAAAGGATCGCACATCCAGAATACTCGAAAAGAAACGTGCTGTAACAAGCACGTGATCAATTTAATTTCAAGTGTTTCCATTTTGCGAAACCCAAGTCTGCTTATGAATTGATCGATGCGGAAAGAAAGTACTGGTAACTCTCAAATGATAATGCAAACTCAGTCATTCTCTCACCATTATCATTCAAATTCAAATGCAGACTATTGGGGCCCACCACATTTCCATAAAAGATATTTCTTCCAATTTGCCCATTAAAGTCACCAAGAACCATAATGAAGTCGCGTGTTGGTTTTGTTTCATAACCTTTTTCAGTGCTATGTCGAAATGGTCCGTCCTTCTCGTCGACGGTATCACCTTCAGTAGGTGCCTGCACGGCAATAAGAGAAATATTGTTGTATGTACCACGTACCCGTAGATAGCAGATCCTCTCATTGACCAGAGTGAATTTCATCATGGCTTCTTGTATGCGTGCACCTATACAAGAAAACCAGTTCCAAATCCTCTTCAAGAGGGATGACCAATTATTGGCTGCTCTTGCAGAGCTATGATATTCATACTATACCTCTCAGCCTCTGTTTTTAACTTATAAGAGCATCAGTAGCGCACAGGCTGCGCACGTTCCACATTGCGATTCGGTAGTCTGGTCCATTTTCACATCCAGGTAAAGTTCTGTTTTTTTTGTCCGGGTCTGTAATTCTTTTTGATTTTCAAATTTAACAAATAATTGTTTTTTCCGGGGTGTTAACCTTAGGAACAATCTCAAATTGTCGTGAATTGGTCCATTCTGCATCCTAAGGTTACCAAAAACAACCTTTTTACACGTTTATCTAGCAAGCCGCTTGATCCAGACAGACGCCCGCTCCAAGCCACCTCTAACATGGAGAAAAGACGCTTGGGTTGTATTGGTTTTAAGGTGCCAATTTGCCATGATGTAACCTCATTGGCTAAGCAGTTTTTACTCTGCTTGTCTCCGAAACACCAACCTAATTCTGTCTGCATTAGCCAGGCAGCACGACGAATTTCGGATTTCGCTACCCCAATTTTCACTCGGTGGCTAAAATTACAGGAGCGTTTGATACCATAGCATTTGATTTAAATCTTTTGTTAATATAAAGGGTGTTTTAGACAATGCCACCATCTTATCCATTTGAACTCCGTAATCGATAGCATGGAATTAACACCTCAAATTGAATTGCGTCTATATTGAGATAACGAATTACTGTTGTTGAAATGGGCGTCTTATAGTTTAGTTCAAGCGACTTTGTCCACAAGAAGATGTTCTCTCACGTCTTATGTGAAGTTGGAAAGTTGATAATCTTCTTATAATACTAAATCAATCAAGATCTTATTCCAAGGGTAACACGGATGATATTGTCATTCTATCAATTGAAATAGACCTTCGCCCTTTGGAGGATCTGATTAAAAATTCACTGGGTGTGGCTGAAAAATGGTGTGAGAAAAAAGGTCATATAGGAAATAATAAAATCAAAAAAAAAAGAAAGGATGATTTGTAAAGCAAAACCAAGAAAAAACCTTTACAATCCCACGTTTTGGAGTCAAGCTAAAATTTTATTTTAGAATAATAACCTACTTATATTAGATATTCTGTCTAATAAAATATATCAGGCCGAAGCTATAGATAAGAATAATATTATTTTTTATTTCAAATAAATTATTCATAGCCTCCGCAATTAACATGATTGCTTCAACGTATGAAAATAACGTTGTATGTCAATCGCCAAGCTTGGATATTGTTGATCGCCGTAAAATAAGTTGCTGGTTGAAATCAATTGTTTATTTTTCTTTAATGTTTATTCGTTAAAGCTTCAACAAATTTCACATTTATCTAAAATCCAGTTAAAGGTTTAGAATGGGTTTCTGAAGTGATCAAATCATTTCAACCTAAGTCTGCATACAATAGCATCACACGTCAGAGCAACTGTAGGAACTCATCCGTTTACGGTTCACATAATTAGATTTAGAACTGTCGCCTTTCAACGCAACGTTTTCAACAAAGTCTCGCATCACTGGAATTCCAGACCTTCGTAGATTTTCCCTGATACTCCTCAGAATTTAAAACATAACACTTCATAAATGTCTCAAAGACACTTAATTTACAATCGATTCTAATTCCTAGTTGGCATAGTAACCTCGGCATTTCAAACAAGTTAATTTATAATTCATTATATTGAACTTTAATTAAAAAAAAGATATTTATACAAGCATAGTTATAACTTATAAGCCAAATACTTCAATATCACACTTAATTCTAAATGTTAATAATAATTAATACAATACAACAAGAACTACTTGATATCATATGTGTCTATAAACTGCAAATAAAGTAAATCAATTCTTTTTATATAAATTAGAAAAAGCATACGAATTGTTTTTATATTAAATAAACCATGACAATTGTATTTTTATGAATTTTTTTAAACTATAAGATCAACATCACGTATAATGTATCTAAAAAATTTTTTTTATGTGATATGAAGCCTTTACAATTATCATAGCCAAAATTTATTTAAATTGATATACGTATATATCCGATACTTTATAGGAACTTTTATATCTCTAATAAATTTATTGCAGGAAAAACATATAAAACAAAAAATAATTATGCAAAATGCCATCATTTACTTTGCTGGATAATATATATATCCAACTTTATATTTTTCAATTCGTTAGCATCGGTTTTAAAACCGATGCGTCGTCAGTATGCACTAATTCTCTCAGTGTTACTGCTTCTTCTAGTGTATTAGGTAGTTCTTTGTTTAAGGTCTCTGGTAACATTAGACTTAAAACTCCAGATATTATAGCCGCAAAACCAAAGACAATCATTGGCAATGATTCCATGTAAACTTTAAGTGATGGTGTTTGGGTAGCTAGCGTTCCACCAATTTTTCCAAATGTTGAACTGGTTGCTAAGAGACTGTGTCGCAGGTTAGTTGGAAACATTTCAGTAGTATACACAAAGATCGTTGAAAATGCTATTGTGATCGAAAATTTTCCAATTAAATAAAATGTCAGTTTGAGCCAATAAATGTCTTCCAAAAATGGTCCTACTAAGCAACATATTCCACTTAATAAAAGCGATCCACATAACGTTAATCGTCTCCCAATTTTGTGACCAAAAACCCAACAGAAAAAATGTCCAGGAACTTCTATCAAACAGACCATCATAAAATTGGAATATTTATTGCCTCCTATTGAAACTGCATGAAAACTGAGTCCAAAATATACAAAATTATTTGCCATCCAAACCAGACAGCATATACTTAAACGCAAAACAACTGTGGGATATTTAAATATTTCTAAAAGTTTGTATTCATGTTGTAATGGTTTGCTATTGACAAGTGGCACTGCTGCCTCAAAAACAACACTGGTATCTGATTTGCCTTTTCTTGTATAATCATCTAAGAATGTTAATGCTTCTCGTGATAGAACCACATTATTTGTTGCCGCTGCTTTTTTTAAAACTTCAACCACTTTTTTCGTTCGATTGACTGAATGTAGCCAACGCACGCTATCTGGTATAAGCCAGTGATAAAATATAAAAAGAAAGGTTGGTGTATAAAGCACTCGCACGAAAAGTTTCCATTCTTGTGTCATTGATGCAATAAATCCCATAACAAAAACGCCAATTGCATATAAACATGCAAATAATGTACCACACATCAAACGGTATTTTGGCCCAAAGAATTCTATTCCTGTAAAGAAATTAATTAAACATTTTTCTTATATATTTGAAATGTTTTACCTAGTATATAAACTCCACTATACACACCAGCTCCCACAAAAGGGCCAAGAAATTCAAATATAATGAATGATGCGTAGTTCCACGCAAAAGATTTAAGTATTCCACATGTTCCACATGCCACAATTCCGACAGTGAAAACCATTTTACGTCCATATTTATCAGAAAAATAACCAGCAAACGGCGTTCCAGAAAATATTCCTAGGATAGCAGCTGTTCCGGCAAAATCTAACATCCAATTATTTTCCTGACAAGTAAGGTTCCACTAAAACGATTTTAATTTCGTTTAATATAATTCACAATAGCACACAATGCAATCAATGTTCTAAATAGTAATACAGTAAATTTATTATAATAATCAATACTTTTCACTATAGTCCAGGCACGTTGAATATGGAGAACAAAAAAATGTTATCCAGAATTTTACGTTTTTAAATGGTTAAAAGGGTTAAAGTCAACATAAGGAAAATGTGTTATGTGCCCAAGAAAGTTAGGGGATGATTTTAGGGGTTGAAAAGGGGTGAAAATGGATACGTCTCGTGTTTTTTGCAATTTCACGCGAAATTTAATGTCCTACTGAAAAATGTTGTATACAAAAGTTGTAGATCTTGGAAAAATCTACAACTTTAGTATGGGTCATTTTTTAATATAACCTCAAAATTTCAGAAAAAAATGCAAAATATCAAAAAAAATTTTTTTTTTGTTTTTTACTTGTCAATTTCTCAAAAATAAATATTTTTTAACCAAACTTGCTGAAAGTACTCCTTTTTGTGTCCCAAACAACAAAACAAAATTTTAGATTGAAATATTATAAACTGTTTGAAAGATTCATTTTTTTCGATCCGAAACACGTTGTTTTCAAAGTTACATTTTACTACTTACAATCATCGTAGAGAGGTCATACAGGGCTCATTTTTTTCGTTTTGACGTTTACTTTTCAATGAAATAATAAAACAATACAGCTTCTATTTAAAAACATGTCTAAAAATAGAAAAATATAAAAAATTTAATTTTGCAAAAACAAATTTTTTGGTTATTGTTAATAATTTGTTATAAATAAAAAAAATTTTCAAAAACTAATAAGACCATTGAATTGTACGGAAAAAACACGAAGAAACATATGTTTTACTATTTAAATACATTTTTTATTTTTGTACAGTACTGCTATAAATATTGTAATAGCATATTTCGTGTAAATAAATTCTATTCGAAAATAATTTTGTTTATGACGTTTTCCAATATAACTTTTATAAATATTTATAACATTATCGTTATCGATGGTGGATTTTTGTTGCATAAAGTTATTTGGCAAAAAAATGACACGATTGAAGTAATTATCGATAAATATTTGACTTTTCTGCAGAATCATTACGCAGATAATAGTTGCATAGTATTTGATGGTTATCCATACAATGAGGCTGATAGTGACAATTCAACTGCATCAACATCTGCAACAAAAACAGCCGAACGCTTGAGGCGAAAAATTAATTCTAGTATTCCTTCATTTAATATTGAACCACAAACAAAAATAACGTACACACAAGAGAAGTTTTTGTCAAATGACACAAATAAGAATGCATTAATTAAAGAGTTATCAAAAGCATTCAGATTAGCTGGATTTTTATGTAAACAAGCTGCTGAAGATGCAGATACATAGATCATTAATACAGCCATAGAAATTGCCGAAAAAAGTAAGATCGCAAATGCAGAAGCAGGTGTCATCGAATATGAAAAAACGGTTGTTGTTGTTGGTCAAGACATCGATCTTTTAATTCTTTTGCATCAATTAAACTCAAATAAATCTAACATTTACTTTTTGAAACCAGGCACAGCCAATGTTAGCGATTTAATTTATTCGTCAAACAGTTTTAATCATGATGATTTTTCTTCTATTGTTGCTCTTCTGCATTGTTTTACTGGATGTGATACAACATCCGCTTTTGCTGGCAAAGGAAAAACAACAAGTTTTAATTCGTTGATTAATACTCCTGAGTTAAAAGAATTAGCACTGCCCTTTTATCAAAGTAATGCAGATCCCAAAGTCATTGCTCGAAATGGTTGTAAACTGATTGCATCGATTTATCAATCAAATAAATCTAAAATACCACTGGATGATTTAAGATTTACACAGTTTAAATTATTAACTGCAAAGTCGACTTTTAAATTCGAAAAATTACCCCCTTCTGTTGGAGCAGCAATTCAACACTCGTACAGAGTATACTTCCAACTACAAATGTGGCTTGGACATACATTAAATGCAACGAAATGGGGCTGGAAACAAGTGATTGTAAATAATACAAAAATACTTATGCCACATTATACAGATGACTCACTTATTCCAGATGAGTTACTTAAGATAATTTGTTGCAGTTGTGAGACTGGATGTGAGAGCAATAGATGAGGTTGCAGAAAGCATGGGTTGCGATGCACAGAGTTATGCACAAAATGCCAAGGTTCTGAAAGTTGTTCAAACGTTGAAAAAGTTTCAAAAGATTTAAGTGATTTTGATGAAATTTTTGATAATCCTGATGAAATTGAACAACCAAGTATTATCTTCAACTCAGAAAATCTTGCTATGGAAAAGTTTGCAGAGGAATTTGATGAAGAAACGATTGAAGATAATGAGGAAGTCACATATTTCGACGAACAATTAATCGATGATGATCAGCCAAACTTACAATTAGCGAAAAGACGAAAATTGATTTAGTGTGCATAATGTATTCATTATTAAATATGTACTAAATCGCATAATAAATGTATAATATTTATGTATATAAAGTGTAAATGTATGATATTTATCAGTACTTGAGCATATTTCATTAAAAAATCAACTTGATTAAAATTGAGTTTTTCATTATTGTCATTTACCTCCATTATTTTTTTATTATTATTATTATTAGTAGTAGTAGTATTGTTAACAATCTATTTTGTTGATATAAATTTCAATTATAAATTCGGTGCAAGTTAAATTAGATTCAGAATTCATTTTAAAAAAATCATTCAATTACTTAAAAGCATGTTTTAAATAATTGTATACAAAAGTTAATTATAAGACGATTTATTTATTAAAATATGTAGAAAATAATTGAATTAATTAATTTCATCGCGAGAAATAAGGAACTTTTCTTATTAAAGTAAAAGTCGATGGCATTGTGACATCTTTCATGACATCTTTCAACTACACGAAATATGCTATGAAAATATTTATAGCAGTACTGTACAAAAATAAAAAATGTATTTAAATAGTAAAACATATGTTTCTTCGTGTTTTTTTCCGTACAATTCAATGGTCTTATTAGTTTTTGAAATTTTTTTTTATTTATAACAAATTATTAACAATAACCAAAAAATTTGTTTTTGCAAAATTAAATTTTTTATATTTTTCTATTTTTAGACATGTTTTTAAATAGAAGCTGTATTGTTTTATTATTTCATTGAAAAGTAGACGTCAAAACGAAAAAAATGAGCCCTGTATGACCTCTCTACGATGATTTTAAGTAGTAAAATGTAACTTTGAAAACAACGTGTTTCGGATCGAAAAAAATGAATCTTTCAAACAGTTTATAATATTTCAATCTAAAATTTTTTTTTGTTGCTTGGGACACAAAAAGGAGTACTTTCAGCAAGTTTGGTTAAAAAATATTTATTTTTGAGAAATTGACAAGTAAAAAACAAAAAAAAAATTTTTTTTGATTTTTCGCATTTTTTTTCTGAAATTTTGAGGTTATATTAAAAAATGACCCATACTAAAGTTGTAGATTTTTCCAAGATCTACAATTTTTTTATACAACATTTTTCAGTAGGACATCAAATTTCGCGTGAAATTGCAAAAAACACGAGATGTATCCATTTTCACCCCTTTTCAACCCCTAAAATCATCCCCTAACCTTCTTGGGCACATAACACATTTTCCTTATGTTGACTTTAACCCTTTTAACCATTTGAAAACGTAAAATTCTGGATAACATTTTTCTTTTTTTATCGCTGTAAATGAGTCAATGTGCCTGGACTACTAGCTTACTGATTACTTCGATGTCAATCATAATAGTTTACAAATTTTGAATGTTTATTGTCTCCTTGAATAAAACCCAACTTTTCTTTCGTATTTTTACCTGTGTAACACGAATATCATATATCATATTATGTAAGCTCCGGTTGAGATATTCGCAAAACAATTTTTTTGGTGGAAATAGTATATAATTTAATTAGGAGCTAAAGTGCAACCTTTTGTGTTGAGTCTATAGTTGGACAAATATGGAGGGTCTGAAATCTCACAGCTCTGAGATATCAAGACTTCGGTCTGGGTTAAGGTTTTTGATATAGTTTTCGACAAAAATCTTTTATGAGGACATGGTTTTTAGCTTTGGGCAGCGATGTATATTAAACATAGCTCTTTGTTAAATAAAGTACAAGTATTTTTTTTAACCTCTGTTTAGAAATTTATTACAAACCTAACACGAAACATCAATACGATGCCGTAAAATTATAACAGATCATAAATTAACATAATTTAGTGAAAAGATGATACACTCAGCAAAATCCTCAAAAACCTCTCCATTTAGCATTTTGAGAAAATATTACAAAATCACAGATTCATATTTCTTTCAAAAGTCCAAAAATATTCTAAAAATTAAATAAAATCAAACTTTTTTCAAAATTCTAAAAATATTCCAAAAATTAATACAAAATCAACGATTAAACTTTTTTAAAAAATTCTGAAAATATTGCAAAATTATACAAAATGAAAAATTGGAACTTTTTTCGAAATTCCAAAAATATTCCAAAAATTACAATAAAATCAAATATTTAAACAAAAATTCTTACAAAATCAAAAATTGAAACTTTTTCAAAATTCCAAAAATATTCAAAAACTATAACAAATTCAAAAATGTCCATGCCCAATTTCATTTTCATTTACATTTTCAGCAAGCTATTCAAAACCCTTTAATTTAAACCGAGAAAATATTACAAATCACAAATTCATATTTCTTTCATAATTCCAAAAATATTCTAAAAATTATAATAAAATCAAACTTTTTTCAACATTCTAAAAATATTCCAAAAATTTTTACAAAATCAAAAATCCAAACCTTTTTTAAAATTCCAAAAATTATAATAAAATCAAAAATTTAAAATTTTTCTAAATTCCAAAAATATTTCCAAAATTCTTACAAAATCAAATATTAAAACTTTTTCCAAAATTCTAAAAATATTGCAAAAATTATTACAAAATCAAAAATACAAACTTTTTCAAAATTCCAAAAATATTTCAAAAACTATAACAAATTCAAAAATTTCCATGTCCAATTTCATTTTCAAATACATTTACATCATAAAAACAACTACATTTTTTTCCTAAAAAATTAGCTAAAAAAATCAAAGAAATCATTTTTTGACACGCTTGACATTATTTTTTTAAAACATATAATGCAATAATTCTCTATAATAATAATAAAATATCATATCATTCAAACTATTAATTTTATTTTTTTTTTTAAAACTTGGGTAAAAAATAAATAAAATTCTTTCTTTTGACACACTTGACAACATATTTTTGACAAACTTATAATGCATTAATCTAGATTTTGGTCTCACATACCAATCCCGACCATCAAGATTTCTCCAAATTTAATGTTCCTACTCGTAATCAGTTAAAGTGAACGTTTTTTAAGCAAAAAATATGCAAATTTCCTTGTTTTGATACAATTGACGATTTTTTTGACACACTTCCGGTACAGTTATCGAACACATCGTCCTTTCGGCTCTTTCCATTAAGTAAACCTATTTTTAGAAAAAAAATTTGAAATCCCTCCAGCGGTTTTCTAGATTTCGTCGGCTGTGATAGCCGGCCGGTCGACTGACAGACATACATTTTCTTTTGCTTTTTTGGAACCAGTAGGTCCTAAAACGTCGAGAAATGCCAAAAAAGTGGGGGTAAGAATTTCACGTTGAGCTCATGAATGTAATACTTAGGTCTTTTAGACCGAAGTAATTATAAACGAAACACAAAAGGGCGCTTTAACTCCGAATTAAATAATAAATACATTATTTTTTCGACAAACGTTTAAATTTTTATAAATATGATTTATTGTCTTCATAGTTACTTCCAAAAAAGTAAAAAACATTTAAATATGTATAATCAAAATTTTTTACCAAAGCAAGCTTTCAATTCAAAATTTCATAATCCAATCAAAATATTTGTAATTTTTGTTGTCATAGTTATACAATTCGTTTCAAAAAATAATAAATCCTAATATTCATAACCTCGTACTATGTTACTTTAGCTGTTGCCGTAAAAATATGGAAACAAATGGCGACATTTTTCTACCACCGTAAAAATATGAGTTACTTTTTCTGTCACCGTAAGAAAAGAGAATAAGGCGTATAACGTCAAAAAAAGTAAGACTTTAACCTATAAAGTTCAATTTTACAGCCGTTTGCCGGAAAAAAATGTTATTTCGGTTTTTAGATTTCATATTTTACAATACAAACAATTTCATTATATTAATAAAAAAATGCATAGTAAACATGCCATCATACATTTTGATTTTTGTTAACATCCACCAAGAATTCTGGAAGTTACACTAAGTAGTAGGAAGTTTGCACCAAGTTATTCAAGTTTTTCTAAAACAAGTTAAAACTCAAAATTTGAAAAAAAAAAAAAAAAATTTCTAAGAACAATATAAATTATGCAATATAATTGATTTATATATGAGTTTTGATGCAGATTTTCTTCGGTCTGAAAGACCTCTAACTTCTAAGTATTACAATCTCGAGCCAAAAGTGAAAATCTTACCCACTTTTTTTGGCATTTCTCGACGTTTTCTCAAAATAGTGTTGCTGGAAATTACGAATTAAAACAGTGACTTATTTTGAGTTTTCCTTATTTCAACCAACTTTTATATTAAATATAGGTAATTGTCGTTATGATTCTAAAATCGAAATTTGGAACAACAGAAAGCATTTGTTAGCTCTATTTTATAAATATAAAACCAAATTAAATGTTGTAATATATTACTTTGGTTTGAAATTACTTCGGCATTTTTGATCCAAAAGTAAAATTCTTAACCCCACTTATTTGGCATTTCTTGACGTTTAAGGACCTACTAATTCTAAAAAAAACAATGTATCTCTGTCTGACGCCTGGCCTGCCGACCGTAACAACCGTCGTTACAGAGAAAACAGCTGGAGCGATGTGAAAAATTTTGTTTCTAAAAATAGGTTAACTTAATGGTAAGAGCCAAAAGGGCGATATGTTCGATAACTGTTCGATAACCAGAAGTGTGTCAAACATTTTTGGAATGTTTTTAGAATTTTGAAAAATCTTAAATTTTTGATTTTATTATAATTTTTGGAATTTTGAAAAAGTTTAAATTTTTGATTTTATTATAATTTTTGGAATATTTTTGGAATTTCGACAAAAATTTGTATATTAATTTTGTAATAACTTTTTAGTCCAGTAACTTTATACATTACCGTATGCGTCAAATCCGGTATAGTTCTGATTTTTTGCAGACTTGTTTATGATGTTGGCCTAATGAATAATCCAAGTTTGTGACCTCGAGCGCCGAACGCAACTTCGTCAAAAATCGCAAAAACCGCGAAAAAATCGTTTTTTTTTTTTTTTCAAATTTTGGCGATTATAATGTAGCATTGATAAGACTACGAAAGCAAACAATAATAAGAACACTGTATTTGTTACAACTTTACATTTTTATTTTCTTATATTTGTTACAACTTTACACTAATTCATCGGTATTGATGATAAATCTTCTGTTGGACGGCATCATAACTATATTTGTGTTCAGTGGGTGATTTTCGAGCATTATAGGGCGATTTTTCTGTTCCGGTGTTTACCGCAATGGCGCTGCAAAAAGGGATTCCATACAAAACAGAACTTGAATAAATTTAAAAGTAATCTATGAAATTTCTCATTTTACCACAATTGAAGAATTTTAATTTGCTCATGAAGTGTTATTGACTATATATTAAGCGTAATAAATAAAATATTATTCTTAAGTCGCTCAAAAAAGCAACATAAAAATTGCCAAAATTTCCCATACAAAGTTGTATGAAAAATTTAACCTATTTTCGTATTTGTTTTACGGACAGAAGAAAAGAAAATATTTTATATATTAAGCTTAATATATAGTCAATAATACTTCATAAACAAATTTAAATTATTTAATTGTGGTAAAATGAGAAATTTTATACATAACTTTTAAAATTATTCAAGTTGTGTTTTGTATGGAATTCCATATAAAATTTTTGTGATTTTTTCTCTTATCCCCTTTTTGCAGCGCCATTGCGGTAAACACCGGAACAGAAAAATCGCCCTATATATCTTTCGAGAATGACATTTTGTTTTATCAGACCACCATTGTTGAAATGAAATGTGTAAGCATTTATCATTACAACTTGGAGGTGAAGTAATTAACTGGTGCTACTTCTTTAAATGAAGTAATAAAAAGTAAATAAGTTAAATTTCCATATATAAGTTCTTCCGGCAAACTAAACAAGGTTAGTGAAAATATATTTATATTTGGGTTCTGATAAAACATATTTAGTGAAATATTTTTTTTACGATCCGCTAGCCAAGAAGCAATCGCGTTTGGATAACTGTAAACGGGCTGTAGTAATAAATGAAAATTTTATATAAAATCACCAAATTGGGAATATTATCGAATGATTAAATTCATAGCCACTACGAGTAAACAAAACAGAAGAGGGATATATAATGCGGAGTTTCTTGGCAAGTTTTTTAATTCCAGACGGCCATTTTTCAATTAATTTATCAAAACCTACAAACTGAACAAGGTCACACAAGATAAGTAATCGAACCATTTTATATATATATGAGCAAAATTATATTATTTTAATAAATAAATTTTGAAACATAGCTATAGTACATAATTTATCAAAATTATATTATTTCAAATATTAAGCTTTAATTATTTGAAGCATAGCTAGTATATAATTCACCAAAATTATACTATTTCAAAATATCAAGCTATGAATTTTGGAAGCATAGCTAGTGAATATAATCCATCAAAATCATTTAACTTTTAAAATATTAAGCTATAATTATTTGAAGCATAGCTAGTACATAATTCGCAAAATTATACTATTTCCAAATATTAAGCTATGAATTTTTGAAGCATAGCTCGTACACAATTGATCGAAATCATTTAACTGTTAGAATATTAAGCTATAAATTTTTGAAACATAGCTAGTACATAATTTATCAAAATCATATTATTTTAATATATTAACCTATAATTATTTGAAGCATAGCTAGTACAAATAATTGATCAAAATCATTTAATATTTAAACTTTCATAGCTAATGCCTATATACATAAATGCATAAGTAAATTTTGTTTAAGCGTAATTTTTAGGAAACCAATAAAATAATTAATTTATTTGTAAGAAAAAATAGGATGAAAGATGTTTCAATAAGTAAGTAATTTAATTTATTTAATTTTAAATATATGCCTACCATTTTTGTCTGTAGATTTAGGGATTGATTAATCCAAAAACTATATATTTTAAGAATAAGGAAAGATAATTGTAAATTTGCTTATTACGGTTTCAATTATATAATACTTCAAATAACGATAGTGTTTGAATGATTTCGTCCAACAGTACGGTGTACCCTATCAAAACTTATGTCGTTTTAATAACAAACATGAAGTAATCCAACTGATATGGATGATTAAGGGGTTCTCGAAGGTTGTGCTGGTATGGATTGGGTGTCGGTAAGAGTTCGATGACACCGGATTTATCTCCAAATTACTGGAGATATATACAGCTTAGATGGGGCCAGTGGTATCTTGGTATCCAATAACTACTGATTATTTTTGTTTTCTTCACATTGATATGTTTTTGTTTCAATTCTTTAGACTTCTTTGTAAGCCGAGTCTGATCTATCAAAATACAGCACTCTCACTCTATAGTGGATGGTAAAAAAACTCACCCTAGCGACTGCCATCTAGCCGGTAATGTGCTGTACACCATCAAATCCACTTAGATTATATTTTAAGTCAACTTTATAAGTAATTTATAATATATCTGTATATTAATTTTATACTTTTGTATTTTTATTTTAAAATTTATACATAGGAAATGTATTTTTTTTTATTTTTTATTGTAGACGGCTAAGCAAAGCTTAGGTACAACTATTTATTAATTTTATTAATGTTATTTATTAATTCTTTGTTCTTTTAATTTTTTTTTATAATTCAATGATTACTATTATTATTTGTATAGTTTAATCATCTTTGATTTGTAATCATTTCTGTTTTTTTGTATATTATGTGAAATCATATTTATGGATTTCTTTTGTAAATAAATA
This sequence comes from Diogma glabrata, assembly GCA_963693315.1. Lineage (NCBI taxonomy): Eukaryota > Metazoa > Arthropoda > Insecta > Diptera > Cylindrotomidae > Diogma > Diogma glabrata. Next base: position 98,495,478 of record OY856187.1, read on the forward strand.
AATAAATAAATAAATAAATAAATAGAATCTGTTAACGTTCTAGGATTTTTTTTAAATACAGTGTTCTGCCTTTTTCCAACCTATGCTGGCCATGTACACCTAATATTTTTATATAGTCAAAACGTTACAATAACCCTAAAGGACTAGTTTTTTCTTTAACCTTTCTTAGGCCGTTTTTAAAGTAGACTAAATTTGCTACAACATGATACTAGAATTGTCTCTGCAGACCCACTAGTTTCCGAGATTAAGCCTTTCAAAGTTTATCATTTTTTTCGAACTTCGCAATTTCGCAACTTCCGCTTTACACCAGAATTCTACTTTAAAAACATCTAAAAAAATTTTAAAGAAAAAACTAGTCCTTTAGGGTTATAATCGCCAAAATTTGAAAAAAAAAAATAACGATTTTTTCGCGGTTTTTTCGATTTTCCGATTTTTGACAAAGTTGCGTTCAGCACTCGAGGTCACAAACTTGGATTATACATTAGGCCAACATCATAAACAAGTCTGCAAAAAATCAGAACTACCGGATTTGACGCATACTATGAGAACTACCGGATTAGACCCCATACTCTCAGGCGACAAAGTTACTGGACTACATCAAAAAATTAAATTAATTTAGCCCTCTTGGAAGGTTCCGCTTGAGGTTCGTACGTATATGGATCGACGTATTGGGATGGCATATCCCCATCAGGGGATGGTGATGAATCGTCGACGTCGTGTGCCAACTAGTCATCCTCCATTTCGACATCGGAGAGATCGTCACCTTCTGAGATATCTGCTACTGCAACTACAAAAATGATCAGGTACAGTTACATAATCTTCTTTTCTCATCGGCCACCACACACATATATCTATTAATACAATTATTAGGACAGGGATGTAGAAAACTCTACAAAGGTATATTGCAAGCAATTGCGAAGTTCGAAAAAAGTGATAAACTTTGAAAGGCTTAATCTCGGAAACTAGTGAGTCTACATAGACAGTTCTAGTATCATATTGTAGCAAATTTAGTCTACTTTAAAAACGGTCTAAAAAAGAATAAAGAAAAAACTAGGCCTTTAGGGTTATAATCGCCAAAATTTTAAAAAATAACGATTTTTTCGCGGTTTTTGCGATTTTTGACGAAGTTGCGTTCGCCGCTCGAGGTCACAAACTTGGATTATTCATTAGGCCAACATCATAAACAAGTCTGCAAAAAATCAGAACTACCGGATTTGACGCATACTACCCCATACACTCAGGCGACAAAGTTACTGGACTATTTGTAATATTTTAAGAATTTTGAAAAAGTTTGAATTTTTGATTTTGTTATATTCTCTTGAATATTTTTGGAATTTTGAAGAAATTTCGAATTTTTTATTTTGTTATAATTTTTGAAATCTGAGAAAAAGTTTGAATTTTTAATAATTTTGTTATAATTTTTTGAAATCAATTCAATTAGTAAAAATCCCCAATAACGGAAATCCTTTTAAACGAAAAATCCAAGTAAACGGAAAAAATGTTCCCTTCAAAATATTTTAATACATTCTCTCCACTTTTAATGGAAACTCTAGGTTAATGGAAGGAATTTTTTTTGTGTCGTACGCATCAATTTCTTACATATGTCCTTAGATTATAAAATATACAGGATAAGTAATTTTTTATATATTTTGTGTATGTACACTATAAAACTATAAAAAAAATTGAAGCTATTTTTTAAGTTAAATGATTTTTGTTTCTGTGGTATATCGTCTTCTTTTTTAATTTATTTCACGGGGATAATTTTTAAAGAAACAGTTGAATTTGAATTACTGATGGCATTTATTGTTTTTCTTAATATTTCGGTCATCTTTTTTGACCTTTTTCAAAAGCTAAAATAAATTTATAATATTAATATATATGAAATAGATATACCAAAATCTTTAAAATAATTTTATAAAGGTCTTACAATTTATAAATGGTTTTTAAAAGAATTATGTGAGTTGTTTTTCCATTTTTTCTTTTTTTCTTCTAACCGGATTTTTACCAATGGCGAAAGTCTTTTTTGTTTTGATAATTTGGATACCCTTAATATAATTACTTTAATTTAAACTATTTAATTTTAACTTTACTTTGAATCTCCACTTAATTAACAAAATATTTAAAAGAAAATTAATATAACAAATTAAAAATTATAAAGTTAAAAAATTAAAAATTGTATTTAGATAACAAACTAAAAAATTTATTTTATAAAGTTAAAAATATTCCGTGTCTATGCTGATTAATTATGACTATGGAGGCAATGGCAAAAAATTATTATTTTCTTTACTCTTTGATTGAGAGTGATTAATTTTTATTTGGAAGAGAGAGATCTTTTTCCGCCAATTTTTTTAAAACCAAAATTCAATGTATATATAACAGTTAACATATAGATATATAATTAAGAAAACCGAAATAAAATCAAAACAAGAAAAAATTAATACTGACAATGCAAAGGTCATTCATAGGTGAAGATGGTGGTTGAAGAATGTGTCTTGTATGAACGTTCAGGTGATCTTCGTTTGGTAAATCAGCTGTGGGAAGTACGGGTTGAAGAGCGCTTTTTATATCGGATTTGTGACCGTAAATTCTATTAATTAAATAGCAGCTGGTTTGTCCTATGTAATGTGATCCACATGAGCATGTCAGTTTGTAAATTGCATTACTTATTTTCCGTTTTGGAGTTTTATCTTTTAGTTTTGAGAAATAGTGCATTCTCATCGTGTTGATAATTTTGTAAGTGATTTTTATGTTGATGTTATCCGTGATAAATCTGTTCAAAATGTGTGAGATCGTCTCTGACAGCTTTGGGATATATGAGATAGAGGTGTAGACAACTCTTGTATCATTTATGGTCTCTTGATTTTGTGTTGGTCCTGACAAATTTTGTTGTGATCTATCAATTCACCTACATCTCCATCAATTTTCCGACGAAGTAAAGACAAAACAGCTGTCTTTTATCACATCCAGGAAACAAAACATAGCTTGGATGTATACGATCTGGAAAAAATAGACATACTGTGCATCGAAGAAAACTTATCGAAAAGACTGATAAAAGAAATGCTCTTCATTAATACAACAAACAACACCATGAACAAACGAGCAGAAATCGATGGACTATCGAGAATATATTGCGATATTCTCCAAAATCAAAAACAAAATTAAAATCATTGTTTCTGTCCAACAATCAAAATCAGCTGATGAGGTGAATGACCTTTGCATTGTCAGTATTAATTTTTTCTTGTTTTGATTTTATTTCGGTTTTCTTAATTATATATCTATATGTTAACTGTTATATATACATTGAATTTTGGTTTTAAAAAAATTGGCGGAAAAAGATCTCTCTCTTCCAAATAAAAATTAATCACTCTCAATCAAAGAGTAAAGAAAATAATAATTTTTTGCCATTGCCTCCATAGTCATAATTAATCAGCATAGACACGGAATATTTTTATCTTTATAAAATAAATTTTTTAGTTTGTTATCTAAATACAATTTTTAATTTTTTAACTTTATAATTTTTAATTTGTTATATTAATTTTCTTTTAAATATTTTGTTAATTAAGTGGAGATTCAAAGTAAAGTTAAAATTAAATAGTTTAAATTAAAGTAATTATATTAAGGGTATCCAAATTATCAAAACAAAAAAGACTTTCGCCATTGGTAAAAATCCGGTTAGAAGAAAAAAAGAAAAAATGGAAAAACAACTCACATAATTCTTTTAAAAAACCATTTATAAATTGTAAGACCTTTATAAAATTATTTTAAAGATTTTGGTATATCTATTTCATATATATTAATATTATAAATTTATTTTAGCTTTTGAAAAAGGTCAAAAAAGATGACCGAAATATTAAGAAAAACAATAAATGCCATCAGTAATTCAAATTCAACTGTTTCTTTAAAAATTATCCCCGTGAAATAAATTAAAAAAGAAGACGCTATTTTTTAAATTCAAATTTCATATTGAAAATAATTTCTACAAAAGAAAAGGCTGCTGCAAAAATAAACACAAAAATACATGATCTCATGCAGCATTTTTATCTCTTTCCATTTATAGAAAAAAAATATATTACTATTCTTCTATTGCCAGAAAGAAGTAACTGCATAACAATATATATTTTATTTTATTTCAAACCGATATCTAAAACGACATTTTTCGGATTATTTATGGTACAAAAAGTTGAACTTTAATGTCCTAGGACTTTATAAAATTTTATAAAGTCCTAGGACGTTAAAGTTCAACTTTTTGAGCAAAATTTAAAACTCATTTCTTTTTATTTTAATAAATTTCCAGTATGAAATAAAATTTTGTATTTACCTCAAACGAAAAGTGTTTTTAAAGGTACTCACTAGTAAACAACTAGCTCGTACTTTAAAGTTTCACTTTTCGTTCTAGATAAATAAATAACTATTAAATGAAAACAAAACCAAAACGTACATGATAAAATTTTAGTTAGGATCAAATTTTCAGTTTTAATATTATCAGTTTTATTTAAATCGAAATACTTTTGAGAAAAATAAAATAAAAGTAAATAAGTTTGAGCATTTTCCTGAGGAAAAGTTCGTAGGAAAATGCCTCGCTGCACCCTAAGGAGAAAGAAACAATCTGATCCTGCAAATAGGAAATCAGCATTACACTTTAGATACAAAACGGGTAGTAAAAAATTATTTACCCCTGAATAACGAAAGCTCTCAAAAAACACAACGCAGAAATAACAATACTATTGAGCATAATATGTGCAATCAAAATATTTTAAATTTTATTAAAATTGTGCCTGTCGCAGCACAGAAAAGGCCTGAAACGAAGAAAAGTCTCAACATTGAATGTTTAAAAACAAAATATTAATAAAACTTTAATCAAAGCTAATTTTATACGTTTCTTTTTAGTTTTTTTATCTCTTATGAATAATGAACGAATAGCTGAACTAAACGATAAGCTACGGGAGCAACTAGCAAATTACGAAGAAGCAAAAAGACAAAAGAAGCAGTACAAGTATATAGAAAACGAAATAATATTAATTAAAACTGAAATATTAACTTTGGAGAAAGAACCTACCGCGAAACTTATTAGAATGGCAGCCCCAAAATCAACAGAGGTAATAGATCTGGTCACCAAGATAAAAGATGAATATAATGGCGATCCACTACAGATAAATATAATATTGGATAAATTGGAGATACTGAAGTCAGCAATTAACCACGCCGATAAGCAAAATTTATTGGTAAATTTAAGAAAATCAAAATTAACGGGCAATGCGAGAGAAGCAACATTGGAAAATTGCAGCACATTAGATTCAATTATAGAAAATCTTAGAAATAAATGCAGAGGTCAGTCTTCGTGGCAACTAACAACAATGCTAGAAGGCATAAAACTTACGAGTAAAGAAAACTATCTCAAATAGCACACAGAAACAACGGAAAAACTAAAGCAATCATTTTTAAACAAGGGGGGGGGGGGTCGCAAACAACTGCTGCTCAGTATGTCATACACCAAACTATTAAAAATATAATCAAATCAAATCAATAATCAAATTTTGCAGGTAACCTATTAATGCAAAGTGCAATGGCGTATGACTTCGACAGTATGGAGCAATTACTTCATCGCTTCCAAGGAATTCAGAACGAAAAGGAAGCACACGTTTTAGCATTAAGACAACAACCGTGGCTAGTGTACAACCATTCCAGAAGAGGATATTACAACAAAAATTTCAATAGGCGCGGTAAAAGTAACAACAAAAAGTACGCGTCAAATTATAATGCTTCTGTAAATAAATATAATTAATCCATTACAAAATGTAATAATTGTAGTAATTTTAATAGTAATAGAAAAAACCATTATAATAGTAATAGAAATAAATATAGAGAACAAAATAAAAATAATTATCATAGCAATAAAGATACTCACGTAAGAGTATCGAGTATGAGAAATTAGAGGAAGGAAGCTAGTAGCTTTCCAGTGCACAGGAGAACGACTAAGGATTCTAAATCTAAATATCAGTTATAATATTTTTATAAAAATAAATTTAAGCACAAATTTTAAAGAAAAACTAAGCTTTTTGCTAGATACAGGAGCGGATGTATCACTTATAAAATATAATAATCATTTGAAAAATTTAATAAACAAAAATAATATAATTAAATTAAAAGGAATAACAAACGAAAAAATAAAACCCTTAGGCACCGTAGAGTTAGAACTCTTTGTTAAAAATTTCGCAATTTTTATTTATTTAGCGTATGGTTTTTGTTGTGACACATTAAAAACAAAAATAAAACTTAAAATAGATAGATTTTCATATGAAATCTACATAAAACAAAACATAAATACAAATTAAATGAGCTTACAATCAATATGATTGCGCGTCTTTTAGTTAAAAATTAAAAAGTAAAATATTAAAATATTTGAACATTGGGCAGTACATTTGAACATTAGATATTTACATCGAGCGAGTCTATCCATGCTACTACATCGGGAGTTGCCAAATGGATGTCTGAGATGTTGCCATTGTAACGTCGAATTGGACACACAGTTGCAATGTGTTTTATAGTTTGTTGTGGAGCGCCGCAGTCACACTCAGGGTACTCTGAAATGCCCCACTTGTAGAAAGAATCAGCACAACGTCCATGATTCGTTCTTATTCGGTTTAATGTAGTCCAGGTATGACGTGGCAGATCGAAACCAGGTTGGGTAGAAGTCGGGTTAGTAATAGAAAGGCCAGTTGTGTTGTAATGATGCCAGGAGGTGTCCCAGGCATCCAAGATATTAAAATTAGTTGCCAGCAGGTTGCTGGCAGTTTTATGTGGAGGCTTTCTTGACTTCAATCGACAACTAGTGTGGTCACCGTAATATTCGTGCAAGGGTAACGTGATGTTGTTGGTTACCTTTTTATGTTCACGCATGAGTGCATGCGAGCGTCTGAGTGCAGGTGGAGCGATATTGCTCAACACAGGGAGCCAAGGTAAAGGAGTGGACCTGATAGTACCACTTATAGTACGCATCGCGGCATGCAGCTGGCATTCAACTTTTTTAGTATGTGTGCTATTCAGCCAGACTGGTGCGCCGTACTCAGCCACTGAGTAAACCAGACTTAGAGCAGTTGTGCGGAGGGTTGCTGGAGTAGCACCCCATGTCGAGCCTGCCAATTTATGCAATATATTGTTTCTCGTTTTAAGTTTTTTTGACGTATTCTCTAGGTGGAGCTTAAAAGAAAGAGTTCTATCGAGAGTAATACCCAGGTACTTTGGCTGTTGATTGTATTTAATGACAGTGCCGTTAAATAACACTGATAGTTCGTGTTTTGCCAGTTTGTTGTTTAACTGGAAACAAGAACTCTCGGTTTTACTTAGATTAGGAAATAAACTCCACGTTCGAAAATAGTCATTCATTATCGCCAGGTCAGTTGACAGCAAATCTTCCAAGACACCCATGTTTTTATTTTGAATGGCCAGGGTCCAGTCATCCGCGTACCCAAATTTCTTTGATGTTGTGTCAGGCATGTCATGGATGTACAGATTAAAAAGTAATGGCACCAGGACGGAACCCTGTGGCAAACCATTGTTAAGCATTTTGGACCTACTACAGGAATTATTTACATGAACTTTGAATACACGATTACTCAGCATGTTGTTAATTAAACGTGAGATGGTGTTAAAAGATATTACATTGAATAGCTTATATATAATCCCAATTCGCCAGACTGTGTCATATGCTGCAGTGAGATCGATGAATACTGCGCCTGTTTTTAATTGGTTTTGAAACCCAGCTTCGATGTAGGATGTTAAAGCGAGCAGTTGGTCAGTGCAGCTGCGATTGGGACGGAAACCAGCTTGTTCGACTGGGATCTGGTCATTCAAAATCGGTGCGATACGGTTGTATATGAGCCGTTCTAGCAATTTGTAGCAGGTGCTCAAAAGTGCGATTGGGCGATAGCTTCCTGGTTCATTGGATGGTTTACCTGGCTTAAGTATCGCTATCACTTTCGTAGTTTTAAAGTGTTTTGGAAGATTGCCGGTTTCTAGGATAATCGAGAAAAATTTAGTTAGCCATTGTTTTACATTTTTTCCCGCATTTCTAAGAAATTCTGGAAATATGCCATCGTAGCCCGCTGCTTTTCCGTTTTTTGTTTGGGACAGAGCTGAATCCAGTTCTTCGCTACTAAAAGAGTTCGCATACTTCGATGGAAACGAGCAATTGTGCTTCATTTCTTTTAATTTACGTTTAATTGTTCTCTTATGAAGGCGATTAATAGAAGCACGAGACATGTTTACGATATGATTTGCAATGTCCTCTGAATTTATTTCATTGTTAGCGCGAGTGATAGAGTTTGAGCCACCCAGTTTCCGAAGGAGACTCCATGCTTCCCTGCTTGAATGGGAAAAATCAATGTTTTCAACAGCGCTAATCCACTTTTGTTTCCTCGCGGCGTCCAGTGAGTAAATCAAGTCATCAGCCACGTCTGCTTCACCACTACTAAGGTACTCCTCATACAGTTTATCGCTCTCTCTACTCCAGCCAGGAATGTATTCTTCACGGAAGCCTCTTGGGATGCATTTCTTTGCAGTTGAGATGATGGCTCCAACGAACATATCATAATTTTTAGGAGTGGGTGGGATCCAGCGAATCACTGCATCCAACTCCAACCTATATTTATCCCAATCAGCTTTGTTAAAATTCCATCTAGGTTGAGGAGTAGAGTTAACGAGTGGGATTTGGATTCCAACCTCAAGAATTACTGGACGATGTTGAGAGCGTGGAAAACCTTGTAAGACAGCCCTAGATATTGGAATAGGGCTACGTTGTTCGTTTTTTGTGGAAAAACAAAGGTCGGGATTGTAATCACGTTGCCATCTAGCAGATCTAAAGGTTTTCATGTCTTTTGCATCATATACCAGGAACATGTTGTTATCATCCGCCCAGTCAGTCAGTTGTATACCATTGGGATTGTTGTATGAGTAGGACCACTGGGTGTGATGGCTATTGAAGTCACCAGTATATATTGCTGGGTGGTGAAATAATGGTAGGGTAGCAGTTGGCCATCCTGTATTCCCAGGTAACAATTTCGCCTAAATTTTTTAAATTATTCCAACTTAACTTGAGAAAGCATTGTGTAAGACCATATTATTCAAGCTTTACATAAAAAAAGCTTGTAAAAGACTAGATTCACTAAGTTTCTTATATAATTCCTTAAGTAAAGCTTAATTCAATAATAAATATTAAGGGCATATTCAAGCAAATGTTACTCAAGTATAATACCTTTTATAAGGTTTTATTCACATATAACTTTTAAGGTAGTATTCAAGATGTTTTTACTCAAGAATTCTATCCCTTATATAAACCTTTATCAAAGTACAACTTTTAGGGAGAATCCAAGAAGATTCTTACCCAAGGATAGTTCCTTGTATACGACTTTATTTATGTATAATAATTTTAGTAGTATTCAAGAAAATTGTTACTCAAGTAATATTTCTTATATACGGCAGTTTTCAATGAATATTAAAAGATTTACAACAAATCGATCTGTCAATATTTTTGACAGTTCGTTGTTTAATTCTCGATTGTCTGTTTTTTTATTAAATCACTTATCGATGTGTTTAAAAAGTTAACAAACCTTTAAGAACTTTAACAAACTATTATTGATTAATACAAAAGATTATTTCAAAATGGTAGACATATTTTCGTCAATGGAAATTTGCAATTGCCATTATACCGCGACCATTTAATCAAACGTTTCTGATGATGGTTTATATATTGATTGAGATTTACCATTTCTGATGATGGTTTATATAATGAATTGAGATGGTCAACATATAAATAAACTGATGATAATTTGTCATACAATTCGTTTTTGTATTAAATGTATGTAATCGCCATATTGTGCGCAATTTGCTTGGGAAAAAATTATAGCAAAACTTGCAACAGATTGCAACTAACTATGGAAAATATAACGTAGCACGTTTATTTAATATTATTATTTAACATTTATTTCTTAACCAGCCAAATTGTGCAACTGATCGTAATGCCAACCACAGCATACTATACCCCTTACGAGGCTTGAGTAATACTTTTATTCTGTATTGAGTAACGTTTTATTCCTGTCGTGGAAATTGATTTAATGAACGAGTGCGTAAGGGTAAATGATGAGAAAGTCATTATCGGGCCTGTGTTTGATTCCTGCCAGGCACGTTTTTATTTATGAATTTTATTTTCCTTTTCCTTTTTTTATTTTATTTTTATTCTTCAATAATTTTTAATCGTACAATTGAATGGAAACACATGCGTAGATATCGTATATGAATACGCAAAATTATTTTCATTTCGAGATTGTCCTCAATCATAACCAATATTATTTTTAACAAAAACCCATATATTCTCATTTTAGGAAACCATTAGTACACTTTTATATGCATTCCTAATCAAATGTTTGAATAAAAATTAATTCATAGTCGTGGTAGTGGTCTGAAACTTGAAATGTGTACAAATAATTTGTTAAACAATAGTGATTAAGTTTCAATTTTCTTTATGACAGCTGCTAAATAGAGAAGTGGATAGCGTACGGTCCTGGAGAATCAAAGGTTATGAGTTCGATCCCCGCTACAGGCGTTTGTAAAGATGCGAAATGTGTAAAATATATTGTAATTTCCGATAAAAGATTGACTCAATAGCAGCAATATACAAAAAAAAGGAGTTTAATGCGCCAATTAGCCAAAATAACTAAAGGAAAAGTCACCAATTTTTTTTTCAGTGGCATCGCTTCTTGAATAGACCCTGAGTAATTCTATTGAGTAAAGATTTACTCCAGCACTTTATTCAAGTAATTTTGACAGTATTTGAATAAGCCTTGAATAACAACTTTTGTACAACTTTATTCAAACACTTATATAAAACATGTATAAAGCATTATATATGTCTTCTTGAATAAAGAATATTTTTTCATACGCCTTTTCTCCTTGAGTAGAGCTTGTATAAAACTTTTCTCATGCATAGTTCAAGAATTTTAAATTTCCCCTTCCATTTTAAATTCCTCTTTTAAAGCTTTACTCAATGATTACCTAGGTTAAATTGTTACTTGGGTTAGGAGGCTTGTATACGTTTACAATCTTCATGTCCGATATATCAACAACAATAAGATGAATGTCGTTGTCCGTCTGTGTAAGTACATGGGTGCAGTTCATGATTTCTGACTTAACATACGTGGCAGATCCATATGTTTGATGGTAAATAGCACTAATTAATTTGTAGCCAACAATGTTTCCTCTAGAGGTAAGTTGTGCTTCATCTGCTGCATGCGTTTCTTGCAGAATTACAACGTCGATGTCGAATTCTTTTAATACTCTTTGTAGATGTTCAGTTTTTGACTTGCTTATGCCTTCAATGTTCAATTGCAAAATACGGACTGAGGGTCCAATATTTTTTGTCTTATGGTGCTGAAAAGTATGGTAAGAAAAGTATGGTAAGAAAACACCCCTCGCAATTAAGCATGAATTTCAAGTAATACCGGTTGAATTTCCAATACCTACGGAAGGTATAATAGGAAAAGATTTTTTTTACAATTTAACAGTATTATAAGTTTGGAAAACTTAACACTAGAAATAAATTATAACCCTCATTCTTTTAAAATCCCAATACTTGTGGGACCTGATTTAGAAACTGTTTATGTTTCACCTAGATGCGAAGTTATCAAAAGATTATCTGATAGAAATATAGAAAGCGATATGGTAGTAATAGAATGTGAATTAGCACCCGGTGCATTTATCTGTAGGACAGTTATATGGAAGCCTTATGACCGTTCCGAACGGAAGTTGCATTCGAGTATTTTCTTGACCTGCATAATGACGAGATGGTGCCGCAGTTAACAGGCCTTCCGAAGTTGGGCATTTTATTATCGTCCAAATGACGAGGTAACTCCATAATTGTTAGGTTTTCCGAATTTTGGTGTTCCTCATTCGGCCCGAAAATATTTTTAGGTCTGCCGAACTACAAATTCTAGTCGGGTATATAGTATATTTTATCACAGCAAATATTATATTATTTTTAACACAAAAATATATGTTATGTGTACTTCAATTACCAGATAAGATTATAGCTTAGATCAGAATATAACGTGGCTACAGTACTGCGATCAAAAAAATCGTGTGTACGTCTTCAACTAACTACTCTTTGGAGAACTGTACCTCCTCGTTACCTTTAGTTCTGGTGGTAACTGTACCTCCTCGTTTACCCAGGTAACTGTACCTCCTCGTTACCCAGCAGTTCTGATGTGATGGAATTGTGGAAACAGTAAAAATAAAAGCTGCTAGAGCGAGTCTTAAGAAAGAATACGACAAAGTTATATCAACACCTCTGAAGTTATATAACTGGGCAGCAGCTCCATTTTCAAGATGATATGCATTTTTTCTATGTAACGGAGGCAGGTTACATTGCAAAACGAAATCAACTAGCTGATAGATACGCCAATTTAAAAATAATTCCTGGAACCCGAGGATATCACTCATACATTCCTACAAATGATGGATCAATCATAGCTAGACATTATTCTAACTCTACGGAATTTAGTAATGTAAAATTAAATAAATGATAAAAAATGTGTAAAATATTTATTTTGAGTTAAAAATTTATTATAAAAACATATATGTAAATCCAAAAAAAAACTATTCATTTTTTAACTCCACTATTTTCTATGATGAAAAATTTTAAGGCGTGTTGCAATAAAATTAATAAAAATAACAAAAAATTTTCCCCTCCTGAATTTTTTTATAAAATGTTAGTAACATATAATTTGATTAGCTCTGTTCAATACCTATATTTTGAGCTATAAAACATTAAAATCAGTCCAGTAGTTTTGACTGTAGAGCCATTTCAATACACCAGGGTTGAGAAATTTCTTGATTTTTCAACACCCTGTATCTTAAGACAGGGTTAAAAAAACAAAACTAAAATCGCAGAAAAATTTTTTTTATTGATGTCAACGAATTCCAATACCTAAATATACAAAATTAAAACCTCATTTCCAGACCTTGCTGATTTCACGTGTTTTTCACGACATGTATTTTTGATATATAAACAGTTTTCTGTTCCCATTTGTTACATAAAATAAAAGTCATTCAGTATGGAAAGGCAATAAACTTTGGTAGTCTCTCTTATTAGAGATCAAAATTAACATACATGTGTTCCTTTTCAATATTAAATGCGCCCACTTTTATTTTATATAACAAATGGGATGGAAAACTGTTAATCTATCAAAAACGTTAATAGTCAAAAATCTAATTTTGTATCTGTGCTAAGATGTGTTAAATACCATTTAAATATTTTACTTCGGTCTGCACGACCTAGGTATTACATTCATGAGCAAAAGTGAAATTCTTATCCCCACTTTTTTTGGTATTTCTCGGCGTTTTAAGACCTACTGATTCTAAAAAAGGTAAAAAAAAATATATGTCTGTCTGTCGGCCGGCCGTCCATCCGGCAGACCGCCGTCATTACCTACGCTGCAGGGAAAACCGCTGAAGGGATTTCAAATTTTTTTTTCTAAAATAGGTATACTCAAGGGACAGGTCCGACAGGACGCTGTGTTCGAAAACTGTACCGGAAATGAGTCAAAAAAATCATTAAGTGTGTCAAAAATATCAATGAAAATTTGCTTTTTGGCCTAAAAAACGTTCATTTTAAGTGATTACGAGTAGGAACATTGAATTTGGAGGAATCTTGATAGTAGGGATTGGTATGTGAGATCAAAACTAGATAATTGCATTATAAAATTGTCAAAAAAATGTTGTCAAGTGTGTCAAAAGAAAGATTTTTATTTATTTTTTTATCCAATTTTTTGGAAAAAATAAATTTAATAATTTGTTTGAAATGAAATGTTATTATTATTATTGAGAATTATGGCATTTTAAGTTTGTCAAAAAATAATGTCAAGTGTGTCAAAAAATGATTTCATTTATTTGTTAGCCAATTTTTTGGAAAATAAATGTAGCTGTTTTTATGACGTAAATGTAATTGAATATGAAATTGGACATGGAAATTTTTGAATTTGTTATAGTTCTTAAAATATTTTTGGAACTTTGAAAAAAGTTTGTATTTTTGATTTTGTAATAATTTTTGCAATATTTTTAGAATTTTGGGAAAAGTTTTAATTTTTGATTTTATTATACTTTTTGAAATTTTGAAAAAAAATTCAATTTTTAATTTTATAATAATTTTTGCAATATTTTTAGAATTTCGGAAAAAGATTGCATTATTAAGAATTTTTGAAATATCATTGGAATTTAGAAAAAGTTTAAACATTTGATTTTATTCTAATTTTTGGAATATTTGGAATTTTGAAAAAAAAATAGTTATTGAGTTTTATATATATATTTTTAGAATTTTGAAAAAAGTTTCAATTTTTGATTTTGTAAGAATTTTTGGAATATTTTTAGAATTTTGAAAAATTTTAAATTTTTGATTTTATTATAACTTTTGGAATTTTGAAAAAAGTTTGAATTTTTGATGTTGTAATAATTTTTGCAATATTTTTAGAATTTTAGAAAAGTTAGAATTTTAACGAATTTTTGGAATATTATTGGAATTTAGAAAAAGTTTAAATATTGGATTTTATTCTAATTTTTGGCATTTTGAAAAAAGTTTGATTTTATCTAATTTTTACAATATTTTTGGAATTTTGAAAGATATATGAATTTGTGATTTTGTAATACTTTCTCGACTACTACTACTACTTGAAACCAGACACGTTGAGTTAATAAACATTTAACCTTCTTGTAGCAAGCTTTAAACTTTAATATGAATAGAAAAATTATTAAAAATAACTTACGGGTACATTACCTCATTTAGAATAGTTTTCTCATTAGTTTCATAAACGAAACTTGTACATATTTTAATATTTGATTTATTAAAACTGCTTTCTGAACATGTTTCATCAACATTATCATAATATTTACACTTTTCCGGCTCTTCATTATTAAATGGAACTGCAAAACTCAGCCATTTTGGATTATATTCGGTTATGTTTGCAATATCACAGGTGGGCACAACACAACGATAGTTTAAATCACCAGCAGTGAACACATAGGATAATGAATAAACGCCAATAAAAAACATTGCGAAACATATTAACAATAAGTTTCGTATTTGAAACCTTCCAAATCCACCAATTTCATTTAAAAGCAGTTCCAAACTTAAATAACTAACCGTATTACTGGTTTTATCCACAGTCATTTCAATATCAAAGAGAGCAGACACAGCACGATAGATCGTTTAATTGTATTTGAAATTTTTTCACTATTATTTTGAACACTTCAAAAATTAAATGTATGCATGGAACTGCTGTGCGCAACTGCTACAAATAAACTGATCTTTGTATTTTAACCAAATAATTTTAAAAATTATAAAATCTTTATTCATATTGTACCCATTAATTTTGTAAATTAGGCTTATTTTTATTTTGCATATGACCTTTCTTGCAGTCTAATCTTCAACCATTTTCGACAGTTACATGAACAAATTTGAAAAGCTATGTCAGTTCAAGAAACAAAAATAACGTTGGTATATTTTTGTTAAAATAACCTATGAAATAACTCTTGAAATTCATGGAAATGGTATAAGATATCACAGATATAAATTAAAATTAATAATAAATTTATTTTTAATAAAAGAAACACTTTATATTTTATCAAATTAATTTTTGTTTCTAACTTTATTTATATTAAAATAAAATTAAAAACAGCGAAACCGGTTTCGGTTTTTAAACCATTTTCAAGAGCTTAATTGTTATCAAACAATTTTAAAGCTCTTAAAAATGGTTTAAAAACCGAAACCGGTTGAGCTGTTTTTAATTTTATTTTAATATAAATAAAGTGTTTCTTTTTTTTAAATAAATAAATTTATTTTTAATAATGTTTCCCCAAGTTCCAACAGTAGCCTCAATAAATACAATTAAAATTAATTTTTGGAATCCAAATATCATATTCTTTTGCGAGTGTTGAGGGTGGGAGTACAGTTTATCACATGCCACTGCATCTTATACAAACTGCTATTACAATAACATGTGCATTTCAAGTAAAAATAAAATAAAATATCAGTTATGAACACCAGTTAACAAACAAGTTAGACGCAGGGAATGCTAATATTTCGTTGATTTATAATGTTTTGTTTTATATTTTGATCTACGGATGTGACATGAGTTGACGTGCGATACGGTCTATCGTCAAATATCACCTTGGCTCATGACATTTCGTTGCAATAGCAGTTGACACTTTTTGTTGTGGGACCCTGGTCTTTGAAGGTTTTTATGTGTTATTGTGACACATAATGTAATTCCTACTACACAATAATATGTTTCCACAACAACATACGTTCTAATGTGATAGATGTTATTTTTTGTTATTACTTTTTATTTGGGTTTAAGAATCAGAATTGTTGATCGGATAAAGGAAAAAAATAAAACAAAAGGTTATTTAATAACTACTACAATTGTCAATAGGTTCACTTTTGTAATTAAATATAGAAATGTTACCATTGTAAGAAAAAACATCATACATTCATTCATACTAGTTCACCAAGCTCAACACTCCAATCCATCACGAACACCAATGATGGATGACGCGCTGCAAAAATTACATGACGTATTGCAAAAGCGTCGTAAATGTTTAAAGCAGGCTACAAACCTTCAATCAATTTTTCAATCAATTCGAAAACGAAAATAAACGAAATAAAATTTAGTGTAAAAATCCCCTAAATTTTATTTCGTTTATTTTCGTTTTCAATTGATTGACAAATTGATTGAAGGTCTGTAGCCTGCTTTAAAGTCATCGCATATTAAAGAAAATAATTATTGATGTTTTTGTTGTTTTAACACTCCCTTTTAGTATTTAAACAAATTTCTGTTGCATATGGAATGATGATAAGTTACTAAAAAAATTCAAAAGGTGAATCTCGATTTATTGCACATACTTGAGAGAATATGACCAATTTATTGAGCATTCATAAACTGCTTTTAGTCTTCAAATCTAGAAACAAATGCACACTCAGAATAGTAGATTCTTGTATGAGCTTAGAATGAAGGCAATTCTTCACAAGGATGAAGTTTCATCATCCGAGCGAAGAATTGCCTTCATCCTAAGCGAATACAAGATGCTATTTTATCCACGACATTCAAAATATTTGAAATAATATATAGTTATCATTTAAAACTTTATATCGCCATGTTGAAATTAATTTATCATAGAAAACAAGAAAAACAAAACGTTTGTTGTTTATTTTAGATTTATATATGTATTGTTCTTGTTTAAACTTGTTTATATTACTATACCAACAAATCAAGTTTTTAATTTGTTAGAGGAATTTTTTATAAATAAAGTGGAATGAAATAAATAAAAGAGAATTTTAAATATAAATTGGAATGAATACAATTACAATGAAAGATATACGCATGGAAAGTATATATTCATTAGTAGTCGTGGATAAAAATAAATTATATAATATCTATGAAGATACTACATTGATTTAATAATTCCAAAATATTGTAGCATTAAGGACATTTTTCTTACAATGAAAGATTTTTCTACATTCTAATGTAGGTTTCTTTGATTTTAAAATATTTTGCGATATTAAATATATAATCAGTTTTTGGATTTAATAAGATGACTTTGTTTGTTTAAAAAAATAAAATGTTTTGGACTTGGAACACAAGATGTATGTTTAAGATAAATGCCCGACCAACATTTTGTGAACGTCGCCTACATGCGAACGTCTTTTGCGATCGTTCACAGCGCGAGGTGTGTGTGAAAATAACTTTGTGCTTTTATAGTGATCTATTTGTGATCTTTTTGATGTATGTGTATTTGTTGTATCATATTTCATGCTGTGTATAAAGCTCTCTAGTGAAAATATCATAGTTAATAGTCCATGCAAATAATGTGGTAAGTAGAATAACCTATAAATTATGAATATTATTTAGAAATTAGAAATATTGTGTTTTCGTCAAATCCAACAACATTAACCGGCATAAATTGAGAAGTTTTTGTCCATGACTTAATTATATTATATTCTTAAATGTTCAAATACAGGCCAGTGTTTTTTTCAAAGATTTTATATTTCTTATTAACTTTCATATTAATTAACAATTTGTTTGAGTATAATTTGATTGAAATTATGAATTATTTTAATTTTATTATTGTATTATATTTATGTTTATATTGTAATATATTTATTTATATTTATGTTTAGTGAAATAAAATTTTGTATTTTTGTTACTGCATTAACCCATTTTGTTTCATTTTTGCTAGTCAATACCAAATTATTTAGACTGTACAACTTGTCAGCATTCACTTCCAAGCCAATAACATGCGACCTACCAGTGGTCGATCTCAAACCATTCCCATGCGACCTGCAAGCGTTTGATCACAACGCGTTAATCTGTGACCTAGCAGCGATCGATCACAGGACATTCACGTGTGCTGATTGCCAAACGTACACATGTTACTTATTGGCGTTCAAAAATAGTGAACGCTCGGAAATTGCTTTAGTTTACGTTATGTTAACGTTCGCAGGGCACACAATGAGAACATTCACATGTGATATTCGCAAAGTCATCGGGACGATCACATTACCGCTAACAAAACGTTCGCAAAAGTCCCAAATGTTTGCTGGGATGGTTATTAATATTAAAAACTTCTACATTAGGATTTAAAAAAATGATATCGCTTAGGTTTTATGATTATTTTAAAAAATTAAAGAGAAAATCTTCGAATGGAAATAACTTCATCTCATAAAATCTAGTACAATATTTTAAAAACAAAACCTTCACATTTAAAAAAAAGGTATATCCTACTTATTCATAGTAAACACAAACCACGTGTTATTTTTAAGGAACTTTTAGTTTGATTCTGACCATAAGGGCCGATTGATATGAATGATTGATTATGGATGCGGATAGAAGATAAATCCTCGGATTAATCGTTGATTGTATTGTATGAATAAAGATAGATTAAAAAATGATCTATCCTTTGATCTATCTTCTATTTTTCTTCTATAAAACTGAGGATAAAACTTTTTTCTTGACATACGCATAGCAGAAAAGTTTTGTTTTGAATATGTGGTTATTTTTTAATTTAAAAACGCAGAAATCGTATCAAAAATTTGTTTTTTGATATAAATTAATAATAAAATAAATAAAATATTTAATAACTTTAATAGCTTTTACTTAATAGCTTCTACTTTAGTTTATCGTTGGTTACTTGTATTTTATAGTTTATTAGTATTTAGTTTAAGTAAAGATGTCTCAATCATCGATTAAAAAAATGAAAAATGCCGATGTCGAAAGTTCCTTCGTAATCGTTGAGAAATACAAACACATAGTTGTTTGTAAGAAGACCGACAACGTTTCCAATTCAAAAAAAATTGAAGCCTGGTAGAGTATTTGTAAAGACTACAATTCCGCAAATGTTGTTAAGAAGAATGTAAACCAACTGCGTAACGCCTTCAAAAATAAATTGTCCGATTTAAGAAAAAATATCGCGTAGGAAAAAGCAGAGCGATTCAAAACGGGTGGTGGACCCTATCTACCTATAGAAATTGCAAATAATGTACTCTATTATTTTGTAGAGGAGTCAGTAACTCCTTTGAATAATATTGATTCGTCGGATGTAGTATTCCAAGTAAGTTAATCTAATTTTATATACAATTTCCATTTCCTTGCACTTCAGTTATATCAACGTTTTGACAATAGCTGTTATTGATAAAGTTATTTTATCTTATTATTTATTTTGAATAAAAGGGTTTTTTTTATTTTATTTCTAGGAAGATGATATGATTAAGGTGCATTTAGAAGAAATGCCCAGTTCGGCAGAAGAAGTATAATATACTGAAGCATTTGTTATTGAGCTACTACATGCTACATCAACTGCTGAAGATACAACAACTGCTGAAGATACAACAACTGCTGAAGAAACAACAACAGAACGACGACCAACAGCAGGAAATTCCAAAACAGCTATGCGATCACGTTCGCAGCGGATCAATGTTTCCGGAAATCTGAAGAACGAAATGATGAAAGAAATCATCAAAACGGAAAAACTGAAACAACATTACCTTCAAGCGAAAATTAAAGCCCTAGCAGTGAACGGATGCGCCTTAAATAATTAATTAAAACTAAAATAATAAATTTTTTGTATCAACAATTTTATTTTTAAAATTACTGTGATGTATTAATATAAAAAATCAATTAACCAATTTTTTTTACAAGTTATCGATAACAATTTTTCTCATTCTGTCATCAGAAGAGCTCTCATTGCTATTGCGGACGCTAGACACTGGCTGGGTATAAATATTAGGGACTTTAATTTCAGGTTCAGTAGGCTCGGGTTCTCTTTGTGACACCGCTATATTATGCAATACAGCCGTCGCAACTATCATTTTTAGTGTATTGGGTATGTGTAACCTGCTTTTTGTAGCTATTGATGGAAACCGTCGTTTCCATATCCCAATACATCTTTCTTCCAAAAATCCTTGTGCTTTTATGTTTCTTATTGTAAAACAACTGCTTTGCAGTGACTGGATTCCATAACGGTGTTAGTAAATAATTTTTGTTAGCATAACCACTATCTCCTAGTATGAAGCTTTCACCAAAATCACCATTTTCTAACATCACCTTAAGTAAAGAGAAGTTGAAAATAGTTTGGTCATGTACCGATCCATGACATCTGAAAAAGTAGAGAATTATTAATTATTTATATCTGTAATATAAGTATTACCATTACCGAGCAGTCAAGTCTATAATTTTGTGATCACATACGACTTGACAATTAATTGAGAACCATTCCTTCCTATTCCGAAACAGTTCAGCATTGTCTCCCCAGGTGAAATAATCGGAATGTGAGTGCCATCAATTAATCCTGCTACTCGCGGAATACTGGGCATCAAATAAAATTTTCGTTCTGTATATCGTCGCAACTCTTCGGTTGGTGTTCGAACAAATTGGTGGAATTTTGAAGCCAGAATATTATTGATTTTTTTTACCGTACAGCTAGCTGTGGCTGTATCAACACCAGATAAATCTCCAATAACAGTTTGGAAGGAATTAACAGCATAATACCTTAACGTTATAAGTATTTGATCCTCAATACAAAGAGGAAGCCCTCTCATGTCTTGTAGTAGTATGCCACTTTTAATCAAGTCGACAATGTAATTAAAGCTTGAGGCTTGAGGAATTGATACCTATCGAAAAACAAATATATTTCAATTTTAAAGTTAGTGAGATTAATATAATGCATTTAATAAATTTGAATAAATCATTGATGTTGATATATATTATTGGATTAAATTGTGCTATGTTAAATCATTAATATAATTAAACCGATTTTAAAAAAATGCCTTCTTCGAAATTCCTCAACTGAATAATATTCTAATGGATTTTCGTAATTTTTATATATATTCAGGCGCCGAATACCTAGCAACAATGATATATCAGGTCAGTCTATGGTATCACAATCTGATGATGTAGACATCATATAAATCAGGTTAACTATTTTTGAAATCACTTTAATTATTAAGAATAATTTATTGATTAATTAAATAAAATTACTTACAGTCTTAAAACACAATAAGTACACCAATATTAAATTTATTAAGTAAAAATTTGTTTGGATTCACAACTTATTTTCACAAATTCTAATAAATAAGTTAAAGGAAAAGTATTGCCACTTATAAAAAAATGCTATAAACTGCAACAAAAACAAAATATAAAAATTAATCTATCCGCGTTCATACAATCGACGAAAAAAATAATCCTCGGATGGAGATAGATTTTTATTCTCGGATTTTTTCCTATCCATCCTTGTTCATACAATCGGCCCAGGGAATTAAAAATTGTTAAAAAAATTTTTTTTTTTAAATTATAGTGTATGGAAATGGATTCAGAGACAAATATTAATAATTTAGACATTTCCAAAATAAATGAAGAATGAAATAATATTAACAACATTATTTCAAGTGAAAATCAAAACAATATTTTATTTGTGGAACAACGTTTTGCTGTTAAGTATTTAACCATTCGTAGAATTTGGGAAAATATTTTTTGAAATTTAAAAGTAAGTCAAATATGTAGAAGTTTCAACTTTGAAATTGTCATCGCTTCAACGGCGTAATCGATAGCGTGTCTGCCCAAGGATTCGAGCCGGGCACTGGCGAGGTAGGTTCGAATCCCAACCGAAACACGACAAACGTGAAGTGGAGTTTTTTTCTGAGAAACTTCAAAACCATACCTTTGAATTGAGAAAATTCCAATTAGTTCTTTACTTACTTGAGTTTAATTCATCTCAAAAATCCAAAAGTAAGTCAAATATGTTTTTCAATATTTTCACCGCCGATATTTATAAAATTCCAGTATTTTAATGATAATGTTGATATAGACACAAGTCCATATTAATAATATATTTAATTCTGATTATTTAGATTGTAGCATTGACATAGATGCTTTTAGATTAATTCAGCAACATCACATTGATCAATTATTTAATAACGATGAAGATTTGGGTGCTAAAATTATGTTTGAGTTTAATTTAAAGACATAATATATTAATAAAATCATTGTTAGTACGCCGACTGCTTCTACAAGCTCCAGTTTTAATGAGTGGATTACGAACTTCAAAATTTTTCAGAAAGAAGCACTCGTGTAGATGAAGTACGAATTTTTATAGCTTCAAATTTATGATGTAATAATAATAAATTCAGTATTTTAGACTTTAAATATTGCACACATTATTAAAGTTTCATCAAAAGGCGACATTATCATTATCTTATTATTATAACAAACAGCAATACTAGAGAACCAACACAGAAAATTATTAGTAGATATTATTGTAGAGGATATAAAACATAATCGAAAACTATCAATTAAGACAAGGCATTTTGGAAAAGTTGCAAAGGATATATGTGCAATTTTCTCCAAAGAAGTATAGTGATACCAACACCATTTATTAATATTTAGATGTACTTTACCTATAGCCAAATCCAGTTTGGAAACTATTTAACTCATAGTGTCACTTAACTCTAACCTAATTTAATCTTACACGTATTTTTGCAGGCCGCTTACTTTGTACATAAAAAAAACAATTGGCCAGGCGGCCTTTTATATTCACGTTACCAAAACGTGCTGTCCAAATTGAGATCTGAAGGGCATATTCCAAAAAAAATAAGTAATATTGACTCAATTAAAACAACTTATATGCACCACGAGAACATAAACGAATGTATGTCTACTGATAAAAATATACTTATTGCAAAAAAGTATTAATAACCATTTTTGTACAGGTGAAAATTTAAAAACACATGAGGATGATCAAAAGTGGCTTAAAAATAATATTGATCCAATAGATACCATTTTGATAAAGTGGAAAAGCACATGCTCTTAAAGAATAAAATCTTTCAATGGTCCGGTCCATTAAGATATTTATGGTGCTTTCGTTTTGAATTGAAGCATAAGGAATTTAAAGCTTATATACGAAACGTAAACTCTCGAAAAAATTTACCTTTTACATTGGCAACAAATTATCTATATAAATTTGCTTATGACATATTAACGCATAAACAAATTCAATGGGTTCCTATTAAATATTGTGGGTCATTGTGTCAAAGTCCACATTTTGAGGCAATAAAACACTTTTGGGAGATAATTTATTAAAAAAAAAAGATTGTGTTATGACCAATTAATTCAATGAATTATTTGTGATATTACATCACTCCGAAGGAAATAATCCCATCATGAATAATAAGACTGAATCTAACAAAATATGGTGTGCAATTTATGAAATTTTTTTGCTATCCACAAAATTGTCGATCGATCTAGTTTCGAACCGATAAGAACTTACACTTTAAAAAGTTCTTATCGGTTCGAAACTAGATCGATCGACAATTTTGTGGATAGCAAAAAAATTTCATAAATTGCACACCATATTTTGTTAGATTCAGTCTTATTATTCATGATGGAATTTTAAAAAAGTATATCATTCTCATCAGGGCTAGCCGACTAGATACACTACCAAAAAATGTTTCGCTATATAAACCTAAAGTAGGTTACTACTCTAGCGAAGTATAAGAAACCAAAAAACTTTCATAAACATATGTTTATTAGATTCAGGTTTAGTCAATTTGTTTCTCTAGTTGATCACTATTGTTGTTATACTCCAACCAAGTTAGAATTGGATAACAAACTTGTATCGGTAAGAAGAAGATGACCATCTTCACTTGTGTCTATCGACACATTATCTACAATTAATTCAATGAATTATTTGTGATATTACATCACTCCGATGGAAATAATCCCATCATGAATAATAAGACTGAATCTAACAAAATATGGTGTGCATTTATGAAATTTTTTTGCTATCCACAAAATTGTCGATCGATCTGTTTCGAACCGATAAGAACTTTTTATTACACTTTAAAAAAGTATATCATTCTCATCAGGGCTAGCCGACTAGATACACTACCAAAAATTTTTTTCGCTATATAAACCTAAAATAGGTCACTACTCTAGCGAAGTATAAGAAACCAAAAAACTTTCATAAACATATGTTTATTAGATTCAGGTTTAGTCAATTTGTTTCTCTAGTTGATCACTATTGTTGTTATACTCTAACCAAGCCCTGATGAGAATGATATACTTTTTTAAAGTGTAATAAAAAGTTCTTATCGGTTCGAAACTAGATCGATCGACAATTTTGTGGATAGCAAAAAAATTTCATAAATTGCACACCATATTTTGTTAGATTCAGTCTTATTATTCATGATGGGATTATTTCCATTGGAGTGATGTAATATCACAAATAATTCATTGAATTAATTGTAGATAATGTGTCGATAGACACAATTGAAGATGGTCATCTTCTTCTTACCGATACAAGTTTGTTATCCAATTCTAACTTGGTTAGAGTATAACAACAATAGTGATCAAGTAGAGAAACAAATTGACTAAACCTGAATCTAATAAACATATGTTTATGAAAGTTTTTTGGTTTCTTATACTTCGCTAGAGTAGTGACCTATTTTAGGTTTATATAGCGAAACATTTTTTTGGTAGTGTATCTAGTCGGCTAGCCCTGATGAGAATGATATACTTTTTTAAAGTGTAATAAAAAGTTCTTATCGGTTCGAAACTAGATCGATCGACAATTTTGTGGATAGCAAAAAAATTTCATAAATTGCACACCATATTTTGTTAGATTCAGTCTTATTATTCACGATGGGATTATTTCCATCGGAGCGATGTAATATCACAAATAATTCATTGAATTAATTGTAGATAATGTGTCGATAGACACAAGTGAAGATGGTCATCTTCTTCTTACCGATACAAGTTTGTTATCCAATTCTAACTTGGTTAGAGTATAAAAACAATAGTGATCAACTAGAGAAACAAATTGACTAAACCTGAATCTAATAAACATATGTTTATGAAAGTTTTTTGGTTTCTTATACTTCGCTAGAGTAGTGACCTATTTTAGGTTTATATAGCGAAATATTTTTTTGGTAGTGTATCTAGTCGGCTAGCCCTGATGAGAATGATATACTTTTTTAAAGTGTAATAAAAAGTTCTTATCGGTTCGAAACTAGATCGATCGACAATTTTGTGGATAGCAAAAAAAATTTCATAAATTGCACACCATATTTTGTTAGATTCAGTCTTATTGTGTTATGATTCTATTAATTTTCATAGAACTTTGTATAAAAAAAACTTAATTTTGTAATAAAATGTAATGAACAAATACAGCTCTTTAAAATTATTGAAATATTTAGAGCTTTTGATTCAATGTCATTGTTAAGGACTCAATTTGAAATCCAATATAATCCTCATATTCTGGGATATGATGTTATAAGGGAAACCTCATATTTAAAAATTATAAACATTAATGCAATACAATTTTCTCCTATTCATATATGGGCTTATGATTGAAAACGCATGGAAAACGTAAACGTCGATGAAACGTGAAACGTAGTATATTGGTATGATTGAAAACGCGTGACAAACGTTTTATTTCGAACTTATTTATTTGTATGATTGAAAACGGGTGATATCCGTTTCTTGTACAAAATTGAAACGTAAGATTAGGCTTGCGTTTAGAATAATTTAAAAACTTAAAAATGTAAGTTTTTCTTTTTATTTATTAATTTCGAGTGAAAAATGAACAATGTTTTAAATTTTAAGCAAATTTATTATTTTAAAATTTTAGGAGAAAGATTATAAGGGGAACAATAACAAATCAAAAGTAGTGGTATTAGAAATTAGTAAGAAGAATGAAAGAGAGTCCTGGTGTAGCTAATTTTTATTTTTATTTTATCCAAATATTTAAATTTTTTAAGCTTAGCACTGAACACAATGATGTTTTTTTAACAAACAATTAGATCTGACAATTAACAACAAATTATTTTGACAATCTGACAGTTTTTTAATTTCGAAAAAAAATTCGAACTCACTTTTTATCACGCGTTTTCAATCATACCTACATTAGGTGAAGGTGAATAATCTTAACCGCGTGATGCGTTTTCCGTGCGTTTTCAATCATAAGCCCCATGATCTTGCTACACTGCTACAGGCAAGAAATCAATTAGAATAAAAACTGAATTTTAAGAAAAAATGTATTATATTTTGAATGTTCCTTTTTTTTTAATAATAAATAAAAAATAACTAAATTTCATATAGACGTATTTTTATTTGTACGAATTTAAATAATTTGAAACAAAGATTTAAATTTCTATAATCCGTGAGATAAAATCTTAAAACCTATGAATGCATTACTAAATTAATGAAAACTAACCACACAATCAAAACCTGTAATACATTGCTAGTATGATTTTTTCTTTGTCTTCAATCAAATTTACTCTTCAATCTAAAGTAAATTGTGTACAAATCAAAAATATTTTCAAAGAATTACTATTTAGACCAGGGTCGATAATTTTTGAAAACAAAAAAAATAATAGTAGGATGAAACCCATTAGAAAAGGAGGAGAATATTATAAAAATGAAAGGAAAAATAATTTACGGGCGATCTGAGGTCGGGAAGGGGAAGGGGTGAGTTTTTAAGGGTAAAAAAAGGTTTATCTCGATTTCCGGCAAAACTAAAAGTCCTATGGAAAAAATTTATATGGCAAAGTTGTAGGTAATAAAAAGATCTAAAACTTTTGTTTCGACACTTTTTTCACATAACCTCAAAATTTATGTGAAAATTCAAAAAACCAAATTTTTGGTTTTTTATTTTTATCTTTTACAAAAAAATTTTTTTTTTCACGAAATTTGGTGAAAACTTACCTTTTTATGTCTCAAATACGCTGTAATTTATTTGATTGGAAATTTTTATTTGTTCACCTTATTTTGAATTAATATCGAAAAAGCACCCTAATTTTCAATCGAAAATTCACCCGTCAAAATATCAGCTTTTTTCAAAAAGTTGGTATGCTTTCTGTTCGTTGAAATCTTTACTTTCCGATGGTGAAAAAAAAAATATATTACTATAGTAAATCTTCTCAGAAAATGCAAAAAAATGAATTGAATTTTCGATTCAAAAAACCATAGTTTTTGGTTTTTCATTTTTATCTTTTACAAAACAATTTCTTTTTTTTCACAAAATTTGGTCAAAACTTACCTTTTTATGTACCAAATACGCTGTAATTTATTTGATTGGAAATATTTATTTTTTCACCTTATTTTGAATTAATATCGAAAAAGCACCCTAATTTTCAATCGAAAATTCAATTCATTTTTTGCATTTTCTGAGAAGATTTACTATAGTAATATATTTTTTTTTTCCACCATCGGAAAGTAGAGATTTCAACGAACAGAAAGCATACCAACTTTTTGAAAAAAGCTGATATTTTGACGGGTGAATTTTCGATTGAAAATTAGGGTGCTTTTTCGATATTAATTCAAAATAAGGTGAACAAATAAAAATTTCCAATCAAATAAATTACAGCGTAATTGGGACATAAAAAGGTAAGTTTTCACCAAATTTCGTGAAAAAAAAAATTTTTTTGTAAAAGATAAAAATAAAAAACCAAAAACTTGGTTTTTTGAATTTTCACATAAATTTTGAGGTTATGTGAAAAAAGTGTCGAAACAAAAGTTTTAGATCTTTTTATTACCTACAACTTTGCGATATAAATTTTTTCCATAGGACTTTTAGTTTTGCCGGAAATCGAGATAAACCGTTTTTTTACCCTTAAAAACTCACCCCTTCCCCTTCCCGACCTCAGATCGCCCGTAAATTATTTTTCCTTTCATTTTTATAATATTCTCCTCCTTTTCTAATGGGTTTCATCCTACTATTATTTTTTTTTACTTTTTATTATTTTTAAAGGCTTCTACCCTGGTCTAATTATGCTAATTTATAACTAAAAATCTTCATTTCAAAGAATTTTTTTTTTAAAATTATTTAGATTTTTTTTAATCTCATGAAGATTACTTTGCGACAATAAGCCTTTTTTATTAAATTGATAAAATTTTAAGTTATAGATTTCATAAAAGTAATAAAAGTAGAACCTTTAAACAGTGGCGAAGCGTGCTTCTGAAACTAGGGTAGACATATTCAAAAGTTTTATTGATTTGCCTGTAGAAACTAATTATAGTACATTAAGATGAGAGGATAGAAAGCTAAGGTTTTTGGACGTATGTGAAGTTTGTGAGTCGAAGCGCCAACCGAGATTTGCACCCACATTTAAAATGACTTACGTCCTTGCATCATATACTATATTTTTTATTCGCCGCAAGCAAAATATTTAAAAAAAGATTGTTCAATCTAAATCAAAATTAAAAATTTTGAAATACAAATATTTTGTACAAAAGATAAAGGATATTGTAAATTAACAAAAACATTGTTTTAAGTTTTGGGGAGCGATGAATATTAAACATAAAATTCTTTGTAAAAGTACAAATAAAAGTACACGTACAACTTTCTCAAAATTCTAAAAATATTCCAAAAATTATAACAAAATCCAAAATTTAAACTTTTTCATCAACATTCCAAAAAGTTTCTAAAAATTATTAAATAATCAAAAGTTGAAACTATTTTCAAAATTCCAAAATTAATGCAAGAACTATAACAAAATCAAAAATTCAAACTTTTCCTAGAACTCTTAAAATATTGCAATAATTATAACAAAATTAAAAATTCAAACTTTTCCCGAATTGCCAAAAATATTGCAAAAATTATAACATAATCAAAGATTGAAACTTTTTTCAAAATTCTAAAAATATTCCAAAAATTAATCCAAAATCAAAGATTCAAATTTATTTTCCAACTGTTCCTGTTTTTCAGAAGTCGTAGAATCGAATTCACAATCACACAATCACACAAAAAATTGCTCAAGAAACATCTAACTAATAATTACAATTTTTGTCAAAAATGCTTCCCATAATATGTTTCTCAAAAAATTTGGTAACAAAATATATAAACAGAAATAGCCATAAACAAAATATATCCAAGAAGGAACAAAAGTTGAAAATTTGTTGTTGTTGCTATTGCTTATTTTGGTAGTCATAATTTGAAACGTCTACTGATGTTTCTCAACAAATTTGGAAACAAAAATAGACAGAAACAAAACTGTCTATCCAAGAAGGAACAAAAGTTGAAAATTTGTTGTTGTTGCTATTGCTTATTTTGGTAGTCATAATTTGAAACGTCTACTGATGTTTCTCAACAAATTTGGAAACAAAAATAGACAGAAACAAAACTGTATATCCAAGAAGGAACAAAAGTTGAAAATTTGTTGTTGTTGCTATTGCTTATTTTGGTAGTCATAATTTGAAACGTCTTCTGAGAAAAACATTTTTTTTTGTTTGTACATGAAACTGGGAAACGTTTGTATTAAAGTTTCGGGAACATAGCTGAATTGTTTTTGTTCTAATTATTGTATTAAAACTTAATGATTTTCTTAGAACGTTTGACAAAATAGTATTAAGTCGACATTATGCGAACAATATGAAAATAAAGTTTCATATTTATATTATGGTAGGTTTGGGTAGACACTGTCTAGTGTGTCTATACCGACGCTTCGCCACTGCCTTTAAATTACTAAATACTTCTTGGGATCAAAGTCAAGCCTATTTTTTTTACACACTTTTATTTAACTTGACTTTTGAGAGCTTTGATGGATGGAATTTTGTGATTCATTTTTCAGTAACTTCCCATTATGTGATTGATCCCAAATTGAAAAGACAAGCTTGTTGAAGCAGTCAGTACGTATTTGTAAAACTTTTAAAGCAATAGTATATTATGCTACGATCATGTAATGACGGTTATTAATACACGAGCATTAACCGAGATATGAAACGAGCCGTAAGCGAGCATTATTGAGGCGAGCATCATTATAAAACAGATTTTGGTCATATAAATGTATTTTTATAGTACGGGTGTAGAAAAAAAACTTTATAAAACTGAAGAAAAAAAATTCAAATTTTTCTTCACTCTGAAAGACCTTAAAGAATTGCACTGAAATCCTCATAATCTGGTTGACTCATTTTGAGCGAAGGAATTTTGGTAATACTGTGTATATCATTATAATCATAGACATCATACATGTTTGTGTCATTTTATATGGATAAAAGGCCTTACATTATAAATAATCAACACAAAAAAAAATTAAAGTATGACATTTTGTTCTAATTTCAAAGCTTATAGACCTTTTTTCTTAAAGTTCAAATCGTTATTTTGGTGTATTTGACAGATTACATACAGCAATGATAATTAAAAATCAGTTATTATGAAAATCCATAAGATCTGAATGACCCATTTTCCACGTTGGAATTTCGCTCATACTGAGTATATCATTAAAATATATGACGTATTACACATTTTTATTACACACTTTTATTTAACTTGAGATTTGAGTTGTGTTGGGTGGAATTTCTCATCAATTTTCCAACTACTTCCCATAATGGGATTAGTCTCAAATTTAAAAAGCAAGTCTGTTGAACCAGTCTGTTTTTTTTTTTTTTTTTTATTAATTAGTTAGACATGTTTAGCACACTAAATATGAAATATTCATTATTTAGACTCTTTGAATATCCGAAGATACCATGTCAACTATAAAGGAAGGAGATGAGGAAAATGGAAGGAATGGGGATATAGGGATTACTATACTAATTTTTTTAAATGATGAAGGACATTTTCTTTAAATGCCTGAGGGGAAAATTCATCGGGAAATACAGAGGAAGGTAATGAGTTCCATAATTTGGCCACTCTATTAAAATAGTCGTTTTGGAAGGACACAATTCTACAACGAGGTATTTGTACAACAAATGGATGGGATAACTCGGCAGCTCTTGTTTGTCGATTATACTGCGCACATGATGGAAGGATATTTTGAATTTCCTTAGAGGAGAATTCGCTAAAGTTATATTTATAGTAGATTGACAATTCAGCCACATTTCTTCTGTGCTGGAGTGAATCAAGCTGGTCCGTTAGTTCGGTATTACCAATCAACCGTATTGCTTTTCTTTGTACAGAGTCTAGACATTTTATTGTTGACTGACAAGCACCTCCCCAAACATGACAGCAGTACTCCATACATGGACGAATAAGGGACTTGAAGATTAGCAAAATTTGCTCGGGATTGAAATACTTTTTACATCGACTCAAGAATCCTAATTTTTGCATTGCAGATTTAGCGAGGTTGAACACATGTTTATTCCATTTCAGGTTATTTTGAATATCCACTCCAAGAAGTCTAACTGATTCAACCTCACGCAATTCCTCATGGTTTATTTTAATAGGAAAATTTTTATGTCGCTCTACTCGTGAAAGACGGCATAATTTGGTTTTGGTTGGATTAAATGAAACAAGATTACGATCACCCCATTCCATTATACACTCCAGATCTTTGTTGATAGAATCAATTAGCAACTCTCTATCAGTGGTAACTGCAGTATGAGATCGAAATTTAGGAGATGCATGTGATGCATGTAATGTGCTGTCATCAGCAAAACTATGGATTGGGTGCACTGTGGAAATAAGTAAGTCATTAATGTATAGAAGAAACAAGGTTGGTGAGAGTGCCAAACCATGGGGAGCCCCAGCATTGGTTGTGAAAATATTGGATGTGATACCATCTAAATTAACATGAAATTGGCGACCTGTAAGAAAACTATGAATCCATGAGACAGTAAGATGGTCTATGCCATAAGACTTTAATTTAGCTATAAGATTTTTATGCCACACTTTATCAAATGCTTTAGAGATGTCAAGTGAAATACTGAATGTTCCAGAGATGGGATACGTAGGCTAACAGATCACCTGTTGCATGACTTCTACGAAAACCATACTGCTTATCATCAATAATTCGCGACATTTCCAAATAATCTATCAAATTGTAGTTAACATATTTTTCAAATATTTTAGCTAAAACTGACAGAATTGCAATTGGTCTATAATTGTTAGGATCTATCTTACTGCCTTTCTTTAGTATGGGTTAAACGCTGGCCAGCTTCCGAGAGTCGGGAAATATTCCGGTTTTATAAGATAAATAGAAAATTTTTGTTAAAATTGGAGCTAGTTGTCTAGCAAAGTTTTTAAGAATGAGGGGTGTAATACCGTCGGGGCCAGCAGATTTGTTGATATTGATAGAAAGAAGCATTTTCCGTACGATATTGCAACGAAAAATAATTGGTTTCATTTTCGTTACAACTGGGGGAATGAGTGTAGGAGAATGGGGGAGGGGGGTTCAACTATCTTTGAGTTTTCTACAAAAATACGATACAAAAAATCCGCTTTCTCTAGTACGCGTTTCTAGATCCGCTTCTCTGTACGCGTTTCTAAAAGTTTTAGACTAAAAAACTTAATAAAACTGAAAAACAAAATTTCAATTTTGTAATTTTATAATTTTTTCTCCATCTCTAAGAGCTTTAGAATTTATATGAAAATCCATAAGATCTGAATCACCCATTTTCCACGCTGGAATTTTGCTCATACTGAGTATATCATTATAATAGAGGGCATATTACACATTTTTGTCATTTTTATATGAAAAAATGGCCTTAAATTGTAAATAATGAGTGATTTGTATTTCGAAAATTGTAAATAATTGTTATTTCTTCTAAATCCAGATTGTTTTGTGTTATCGTTAAGTTTTTTTTACTATAGTTGCATAATTATTATTTTTTCAATACATTTTAATACATAATTAATGATTTCTAATTATGATTGCTGTATGTAATCTGTCAATTACATACAGTAATATAACGATTCGAATTTTAAGGAAAAAGCTCTATAATTCAGACCTTTTTTCCGAAAAAAACTTGACATTTGCGAAATCTCATATTAAATAATTTATGTACAACATAAAATTCATACAATGAGCAAAGAAACGTACTAAAATTTTACACTGGATGTTTAAATAACATAATTACAATTGTTATAGTGCAATTAACCTTATTAAAATTACTTTAAATTTCAAAGAATATTAAATTTTCGGTAAGTGATTTAATTGCTAGTTTTACTTATGGTGT
The DNA here is from genome assembly GCA_963693315.1 of Diogma glabrata. Taxonomy (NCBI): domain Eukaryota; kingdom Metazoa; phylum Arthropoda; class Insecta; order Diptera; family Cylindrotomidae; genus Diogma; species Diogma glabrata. Next base: position 98,528,963 of record OY856187.1, read on the forward strand.
ATTTTCTGTGAAATAATGTGGTTAACTTATTTGTAGGTAAAATTATATAACTAAAAACTCTAAAATAAAAAAAATAATAAAAAAAATTTAAAAAACACACTTTTTGAAAAACGAACTAAAAAGTAGAAAATAAATTTTGCATTAACACCAGCGTTATGTCTTTTATAATTATATTTTCTTTGAAATTGCAAGAAGAAAAAATATTTAAATGGTATTTAACACATCTTAGCATAGATGCAAATTCTAAATTTTTGACTAATTTAAAATGCTAATTTTCGATTGACAAACAGTTTTCCGTTCCCATTTGTTACATAAAATAAAAGTGGGTGGCGCATTCAGAAAGGAAAGGGAATAAACGTTGGTAATCTCTCTTGTTAAAGATTAATATAGCATACATTTGTTCCTTTTCTATATTAATGTATGCGTCACCCACTTTTATTTTATGTAACAAATGGGAACGGAAAACTGTTTGTCAATTGAAAATTAGCATTTTAAATTAGTCAAAAATTTAGAATTTGCATCTATGCTAAGATGTGTTAAATACCATTTAAATATTTTTTCTTCTTACAACTTCAAAGAAAATATAATTATAAAAGACATAACGCTGGTGTTAATGCAAAATTTATTTTTTACTTTTTAGTTCGTTTTTCAAAAAGTGTGCTTGTTAAATATTTTTTATTTATTTTTTAATTTGATGTAATTTTGCATTATTTTCGGAGATATTTTTTGAGAGCAAGAATATTTTTTCTTTGACTGCGGATGTGACGAAAATCGTTCACCTATGGAACTAAATACCGAAAAATTTTTGAGATAGCCTCAGAGAGCGTCAAAAACTGTTTCTTAACAAATACTGTTTGATGACGCAACAGTTATCAATACAAAATACATTGTGAGTAGTTGGATAAAGATGGAATTTTTAATTGGTAAATTTGGATGACTTTACAGAAATAAATGCATTTAGAAATAATTAAATAAATTTGAACAAATCAAATAAAATAAATGAAACTAGTTATAATTTCGTTAAGCCCAGTTTCATCAACTGACAATGGTATAAACTGACAATGGTATAAACTGACAATGGTATAACTGGACCAATACGAATTTATAACTGATTACTATATTGTTTTATTTTTATTGCACTATTTATGTATATGAGCAATTTCACGCAAGTTCAGCAAATTTTTGGGAAATTTTGACTTGACCCCTTTTAATTTTGATTATTTTTTGTTTATAGATAGTCTTTGATAAATTAAAAATACAAGTTCTCTTAGAATTTTTTTTTTCGACCAGGGGTCTTCACAGGGTGCCCCTCAATTTTTTGTTATTTTGTGATGTGAGTGCATTTTGACGAGCGATTGTAGAAAAACTACTGAATCGATTTTCATGAATGATATGTCGTTGAATAGGTATTGGAACAAAGTTTTTAAAAATGTACACTATTAATTTTTTGAAATAATTTTTAACGGTGTAACGTAAGAAAAAAGCGGTGTAATTGAAAAAAAGATGGCATAGCCTTTTTTTTTTTTTTAACTAAATTGAAGCTTATATTATATCTAACCACTTGTGAAAGTTTGGGACTTGCGTTATTTTTGGTTTTAAAGATTAAATTCGTTGTGCATATGACTGTCAGGAATCAGTTTTTTTTGTTCTGAAGGAAAATTATAAAAATGGCTAAAAATCGCCAAAATCGCATTCAGATTTTTTTTTATGTTAAATATCAAATGTTTTATTATTAAATGAACTTTTTAAAAACCAATTTCAGTCAAGTTCAGCAAAATTTTGCGACATTTTGACTCGACCCTTTAAATTGGTTTATTTTTAGTTTATAGATGGCCTTTGATAAATGAAAAATACGACTTCAAGTAGAATTTTTTTTAAATATAATAATATAAATTATTATATTTTTAAATATAATAATATAATTATAATAACAGTATAATTATAATAACAAACAACAGTAATGCTACGCGTCATATGGTTGAAAAAAGTAAAACTCTACATAAAAATAATTTTCAGCATTCATCTGCGACGGATAAAAGAGGTGTATCCACAACAGATAAAAATGTTGTGGAGCAGTTCTATAAAAGTGATGAAATCAGTAGATTATTGCCAGGCAAACGAGATGCAATATCTTTTAAAAAAGGAGATGAGCGCATAAAAACACAGAAGCGCTTATTGCTATGTACATTAAATGAAGCTTATGTGGAGTTTAAAAATAAGTTTCCTGATGTGAAAATAGGATTTACTAAATGCACGTCCCTTCGACCACAAGAATGTATAAAATTATCCCAAGAAGTTCATAATGTGTGCGTGTGTACCATACAACAAAATATAAAACTAATGATTCAACACTCTAAGATGTCTTGGATTACTGATGCTGCTTTCCAACATTATAAAACATTAATTAAATTTGTTTCATGTGGTAAATTAACAGAAGATTGTCATAATTTGAAGTGCAATGAATGTTCAAAAAAACGTCAACAACTGGAAGAAAAATTACTAAATGATTTTGACGTTAAGGGAATCCTTCAAGTCAAATATCAACAATGGAATACCACTGATCGATGCAATTTGGATACTTTAATAGAAACTGTAGAAGAATTTATGAAAACATTTATTTACCGTTTACAAATTTTGATACCACACAACTTTATAGCAAAACAGCAATCTACATTCATTGAGGAAAAAAAAATTAGAAGCAGGAAGTGCTTCGTTCAAGGGGATTTTTCTGAAAACTACGCCTTCATAATTCAGGATGCGGTTCAAGGCTATTATTATAATAATTCACAAGCTACTATTCATCCATTTGTCATTTATTTTAAAAGTGCCGCAAGTGAATATATACAGCACCGAAGTTTTATACTCATTTCGGATATAAACGATCACAACAGTACTACAGTCCATCTTTTCATTACAAAACTTATTGAATTCATCAAAAGGCATATAAATTCTAATATTACGAAAATAATTTATAACACTGACAGTGCACTTTCTCAATACAAAAATAAACATAACCTAATTATCTTATGCCACCACAAAAAAGACTTTAAGGTTGATGCAGAATGGCATTTTCATGCTACCAGTCATGGGAAGGGACCTTGTGATGGAATTGGTGGTACACTGAAGCGTGCTGCACACCGTTATAGTATAGGGAGCAAAGATATTATTGATACATCAAAAAAACTTTTCGAATGGGCTTTAAAATAGGAATCTACCATGAACTTTGGATACGCCGATAAAAATGAATATGAATTAACAAAAAAAAAAATACAAAATCGTTTTGTAATTTAATGTTAAAATACAATCTTTTACTTTCTGACCATAATAACATAATACGAACATAATACTTCTTCAGTCAAAAGTTCCTAAATAGGTTTTGTTATTTATACGGTTTTTTTTTGTTTGCAGTCGAGACTGTCAAATTATTTTTTATAAGAGTGACAAGTGATTACTAAAAGTGACAAATAAACATTTCATTTTTTTATGCCATCTAATACAAAGAAAATAATTGCAAAACTGTTTTCCTATTCAAAAGAAACTTCTGTTTATAAAATAAGTAAATCATTTTTAACAATTGTATTTATTTTATTTATTGTACTACATATATATTTTTTATAATGTTTTAAAAAGTTCATCTAATATTAAAATATTTGATATTTAACATAAAAAAACGACATTTTTATAATTTTCCTTAAGAACAAAAAAAACTGATTCCCGACAGTCATATGCACAACGAATTTTATCTTTAAAACCAAAAATAACGCAAGTCCCAAACTTTCACAAGTGGTTAAATATAAAATAAGCTTCAATTTAGTTAAAAAAAAAAAAAAAAAAAGGCTATGCCATCTTTTTTTCAATTACACCGTTATTTTCTTATGTTACACCGTTAAAAATTATTTCAAAAAATTAGCAGAGTACATTTTTAAAAACTTTGTTCTAATACCTATTCAACGACATATCATTTATGAAAATCGATTCAGTAGTTTTTCTACAATCGCTCGTCAAAATGCACTCACATCACAAAATAACAAAAAATTGAGGGGCACCCTGTGAAGACCCCTGGTCGAAAAAAAAAATTCTAAGAGAACTTGTATTTTTTATTTATCAAAGACTATCTATAAACAAAAAATAATCAAAATTAAAAGGGGTCAAGTCAAAACGTTGTTGAATCTGCGTGAAATTGCTCATATATATGGTTGGATAATCATAATACTTTATATCAAAAATAAAGTAACTATATACTTTTTTCATAACAATGTAACATGGTATCCCTGCTGAGTTCTAACCCCATACGAAACTAATAAAACATTTTGTAAGATGTTTTTCTACAAGAAAATTATTTCGGATTGTATTAATTCATGATTCCAATAGTTACATGAGATTTATCAACTTTTAATTCTCTATAGGTAATTGTTAGGTTGAAGGAAAAACATATAAAACAAAAAATATTTGTGTAAATATATTGTTTTGTTTTTGTATTTTTTATTTCATTAACATTGGTTTTAATGCCGATGCATCATCAGTTGTATGTGGTGACTTCCTCATTTCCACTGCTTCCTCTAGTGTATCAGGTAATTCTTTGTCTAAGGTTTCCGGAAACAGTAAGCTTAATAGTCCAGATATAACAGTTGTAGATCCAAACAAAATCATTGGCAATGATTCCATGTAAACTTTAAGTAATGGTGTTAGGGACGCAACCATTACACCAGCGTTTCCAAAAGTTGCACTGATTGCTAATAGACTGTGTCGCAGATTAGTTGGAAACATTTCAGTAGCATACACATAGATCGTTGAAAATGCTATTGTGATCGAAAATTTTCCAATTAAATAAAATGCCAGTTTAAGCCAGTAAATGTCTTCCAAAAATGGTGCTACTAAGCAGCATATTCCACTTAAAAAAAACGATCCACTTAACGTTAATCGCCTTCCAATTTTGTCACCAAAAACCCAACAGAAAAAATGTCCAGGAACTTCTATCAAACAGACCAACATAAAATTCGAATATTTATTGCCTCCTATTGAAACTGCATGAAGACTGAGTCCAAAATATACAAAATTATTTGCCATCCAAACCAGACTGCATATACTCAAACGGAAAACAACTGTGGGATATTTAAATATTTCTAAAAGCTTGTATTCATGTTGTAATGGTTTGCTATAGACAAGTGGCACTGCTGCTTCAAACTTTGCACACGTATGTGATCCGCTCTTTTTTGTATAATCATCTAAGAATGTTAATGCTGCTCTTGATAGAACCACATTATTTGTTGCCGCTGCTTTCTTAAAAACTTTAACCACTTCTTCCATTCGATTGACTGAATGTAGCCAACGAACACTATCTGGTATAAGCCAGTGATAAAATATTAAAAGAAAGGTTGGAGCACACACTATTCGTATGAAAAGTTTCCATTCTTGTGTCATTGATGCAATAAATCCCATGACAAAAACGCCAACTGAAAATGAACATGAAAATAAAGTACCACACATCAAACGGTATTTTGGCCCAAAGAACTCTATTCCTGAAATAAGATTTATTAAATATTTTTCTTATAAATTTTTAATTGTTTACCTAGGATATAAGCTCCACCATATATACCAGCTCCAACAAAAGGACTAAGAAATTCAAAGATAATGAATGATGCGTAGTTCCATGTAAAAGATTTAAGCATTCCACCTATACCGTATGCAACCAATCCGATAATAACAACTATTTTACGTCCATATTTATCAGAACAATAACCAGCAAATGGAGTCCCAAAAAATATTCCTAGAGTAGTAGCTGTTCCAACGAATGCTAACATCCATTTATTTTCCTGACAAGTAAGGTTCCACTAAAACGATAAATAATTATTCTAAATAAGCTAAATCAAAATGTCCGTCTGTCTTGTGTCCAGTCGTTCGTCTGTCATGTAATTTAGCACATAAATAATATATAGTTAATGGAAGGAAAGGATTAGGGAACGGATTCTGGAAAGTGTTATGAACTAATATAGGAACAGGATGGTTGGAAAATATCTTTTTTTTTTTTAGATTATATGTCGTTATGTCACTAAACTTCTTCTTACTGGAAATAAGTGTTTTCGCTAAATGGATAGGTTTTCTGAGGTTGAATAGGTGAGAAATGGATAGGTTTTCATGTAGGTTGAATTAGCTCTGTTTATTCATGATGGCATATTTTCCCATCCGAGTAATATCATGGAAAATCGAATTAAAACGCCCATAAAATAAGAAATTTGAACCCGACCATTTCCGATCTTTTTGAAACTTCAGTAGCCATTATAAGTAAGTGGAATTAAAAAATTAGTACATGTTTTTATTTTTTTTGTTTCTTCTACGTTTTTACACATGTGACTTGAAATTTGTTAAGAAATTTAGTGTCAATCAAAAATTAAAGTTTAGATTTTAATAAAAAAATTTTCGTTTGAAAAATATTACAATGACCAAAAATATTGTAACGACTCTTCGTTTGTTCTTTTAGATTATTGAGCAAATACGACAGTAAAAGACAGATCTTTGGTTAACAGAATCTCAAACTTTATTTGTCAACAAATTACAGCAGCTTCCGTTTTTCCTTACAATAAATTCCCGGGTCTCCAATTTATGTACAATAAACTTCACCGCTTTTCCAAAATTTGAATCAATAATATTCGGAATCGTAAATCTGTATTTACTATTCCACTAAGTTCAGATTCTTTCACTATTAGTACCCAGGCTCAAGTACCACCGATTATTCCTTAAACTTTCGAATATTTGTAAAACACTTTTAATCGCAAAATTAAAACTGACTATCTGATATTTTTGTTTGCTTATTTATATCGAAAAATAAATACATCGAAACTTCTATAATCTACTAGAAATCAATACTACGTAGTCTGTACATCTTGAAGAGGCCACACCTGTTTTCATTCATACTTGCATTTGTATTAGCGAACTCAAATTTAATTTATGCAAAATGTATTAGGTAACTCCTATTAATTCATTAATGTAAACATTTGTATAACAAATTAAATTTACATTAATTTATGCAATACAATTTGCAATACAAGTAAAAGATTGAAAAAGGAGTTAACTTTTAATTCATGAATGAGTAAATAAAATTAACCCATTCTGGACGAAGTTTATTACATTGCCCTCCATTTAGTTTTGTTCGTCCCGAACAATATCAGATATCGCATTGGTGCTGTTACCTTGGTACGGTGCCAACCTTTGCAGATGTATCACTTTCATCTTGGTACGGGGTCCCTTTTGTATGCGGTAGATAACATCATTAATTCGTTTGATTATTTTATATGGGCCTTCCCAATCTGGCTGCAGCTTGGGTGATCGTCCCTTAGTTCTTCTGGGGTTGTATAGCCATACCAATTCTCCTTCTTGAAAACCGCCACTATTTGCATTTATGTCGTACCTGGTTTTCATTTTGTCATTGGCAATCTTAATGTGGTCTCGAACCTGCTGATGGATTTTATTCATCTTCTCCCTTAGTTGTCCCACATAATCCGTTTTCGTGGATACCAGGCCTCCAGGGATGCCAAACTCGATGTCACTAGGAAGATGTAGTTCTCTTCCGAACATGATATTCGCTGACGTTTCACTTGTCGTATCGTACACTGCGCTACGATAGGCCATCAAGAATAACGGATGATCCTTGTCCCAATTTCTTTGGTTGGCTTCTACTACCTTTGACAAATGTTCTTCCATGGTTCGGTTGAATCGTTCTACCATGCCATCCGACTGCGGGTTCATAGGTGTAGTTCGTGTTTTTCTAATGCCGAGTGTTCTGCACAGCTTTTCCATCAGTTGAGATTCGAAATTCCTTCCCTGGTCGGTATGCAACTCGAGCGGTGTTCCATATCTGCAAATCCATTCATTGACTAATGTTTCAGCGACCGTAACTGCTTCCTGGTTCGGTATTGCATAGGCTTCCGGCCATTTTGTAAAGTAATCAATGACCACCATGATGTATTTGTTACCTTTTGTCGTTTCCGGAAATGGCCCCGCGATGTCTATAGCAATTCTCTCCATTGGGGCACCCACATTGTACTGTTGCATCTCTCCTCGAGTTCTAGTTTTTGGTCCTTTGCTCGCTGCACAAGTATCGCATCGCCGACACCATTGCTCCACGTCTGTTCGATACCTTACCCAATAAAACCTCTCCCTTACTTTGGCTGGGGTTTTATTGACTCCCAGGTGTCCTCCAGAAATACTTCCATGCAGCTTTCCCAGTACCTCTTCCACTCGACTTGATGGCAACACCAGTTGTTCTAACACTTTCTTTCCATCAGCGGACTCCCATTTTCTTTTAAGTATCCCGTTGTCCATGAATAGTGAGTCCCATTGCGCCCAGTAGCATTTCACCTCCGTACTTAAAGGTGCGACCTCTTTCCACTCCGGTCGCCTTCCCTCAGTTTTCCATTTCAATATTGGAGCCATAGCTGGATCTTCTAGCTGCTCTCTTTTAATTGCCTCGGCACACCAATCTTCAGGAGTTTGGAACTTGATTTGGTTCACTTTCATTGCCTCATTTCCCTCAGTTCTGCTACATGACTTGCACTCCTCTATACAGGGTCTTCTGGACAGGGCATCGGCGTTACCATGGATCCTCCCCTTGCGGTGTTCAACTTTGAAGTCGTAGTTCTGCAGGATCTCTATCCATCTTGCTGCTTGTCCTTCAGGAAATTTGAATTGTAATAACCATTTTAGAGCAGCATGGTCCGTGCGAATCAGGAATGGTTGTCCACACAAATACTTGTGGAAATGTTTCACAGCCTTGATGATAGCTAGCAACTCCTTCCTCGTGACACAGTAATTCCGCTCCGGCTTTGACAGAACTTTACTGAAGTGCGCCACCACTTTCTCATCGTCTCCAACTTTCTGTGACAAAACAGCTCCGGTTCCTACATTGCTTGCGTCTGTGTCCAGAATGAACATCTTTCCGGATTCTGGATAGGCTAGTATAGGGGTGTTGCATAGTTTTTCTTTTAAACGGCAGAATGCCTCATTACATTCGGTTGTCCACAGAAACTTGGTATTTGCCTCTGTCAATTTATGTAGACTCTTGGCGATATTCGCAAAATTCTCCACGAATCTTCGATAATAGGTGCATAAGCCAAGGAAACTGCGTAGCTCATGAACATTCTTCGGTACTGGCCAATTTTTCACAGCATCAATCTTCTCGGGATCGGTTCTGACTCCATGTTCTGTAATGAAGTGTCCAAGGTACTTCACTTCTTTGTGGAAGAGATTGCACTTTACCGGATTCAACTTCATGTTGGCATTACTTATTCTTCTGAGTACTTCTTCGAGGCTCGTTAGATGCTCTTCGAAGTTGCGACCCATTATAATGATGTCATCAAGATAAACTAGGCAGGCCTTCCAGGTTAAACCATGCAACACGCATTCCATTAGACGTTCAAATGTTGCTGGGGCATTGCATAGAACAAACGGCATCACATTGAACTCCCACAACCCATTGCCAGTAGAAAATGCTGTCTTTCGTCGATCTTCTGGATGCATTTCAACTTGCCAGTAGCCACTCTGCAGATCTAATGTGCTGTACCATTTGGCCCCTGATAATGTATCCAGTGTGTCATCAATTCGTGGCAGTGGATAGCTGTCCTTAATGGTTACCTCATTGAGCCTTCGATAGTCTACACAAAAACGAGCTGACCCATCTTTTTTTCTAACTAGCACCACTGGTGAGCTCCATGGACTCTTAGATGGCCTGATGACTCCATCACTTTTCATTTTGTCCAGCATTCCCTGCACTTCCTCGTGTTTAGCCAGTGGTAGTTTTCTAGGAGGCTGTCTGATAGGATGAGCGTTTCCAGTGTTGATCCTATGTCGCACGATGTTTGTTCTTCCAACATCTTCATCTCCAGTAGAGAAAACGCTGCTCATCTTCGTTAATACCCTCTTGATTTCTTTGAATTCGGCTGGATTCATTCTTTTACTAAGATCTTGAAGTATTGCTACTAATGCGGGATTGTTTCTCTGCATGAAGACCTTTTGCCCTTCTTCACAGCTGATTATCTCTTTTATGGTGCTGCATTTGGCGATTTCTTCCAAGGTGAACTTCTTGGTGAACTTCTCGCTTTCTCCATGAACTAGAACTGTTTCACCCGTAGCTGTTTTTAGGGTGAATCGTCTTGCTGTATCGATCTGACTATCACAAACCACATCTGGACGCACTATCGATCTCGAAGCACCTGTGTCCAAAGTCAACATGCACGATTTGCTTCCAACGGTTGCCTCTAAGACTAGACTACTACTTTTTCTCTTTTTACTTGTGATACCATCAATGTAGGGCATTGTAATTGAGCCAGCTTTCGCCCTTCAAAACTGGCACGATCTAGTTTCCCGACTCCGGAACGCGGCATCTCTCTTCCGAATGCGGCTCCCATTTACATTCTCTTCGGATGTGCCCCAACTTCCCACAGTTCCAGCATCTTACTCTGCTAGATCTACTTCGTTGATTTCGTTCAGGTTTATCTTCCAAACTTTTGACACGCATGATCACTTCATCAAGCGCTGCTTTCAGTGGTTCCTCAGTAACTTTCATCTGACGTACTCTATCTGAGCCATACGCTCTTTTTCCAGCTTCCATTTGCAGGGCCAATGCTAAGACTTCTGCAGGCAGCTTCTTTCCGCTTAGATAAAGCTGATTCCTCATTTGGACATCTCGAAGAGCATTGATAAATGTATCAGCTGCCAATTCGTCTCGGTGTTCAGCGTTATAGTTCGGGTATGACAGATTTACCAGTCTCACAATGTCAGCCTCTAATTCTTGCAAAGTTTCGCTGACTCCTTGTTTCCGTGTTTTGAGCTGCATGCGATGGAGAGCTTGCATATGACTTTCCCCATATCTTACTTCTAAGGCCTCCATTATCTTGCTGTAATCACGCTCTGTCGCTGATAGTGTTTGCAAAATTTCAGCAGCAGGTCCCTTCAATGCCAATATAAGCGCGTTTGCTTTTTGCTGGTGCTCAACCCCAGTTGTTGCTATCTCAAATTGCATCTTAAATATCTGATACGATGTAGATCCATCAAATGCGGGTGTTTTTACTCTAGCTGGAGCTGAAGTAGTTGATGGATTGATCATGTTACCTGACTTCCCTTGTGCTATTTCTTGGCGTAATTCACTTGAAAGTTTGCGTAATTTCTCTTCATGTTCTTCGATAACTTTCCGCAGCTCCCTTTCCACGTTGTGGATTTTCACCTCTGCACTGGATATACGTGACTCGATTACTTCACGTAGACTTTCTTGCTTCGCCATCATATCAGCAAATTGTTGTCGTTGCTCTACTTTTTGTTCTGCTGCCTGTTTTTCTTGTCGGGCCATCATATCAGCAAGTTGTTGTTGTTGCTCTATTTTTTGTTCTGCTGCCTGTTTCTCTTGTCGGGATTTTTGTTCTGTTGCCAGTTTCTCTTGTCGGGCCATCATATCAGCAAGTTGTTGTTGCTGGTTGTTTCCTTGTTTGGTCATCATATCAGCAAATTGCTGTTGTTGGTGTGCCATCATTTCTTTCATCAACACCATCATCGGATCAATTGCTGGGGCATTCTGGACCGTAACTTCCTCTGGCTCTACTTCTATGACCTCTGTGTTTTGGCCTGCTTCTTCTAAAACTTTACGCAGCCGGAATGCAAGTTCTGCCTTCGTTCCATGGATTGGAGTTCCATGGATTGGAGCATTCCTTTTCTTCAACTCATCCTTCAGCTGGGTCTGGCTGAGATCACTAATATTTACTGTCTTGACCATTGTTTCAATAATCCCACTTCTGACACCACTGTAACGACTCTTCGTTTGTTCTTTTAGATTATTGAGCAAATACGACAGTAAAAGACAGATCTTTGGTTAACAGAATCTCAAACTTTATTTGTCAACAAATTACAGCAGCTTCCGTTTTTCCTTACAATAAATTCCCGGGTCTCCAATTTATGTACAATAAACTTCACCGCTTTTCCAAAATTTGAATCAATAATATTCGGAATCGTAAATCTGTATTTACTATTCCACTAAGTTCAGATTCTTTCACTATTAGTACCCAGGCTCAAGTACCACCGATTATTCCTTAAACTTTCGAATATTTGTAAAACACTTTTAATCGCAAAATTAAAACTGACTATCTGATATTTTTGTTTGCTTATTTATATCGAAAAATAAATAAATCGAAACTTCTATAATCCACTAGAAATCAATACTACGTAGTCTGTACATCTTGAATAGGCCACACTTGTTTTCATTCATACTTGCATTTGTATTAGCGAACTCAAATTTAATTTATGCAAAATGTATTAGGTAACTCCTTTTAATTCATTAATGTAAACATTTGTATAACAAATTTAATTTACATTAATTTATGCAATACAATTTGCAATACAAGTAAAAGATTGAAAAAGGAGTTAACTTTTAATTCATGAATGAGTAAATAAAATTAACCCATTCTGGACGAAGTTTATTACAATATTTATATCTCAAGATACTTTTTTAAATTTAAGTTTTCCAAACATGGCTATTTTATATATTATTAATTGGAAATATTTTGTCCTTTGTGCCATTTACTAAAAGCAAGTTTATCGATTCTATTGAACTATTTTTGTTTAAAGGTATATTGAACAAGGATTAATAAACTTAAAAGCTTAGTAGAAAAATTACACTAAAAATTTTTTTAAAGTTTAAGTTTTTACCAAAAGCATACTCAAATTACAGACGCCTTGTTTTGTTGACGAGAAAAATCTATTTGAGTATTCAATAACAAAAAATATGCCAGGTCTGAATTTTCCCAATTTTAAGTGGTTCAATGATTACGTCTTAAATGTCCGTCTGTATTCCAAATTTCGGGCAAATTTGCAGCTGGCATATTTTTAAACAAAACAAAACGACTGTCTGTAATTAGAGTATGTTTCGGATAGAAAATTAGTTTAATAATAATTTATTTAAAATAAATTTAATAATTTTTCTTTTTACAACTTTTTTAAATAATATTTTGTAACATGTTTTAACCATAAATGGTCATTCTCAAACATTTGAAAATATTTTGTTATTTATATAATATAATATAATATAATATAATATTATATAATATAATATAATATAATATAATATAATATAATATAATATAATATAATATAATATAATATAATATAATATAATATAATATAATATAATATAATATAATATAATATAATATAATATAATATAATATAATATAATATAATATAATATAATATAATATAATATAATATAATATAATATAATATAATATAATATAATATAATATAATATAATATAATATAATATAATATAATATAATATAATATAATATAATATAATATAATATAATATAATATAATATAATATAATATAATATAATATAATATAATATAATATAATATAATATAATATAATATAATATAATATAATATAATATAATATAATATAATATAATATAATATAATATAATATAATATAATATAATATAATATAATATAATATAATATAATATAATATAATATAATATAATATAATATAATATAATATAATATAATATAATATAATATAATATAATATAATATAATATAATATAATATAATATAATATAATATAATATAATATAATATAATATAATATAATATAATATAATATAATATAATATAATATAATATAATATAATATAATATAATATAATATATATAATATAATATAATATAATATAATATAATATAATATAATATAATATAATATAATATAATATAATATAATATAATATAATATAATATAATATAATATAATATAATATAATATAATATAATATAATATAATATAATATAATATAATATAATATAATATAATATAATATAATATAATATAATATAATATAATATAATATAATATAATATAATATAATATAATATAATATAATATAATATAATATAATATAATATAATATAATATAATATAATATAATATAATATAATATAATATAATATAATATAATATAATATAATATAATATAATATAATATAATATAATATAATATAATATAATATAATATAATATAATATAATATAATATAATATAATATAATATAATATAATATAATATAATATAATATAATATAATATAATATAATATAATATAATATAATATAATATAATATAATATAATATAATATAATATAATATAATATAATATAATATAATATAATATAATATAATATAATATAATATAATATAATATAATATAATATAATATAATATAATATAATATAATATAATATAATATAATATAATATAATATAATATAATATAATATAATATAATATAATATAATATAATATAATATAATATAATATAATATAATATAATATAATATAATATAATATAATATAATATAATATAATATAATATAATATAATATAATATAATATAATATAATGTAACTAGGAATCGCCCAGTGGCCGAAACTCGGCCATTGTAAATAGAGATTGTAAAAAGACCTCCAACAAAATAGCTACAACACATTATTACTTCGGTCTGAAAGACCTAAGTATTACATTATGAGCTCAAAGTGAAATTCTTACCCCCACTTTTTTTGACATTTATCGACGTTTTAGGACCTACTGATTCTAAAAAAAAACAAAAAAAAAATGTATGTCTGTCTGTAGGCCGGCTGGCCGGCCCTCATTACCTACACTGCAGGGAAAACGGCTGAAGGGATTTCAAAAATTTTTTTTTCTAATAATAGGTATTCACAAGGGACAGGTCAGAAAGGACGCTGAGCTCGATAACTGTACCGGAAGTGTGTCAAAAAAATCATTATCAAAAACGTTCAATTTAAGTGATTACGAGTAGGCACATTAAATTTGGAGAAATCTTGATGGTTGGGATTGGTATGTCAGATCAAAAACTAGATTATTGCATTATAAGTTTGTCAAAAAAAATGTTGTCAAGTGTGTCAAAAGAAAGATTTTTATTTATAATTTCAGATTGGTTGAAAAAATACCAAATAAATACATTTTTATTTATTTTTTTACCCAATTTTTTGTAAAAAAATAAAATTGTTTATTTGAAATGAAATTTTATTATTATTATTGAGAATTATGGCATTATAAGTTTGTCAAAAAAATGTTGCCAAGTGTGTCAAAAGATTTTTATTTAGTTTTTTACCCAATTTTTTGGAAAAAAATAAAATTATTTCTTTGAAATGAAATTTTATTATTATTATTCAGAATTATGGCATTATAAGTTTGTCAAAAATATGTTGTCAAGTGTGTCAAAAGAAAGGTTTTAATTTATTTTTTACCCAATTTTTTAGAAAAAAATAAAATTAATAGTTTGTATGACATGGTATTTTATTATTATTATAGAGAATTATGGCATTATAAGTTTGTCAAAAAATAATGTCAAGAGTGTCAAAAAATGGTTTCATTTATTTTTTTAGCCAATTTTTTGAAAAAAAATGTAGCTGTTTTTATGACGTAAATGTAATTTAAAATGAAATTGTGCATGGAAATTTTTGAATTTGTTATAGTTTTTGAAATATTTTTGGAACTTTTGAAAAAGTTTGTATTTTTGATTTTGTAATAATTTTTGCAATATTTTTAGAATTTCGGCAAAAGTTTTTATTTTTGATTTTGTAAGAATTTTTGGAATATTTTTAGAATTTTGAAAAATTTTTAATTTTTGATATTATTATAATTTTGGAATTTTGAAAAAATTTTCAATTTTTGATTTTGTAATAATTTTTGCAATATTTTTAGAATTTTGGAAAAAGTTTGAATTTTTAAGAATTTTTGAAATATTATTGGAATTTAGAAAAAATTTAAATATATGATTTTATTCTAATTTTTGGGAATATTTTTGGAATTTTGAAAAAGTTTGATTTTACAGTCAAACTTCCATAAATCGAACTTCTATATTCGAATTTCTCTATAAATCGTATTAATATTTCGAATTAAAATTTTGATTTTCTTTATAAATCTTTTCTATATTTCGAAATTTCGAAATCGAACTAAAATTGATGGCTTTTGGTGGTTCGAATTATGGAAGTTTCACTGTATTTAATTTAACAATATTTTTAGAATTTTGATTATAATTTTCCGGCAACGTATTGATGTTTCGTGTTAGTTTTGTAATAAATTTTTAAACAGAGATAAAAAATACTTGTACTATAACAAAGAGTTGTGTTTGATATACATCGCTGCCCAAAACTAAAAACCATGTCCTCATAAAAGTTTTTTGCCGAAAACTATATTAAAATCCTTAACCCAGACCGAAGTCTTGATATCTCAGAGCTGTGAGATTTCAGCCCCTCCATATTTTTAGAGTTTGATTTTTTGACATAATTGATTTTGAATTGTGAAACAAATAACAAAATAACCGAACCGAAAAAAAAACAAAATAACCGAACAAAAAGTTCAAAAACACAACTATCACATTTTTGCCATTTATTCTGAAAAAATCGTGAAAATTCCAAAAAAAGTATTTTTTCTTATTGTCCGATAGTCTTATTGTCCGATAGACAGCAAATATAAATTTTGCAGACTTATTTCAGTCAGCAAAGTGGCACTTTTCCTGCCTAGGCAGCAAAGCAAGTACTTTGCTGCCTAGGCAGCAAAATAATTAGACTTCATAGAAATAAACAGATATTGCGATTAAAAAAAAAATTTTCTTAATCGATTTTTTTTTTTCATTTTTAAAATTTTGCTTTATTTTTAAAATAATAATTATTAAATTACATATCATTGTAATTAATCGGAGAAAAAATTATATGTTTAACTCGGCAGCAAGGTAGATTGACTGCCTTGGCTGAATTCCTAGCCTCGCTCGCTCGGCTATGAACTATCAGCCGCGGCAGTCAATCTACTACTTTGCTGCCTAGTTAAACAAATAACTATTTCGGCACATCTACTACTCAAGGCCTTTCCTTTCCATACATACTGCCGTCTGCCACAGTTTTGATGGAGTAAATATTTTAAAATTGTACCGCAAAAATATTGCTTACGTATTTATATATAGATATAGATTGATTTTGAATTGTGAAACAAATAACTTAATAAAAAACACAAAATAACCCAACAAAAAACTCAAAAAACACACCTATCACATTTTTGCAATTTTTTCTGAAATAATCGTCACAATTCAAAAGTAAGTATTTGTCGCCACATCTACTACTCATGACCTTTCCAATGATGTACATATTGCCACACTTTTGAGGGAGCAAATAATTTAAATAGAGGCTAACTTTCCCGACTGTTTTTGAATTCCTTGGATCTGGGAGTGATAAAAACCAATTTCCCAAGAATTCCCGAGATCCCGGAAAAAAATAAAATTAATATTTGTGATATGAAATACAAAATATTTATAAAAAATTTTAAAAATTCATTTAGATAAATAATAACTTGTTTATAGGTATTACTAATTAAAAAATAATATCACTTCTTGTGTAAAAAGAATGAAATACATGTTTTTGATTTTCACCAAAATTAATGGATTAATAAGTTTTAATTATTATTATCAAATACGATCCATGAAATTCAATTATAATTAATTTTCATGAATCGTATTTCAAAAAGTAGCTTTTTAGAAAACATCAACAATTTTTTCTATGATAATAAATGAAAAGTCTATTCCACTAGTGTAAAAAGAGTAACAAATTGTAGTTGCTATGGGTTTTCATATAATTTTACAAAGTTTTTTAAACAACGCAGCCATGAAAAAATAGAATATGAATTTTGAATGTTTTGTTGTCGATTTCTAACATTATAATTTATAGTAAATATCGATTATATATATACTATCGTTTTTCGTTCGTAAACATGTCTATAATAAATGTTTACTCACGAGAAAAACAATGTTTTCATCTCTTGTAGGAATATATACTATAATGAATTATGTGACAAACCCGCTTTTAAACAAAAGAACCACATGTCGGGAAGACCCTTTCTCTCTCAGTAGATGTAGGCTTAATTGTTTTTATTGCTTCAAACAATTTTGATAAATTTGGTGGCAATTTACCACTTGATTCATATATTTGGAATTCTTTTTGTATCAATTTTTCGATAGTATTGCCAACAATTTATGGCTTGTTTTTCAATGACGCAGCTAAAGCATCCTCTAATTTGTTTGACAATGAGGTGCTTGGGCAAGGATCTTCATTTTCATTCAATACTCCTTCAATTTTTGGTTCGGATTCAGAATTATTAACACCAGCATCATCCTTTTCGTTTCCAAACAGTTGTATTATTAAATATGTTGCTAATGTATATAAAGATTTTTGTTGGTGATGATTTTTTTGTTGGTATTGGCTTGTCAATGTCATTATTGAAGGAGGATTTTAATTTTGGATTCTGCAAATATTTTGCCAGGTACACCATTTCCTTATTGCGCCTTTGATCGATGCGGTTTTGATTCGCTTGAAGTATTTTATTTAATAAAGTTGTATTTTGTGATTCCAGTTCATCATATAAAAATTGTATTATCCCGTTCACTTGTAATAAGATTGACATCTGTCCGACCTAGTGCTTCCATTGCTAATTTAACTGGTTTCAGGACGCTAACCAATTTCTTTAAAGGTAAAACCATCTTTGGATTATATAAATCTTTAATATTTATAACACGCAAGGTTTTCGAAACGCAATTTCTCAGTTTCAAAAATCGTTCTACCATTGTTATGATGCTATTCCATCTGATTTTAACATCCAGTAGCACTTGTAAATGTAATTAGAACCAGTAGAATTTGCAATTAAATTTAAATTTCCTACTGGAATTCCCGGGAGTCGGGAATGTAATAATTTGCCGATTTCCCAGGAAATTAGTCCCGGGAATTCTCGGGAATGACCCTCTAAATTTAAAATTGTACCGCAAAAATATTGCTTACGTATTTATATATAGATATTACGTTTTTTTTTTGAAAATTAGATTTTTAGAAACCCGAAAAAAAGGTTCTTTTCGATTTCGCTATCTTTTTTTTTTTTTTTTTTTTTTTTTTTTAATAAAATGTGTTGTGTAATAGGGTTTAGAATATGTGTCACAACAACACATAAATACCTTTTAAGACCTAGGTCTAGACCTGGGTCCCACAACAACTGGCGTTCTGAGGTGTAGATTAACGCTTTTTTTAAACATCTGTGGGTTGAAGCCACCTGAGACTAAGTGTTCCGGCAAACTATTCCATTTGTACGCAGTTCGGACAAAGAAGTCTCTCTGCGATCTGCCAGTATGACAGCGCGGGATCTTTACCGTTTCACTGGTTGCGGTAGCCGACTGCCGAGTGGAACGGGGGTAAGAATAAGTTTGAGGCATGATGCCGCTGATTTCATCTGAGCACTGCTGATGACGATATTTGTAAAAAACAACGAGGTCAGCAACAGTGCGACGATGTTGTAGGGAATCAAGTTTTGATGTCAAAGTTCGATCACCTACAATTCGTATAGCTCGCTTTTGAACAGAGTCCAAGAGGGCCAAGATGGAAACAGAGGCAGCACCCCAAACTTGACAGCAGTACTCCATACAGGGACGAATATAGGACTTATAAACATGGAGCAATTGGTATGGAGTGAAAAATTTTTTGCATCTATTTAGGAGGCCGAGTTTTTTAGACGCGCTTTTTGCCATCGCCATTACATGATCGTTCCAGAGTAGGTCATTTGAAACTGTGACACCCAATAAACGAATGTTTTTACATTCACCTATTGGTTCATCACACATACTAAATAAAATATCTTTGGGGAACTCGGTCTTTAATCTGGAAACAATCAACAGCTGTGTTTTGGTGGAGTTGAAATTGACAAGGTTTTGGTCACCCCAGTCGGCGACTTTATTCAGGTCTTTGTTCACGTTTATGGCAGCGTCTCTCCGGGCAGGATTAATTCGTTCGTGCATTTTACCTTTTGAAGGAAGGGGCTCGAACGACTTGTGCAGAGTACTATCATCTGCAAAACTATTTATTGGGTTGCTGGTGATTTTCAACAATTCGTTGATATAAATCAAAAATAGGGTTGGGGACAATACTGAGCCTTGGGGTACACCAGCGTTAATTAGTTTAGACTCAGAAGAATATCCGTCTAAGGTTACCGAAATGTATCGGTCGGATAGAAAATTTTGAATCAGCTTCACAACATTGGGATGAAAACCGTACGCAACGAGCTTGTTGATTAAGTTGGCATGCCAGACTCGATCGAATGCCTTGGAGATGTCTAAAGCGATAACGTATGTTTCACCACCTTTATCAAGTATGCTGTTCCAACAATGCGCTACATAGTTTAATAGATCGGTAGTTGATCTTTTGTTTCGAAAACCGTATTGGCTGTCGGATATTAAATGATTTTCTTCCAGAAATTTTGAAATATGTGTATTAATATAATGCTCATAGACTTTGGATAGGACCGATAGTAAAGCTATTGGCCTATAATTTGAGATATCAGATTTTGGTCCCTTTTTGGGGACGGGCTGGACATTTGCCAACTTCCAGCACGAGGGAAATATACCAGATTTGTAGGATTGGTAGAATATTTTAGTTAAAGTTGGTGCAAGTTCTTTGGAAAAGGTTTTTAAAATAATGGGTGGAATATTGTCCATTCCTGATGCTTTGTTGATGTTTAACCCCTTTAAAAGTTTAGCGACTATTTTGGGTTTGAAGTGAAGTTCATTCATATTAACTCCTGAAGACTGGATTTGGGGCATTTCTTTAGGAGTTTCCAAAACAGTGGAGTTCAGAGCAAAGCGTTCAGCGAACAAGTTAGCTTTTCTTGCGGGATCATTGACGATTAAATCACCATCAATAATAGGGGGAATAGAAAATTTTGTACCAGAATTTAAAGAATTAATGGCACTGTAGAAACTCTTGTCAGAAACAGACATAGACGTAAGTTTTGAGGCTTTCGCTCTGTCAATTTCGGACTTTTCGTTTGAGATAATCTGGTTAGATATTTTGTTGGCCTTTAGATATTGGGATCGATTAGTGGGAGTTTTGTTATGAATCCAAATATTAAATGATCTACGTTTGTTTCTAAGTGCCGTTTTGGCAGCTTTCGAATACAAGTATTTTTGTTTGGGTTTTACTATGGAGAAAGGGACAAATTTATTGATAGCAAATTGGATGGTTTCTGTAAAGTTTTGAGCAGAAACATTTACATTGTCAGTGTAAAAACAATGACGGTCGAAAGGGAAACCATGGAAAAAATTTTGAAGACCACTCTTATCCATTTTTGAGTAGTGAAATATTTTACGGGGTTTGGGAGCTGTAGTTTTAAGTAAATCAGTTTTGATAACTGATGAGATTAAATAATGATCAGAATTTCCAATACTACCTTTCGCAACATCGACACTCGTAATATCTGGCATTGTGGTAAGATAGAGATCTAGTAGAAAACTATTATCACCGCCATTACGGGGAGTGAAAGTCGGGCTTTTAACAATTTGGAATAGGCCCTGAGACGCGGCAAAAATTTCTGCCAGTTTTCCACTATTGTCAACATCGTCGGTCGATTTGGAGAATTCCAACCATGATTTGTTGTGGACGTTGAAGTCACCGGTAACGATAACTTCACAATTAGGGGACTTTGCTCTAATCTCGTCCATAATTTTTGTCAGTATATTAAAAAAGTTTGGGTTACGTTTGTTGGGGGACCGGTATAAAGCTATTGTAAAAAAAGTCATTTCTGGAAGACAAATCTTTAAAACCATTGTATTGAAGCCGTCACCGTGTAGTTCAAAATTTGGAAAGCGCGTGTACGCAACACTCTCATGAATGAATGCGCATACGCCCTGATGGAGTTTGAAAGCTGATTCGAGCCTATATTTGGAATTAAGCGATTCTATAAAGAGAAAATTTTCAGAAACTTGTGTTTCTGTAAGGAATAGAATGTTCGGTTTGTCGTGCTCAAGATGATGTTGCACGTGGTCATGGTTAGCGTTCAATCCGCAGATGTTTTGAACATGTATTTTAAAATTTTTTATTGATTCATATATGTTTTGTCCCTGCAAATTCCGTGGACATGCCGCTTTATGGGCGGGTGGATTGCGCAAATTTGCTTTACCACTTGAATTAAATTTTTTGAAAGATTCTTAAATAAACATAATTTATATAAACTTAGTCCTAATCCTTAGTTGGCATGATATCTTCGAATATTCAGAGACTTTAATTTATAATTTATTATAATTAACAATAAACTTACCTAACTTAGAATAACAAAAAAAACTGTTTATTAAACTTGTTTTTAAACATTACTTCTACTTATTACATGACATATCGAGTTGAATAAATAACTATTTAACCTTTAAATAAATAAATTGTAAATGTCAAAAACATAGTAAACACTGTTTTGTTATAATTTTTATTATATACACATTAATTTAAATAAATTTATATCGATGTCTTAAAGACAAACAATTGTATAAAAATACAAATAAATTTACATTTATAGACCGAGAGCCCGCGACGGCCAGACCTTCGTTATTTTAACAACGCTGAAAGTTTTTCTGCGCATACCCCCTACTCAGGTAGGAACGATTAGCGACGTATGAAATTTGGATCATGGTGGCTTTGGCAGGGAGCAGGTAACAAAGGGCCCGCCAAAGTTTCGTGAAAGTATAAAAGATTATTTTTTTTATATATTCTTCGGGAAGTCACGTCACCCATTGCCAGACACTTACTATCGTTGAAACCCCCTGCCTGACACCCTTAAACTTTAACAAATTGATAATGTTTAAGGGTGTCTGGTAGGCGGTTACCACGATAATAAGTGTCTGGCAATGGGTGACGTGACTTCTAATACTACCCCGAAGAATATATACAAAAATTACCTATTATACTTACACGAAACTTTGAAGGCCCCTTTGTTACCTGCTCCCTGCCAAAGCCACCATGATCCAAACTTCATATGTCGCTAATCGTATACCTCAGTAGGGGATATGCGCAGAGAAACGTTCAGCTTTTATAAAACAACGAAGGTCTGGCCGTCGTGGGCTCTTAGTCTATTAGCTTAAATATAAAAAACAGTGTATTAAGAAGTGGAAATAAAAAATTAGAAAAAAACTTTTAACCTTTTGTAAAAACCCGAGTGGAACTTAAACTACTCTTTAGAACCTAAAAATTCTACTATTTAGATTTTAGAGTATTCAAATTTCAAAAAAAATAGCCTCTAAATAAGACCTCTAAGAGTCGGTTACCGGAAAAACCCACACTTGAGGTTTTAAATAGGAGTTAAAAAACTTTTTAGGTCCTATTAATAATACTTTTATTATAAATTTATTCTATTAATTCTAATTAAGCTCAATAGTTTATAGCTAGGTTCTATATATATTCGAATATTAAAATTCTAATAGGTATTTCGAAACTTATTAGTCATCGAATGTTGTAATACTACATGTTCAGAACTAAAAATGTATTACTTTTCAAGCATTATTGTATATTTATATTGTGGATTTCGAACAATATACTTACTGAATGAAAAAGTAGTTTTTGACACGAAAAAAGAGTTTGAGCTTCTCGAGCTCAAAAAAAAGTCAAGAATTTCCAATTGGAGTGAAACGGCAACGCTGCACTTTCTTATATTTTTTAAATAAGTGAAATCATTAAACACGTTTTGAAATGTTTTGAGAATATGATAGGTATTTAAAGTTAGTAAGATGAATGGAGAAATTTTTGCGTGTAGGATTATACATATGTAATGGAATATTTTAAGCATTAAAAGTCTTAAATTTGTTTTGCAATTGAGAATCAGGAGTACCAAAATAGATTCATTTGAGACAGTCGAGTCGATTCGGGTTTCTTTTAACTTTAATATGTTTAGAAATATTCTAAAACTTTCAATATAAAATATAACTAACGAGTACATTACCTCATTGAGAATAGTTTTCTCATTCGTTTCATAAACGAAACTTGTGCATGTTTTAATATTTGATTTATTAAAACTGCTTTCTGAACATGTTTCATCAACACTTTCATAATATTTACACTTTTCCGGCTCTTCATTATTAAATGGAACTGCAAACTTTAGCCATTTTGGATTATATTCGGTTATGTTATCCATATCACACGTTGGCACAACACAACGATAGTTTAAATCACCAGCAGTGAACACATAGGATATTCCATTGATCCCAAAACAAAACATTGCAAAACATATTAACACTAAGTTCCTTATTTGAAACCTTCCAAACTCACCAATCTCATTTAAAAGCAGTTCCAAACTTAAATAACTAACCGTATTACTGGTTTTATTCACACTCATTAGTTTAACCGTATAAGAATTATTTTAATGATTTTTTCACTATTATTTTGAACAGTTGAAAATAACATGCATGGAACTGCTGTGCAACTGCTACAAACAAACTAAAATATGTAGCTTGTAACAAAATCACTTTAAAAATTATAAATCCTTAATGCGTATAAAACCCATTATTTGAACAATATTTTCATTTTACATTATTTTTATTTTCAAATGATAGATTAACAAATTTCAAAAGCTATGTCAGTTAAATTAACCTATGAATTGGACAATGTAATTCTAGAAAATGGTATAAGCTGTTACAGAAACAAAGTAAAATAATGTTATATTATATTAATTGTCTTTATTCAACTAATATAAATGTTTTCTAATTTTTCTTTGGAATCCTATAATATCACATTATTTTGCGAGTGTTGAGGGTGGGAGTACACTTTACTTCATGCTATTGTTTTATCACATTCGTCTGCATAAATCTTATATATTATACTGGTATTACTTAAGTTGATAACATTTCATGCAAAATGAAAATTAAATGTCAATTATAAACACAAGTGAACAAACAAATATTGGACATTCACAGCTCAGTTTTTGTTGATTTGTAATCTTTTGTTTTAAATTTTAGTCCCTGCCATTGACATATTAGTTGACATGAGATATCGCATATCGGTTATATCACATTGGCTATGAACATCTCTCTGCAATAACAGTTAGATGGATGTCATTTGATAAGAAGATCTAACAGGAGCTGACGGATGATGAACTCTATTCCGCCAACAGGCGCACCATCATTATTAATTTTTGTTGACTTGTAAATTTTTTAATTTTTGATCTACGGGTATGAAAACCGATTGTCCTTCATTCCCTGCTACATACGAGTTAACGTGAGATATCACATACCACTGACAATAGTAATATTTTGCTTCCAAAGTGATATCTTAGGAGTGTTGCGGATGAACGCTATTTAGTCAAAGGTAACTAGGCTAGTTTTTGCTTGCTCGATGAATAACTCTATGTGTGGGCTTTATTTATTCAGACAAACAGTGTCTCACATAATCAAGGAATATGCTATTAGCGAGATTATAGGCAATTTTAGTTTTGATCCTGCACATTTAAAAAAAAAATCTTTATCTTTTTTAGCTAAATTTCATTTAAAAATCTACCTACTGCAATGTGCGTCATCTCGGAATTTCGGAAATATTTTGGTGCCAAACGACAATATATGATAAGCGGAGACGGAAAAACAAAATAAAAAAAAAAGGTTTTATATATATATATTAGGGTGTTCCTTAGCTATATGGGGAAAAAAAATTATGATATATTTTTGGTCTCACCCCCTAAATCGGTGTGTTTACATATAAAAATGAACTGCAAGAAATTTTAGGTCAATCACATAAAGTTAACCCGTGCCGACTTGAAGTTGAACTTTGGCTCCATATGAAATCATCGAAAAAAAAATAAAAATTGTTGCTGTACTGTTTTAGATTTTACTCAAACTTTGTGGAAATGCTCTTTAGGGTTCAAAAGATCAAAATCCACAAGGATTTAATTTTTGCACGCGCCACTTCCGGTCCACACAAAATAAAGCACTTGAAAAGTCGTATTTTTGGGTTTTGCGGTTTTAGCTGTAAAACTTTTTCTATTAAAGATATTGATTCGGTCAAGGTGGCATTATAAAGCTGAAAGATGGTTGTTTTTAAAACAAAAATAAAAATGTAAGAAACTGTAATCTGTAAGTAAGAAGCTGTAAGCTGTAAGAAACAAATGTTGGCTTCTCTTTAAACGGCTGTACACCCGCGTCAGGCGGAAATAAAAAAACAAGCCTTAAAGTTTTTTAAAGTTAAAGGTAAGAACTTAATATCCTGCTAATTTCAAATTTTTGTCTTTTACCAAACACGTCCAAATTGTAGCCTGAAATATGCAAATTGCTGAAATTTCAAAATTTCAAGTAAAGAGTTTTTGCATTACGAGTTGACCGAACGAGTCGATTTTATTTTTTTATACTATAACAATATGTGCACTTTGATATTTAAGAATATTTAGACTTTTATATTCAACAGTGCAGACACTGGTGTCAATTGAAAATCACAAGAAATCAATTAAATACACGTATTTTCAATACTCTCTCATTTTTCAAATATATGAATAATATCAATTTTTATTTTTGTTTTAAAAACTACCATCTTTCAGATTTATAATGCCACCTTGATCGATTCAATATCTTTAATAGAAAAAGTTTTACACCTAAAACCACAAAACCCAAAAATACGACTTTTCAAGTGCTTTGTTTTGTGTGGACCGGAAGTGGCGCGTGCAAAAATTAAATCCTTGTGGATTTTGATCTTTTGAACCCTAAAAAACATTTCCACAAAGTTTGAGTAAAATCTAAAAGAGTACAGCAACAATTTTTATTTTTTTCGATGATTTCAGATGGAACCAGGGTTCAACTTCAAGTCGGCACGGGTTAACTTTATTTGATTGACCTAAAATTTCTTGCAGTTCATTTTGTTATGTAAACACACCGATTTAGGGGGTGAGACCAAAAATATTTTGAAATCGAAAATTAAGGAACACCCTAATATATATATTATACTAGCGGGACCCGGCGGGCTTTGCTACGCTTTTAAATAAAGTTTGTCTGTATACATTTTGTTGACGTAGTAGCAATAATTTCAAAGAGTAGTAATGATAAATGATTTTCTATTTTTTTTAAATATAAATGTAAAACGATCAGCACTCTAGTTGATCAGTAAAATATAAAAAAATAGTATTATATATAAAACAAAGGTTATATAAAAATACGCGATCAAATAAGTTTTCAGGTGTGTAAGGTTTCACGTGTGTCTCTATATAGAACATTATGTAGAACATATTATTAAAATGGATTTATAAATTTTCACAGTGCTCATGCGGTTTAATATACGCTTTCTTTACCGGCAGGAATAAAAACGTTGCAAACAATTTTGATCGTTATGTCATTTTATGATCAGCAAGGGCTGTAAGAATAGCGACAATACATTCGATGAAGGTATAGAAGAAGTGATGCAAAATAGAAATAGAAGAAGTGATGCAAAAAAATCAAAATTCTTTGGAAGTTTTTGTATTAGAATTCATAGAATGTGAATATATCACATGGGGGACGGGGGACGGGGGTCAATATATTGGCATATATGTTCCATATATAGACAACATTAATGGAATATTAATTTTTGGGCGATTTTGTGAGTAATTATTGCTAAAAGTAATTATTGAAAGTATTATTCCCGATAATAAGTAATTATTGTCCGGATTGAACTCACACTGATCAGAGACATCATAGTTCAAAGCCATCTTACAGACTCAGCCACAGTGGATGAAACAACAATGAAATTTATTTTAATTTTCATGTTCAGATAATTTCTAAATTGAAATTTCATTATCTCATATTTTATTTAAATTGAATTCGCCAACTGTGATTATACAATTGTAAATTGTATTCGTTCCCGACACGAAACACTGTTTTAAAGAAGTTTTTCTGAGAGAAAATAAAAAATGCTTTAAAATTGCAAAATTCATGTGAATTAATATAATTACTTTAAGCTTAATCACTCTAAAAATCTCTCAAAACTTTATTTCTTTTACACCAAAGAGTGTAAAACTTTTGTTTATTTATCGTTATACCCGTCGCATATTGTCGGTATCTCATAAGAAAGGAAATTCAAGACAACTCGTTTTGATAACAGCCGTGTTCGATTTGACTGAAGCATTTGAAACAACGAAAAATGTAATACAATTGTTGTTGTTTTTACAGTTGTTTCAGTCAAACTAAACGTACCTAACATTCAATTTACATTGTATCATTTTTATTGCAACAATTATTTATTTTAATAAGGAAAAAATTTCAAAATGTCGTTTTAATTCTATTTCTTTATTCGTGTGCTTGTGGGCACAAATTATATTTTGTGTTTTTCCGTCTAGATGCGTACACGAATAAATCAGAAGGTATGCCGACGTTAGATGGCCACGTACAGTTGTCCAGATGTGAGAAGTACGGATTCTCCAAATCTTCCTAGTCCACATCCTTGCAGCAATTGTCCTTGTGCTTTGTTGATGGTCATTGCAAAAGCGAGTCGCACTGGAAATTAAACGTTTGAATTAAAATGCCGTATATGTTGGGATCATTGAAATGCGTGGGAACAGTACATCTTCCCCTTTGAATTTTCCATTTAAAATTGTAGCTTCAATGACATTGTTCCTCATCTTTTTCACCGAAAATTTTAAATAAATTTGTACCATTTCAGAATATTTGACATATTTTTTTTAATAAAATGTGTTGTGTAGTTGGAATAACAATATGTGTCACAACATAAAACCCTTTAAGACCTAGGTTCCACAACATCATATTTTTTAAGATGATGAACGCAAGTTTCTTATCGTTTGGTTTTTTATATTCTTTTTAAAGAATGGAAAACTAAATAATAAATGTTTTCACATAATAATAAACGACATAGGGCAATATTTCATGATAAAATGGAGGAAATAAAAATAAAAAACTTTTGTTTTTTCAAATTTGTAGGAACAAAGCTAAATTGGGTTACTAATTATCCTTATAGTGCTAGAAGCATATACTAAGATCATGAAAACATGTTTTTGCTTAAGGATTAAACCCGGCATATTTAATAGTTATATGGAAGCTCATTTCTTCGAGCAAGCGAAAAAGTTCATTCTTTAAGAAAATATACAAAAATAAAAAATTTGCGTTCATCAACACCTTAGAAAGCATGTTGTTGGGGGACCTTATTCTTCAAAGGTTGTTATTTTTTGTTTTTGCACACATTGTAATCCGTACAACCCAACACATATTATTTGAAAAAACAATAGGGTGTCATCATCATCATCAAAGAATATTAATACTATAACTAAGACAAAGGATGCTATCGTTGATTGAAAAAAGTTCATCCGCCGAAACCCCTAATGGTCCAAATACATGTGCAGAATTCTGCATGCAGCGAAATTAGAACATGTGTTGTTATATGAGAGCAATTACATGTAAATTCTGCATGCAGAACAATTCTGCAAGATATCTCTAATTCTAATTTCGCTGCACAGAGGCAGTGCTACCACAATAAAAAAAACAAAAACTACTTGAAAACTCAGATAAAAATGGATGATTTTGACATTTTGTTTGAAAATGAATTATTTTTTTTATAACTCAAATAAAAATGAATCATATTTTTTTGAAAATGAAATTATTTTTGTAATGATTATTTGTTTATAAAGATATTCAAATATTCTAAATAATCCAAATTATAAAATAATTAAAACTAATATTGTTAATAAATAAATTTTTGGGAAAGGATTATCGGAAACAGTGGTATATGTAATTTGAACTTAAATTTTAATTTAGACATTAATGTTTTTACAGGCAACGATTCAATTATTTTCTTCTATATCTTTTAATTAAAAAGACAGTTTTCTTTAAATTGCGACAACTTTCACTTATAACTATTTCATAATACGTAAGAACACGAACTGTCCTTGTTACGAAAATTCTGCACGTCAAGTATATAAAAATTCTGCACATCTATTTTAGATGCAGATATGCATGCAGCACTGCGTGCAGACTTTCTGCACATGTATTTTGGGCATAAGATATCACTTGGGCTAGTGATATCTCAATCTATTGCCAGTGGTATACCATATCTCAAGCTAACTCATATGCAAATAGCAGGGACCTAAGTACGCGGGGTTGTCACACCCATAGATCAAAAATTTTCAATTTTACATATCTTCCTGCGGGAGTATCTAATTAATTCGTTAATGAATTCATTAATGAATTGTTACTGTTTGAAAATTACTATTGCATACGTGTTGCTAGCTAAGTTCCTCCATTTTTAATTAGTTTGTTTGCTAGTTTTCTATGCTTCTCTGTATAGTATTTGTGCGGCTCCCATTTCGTAATTTTGAGCTTTAAATCGTTTTAATCGATTGTAAAGTCGGTGTTTATGAACTATCTTGTGGTGATTACTATAAAAATATTATACGGGCAGACGCGTAGGGTTTTGAAGAAACGCTTTAAGGCAAATTCTGTATACATTAAAACAGACCAACCAAATAAAACTCCTATAGCAAAACATGTTTTGGAAAATAAAATGATTATTTTAATTTTTCAATAGATTATATGAGGTTAAAGAAAGAGGTGCACGACAGCAATAAATCGGATGCTTTTGAATCCCTTTACATTCATAAGAACAAAAACGCAATTAATATCGACAAAGGCAACATAAACTCAAATTTATTTAATTTATTTAATAGCCACACACGACAATTGGGCAAAGCAAGCGTAGTGAATTTTCAAAACTTTGACATTATCATCAACGTCTTAAATATAAATACGGCACCATCTATTGGCTAACCCAAGTTTATGAGGCTTATATCACACTATCAAATAAATTGGTCAATAAAAAAAATTTGACATGAAATTGGAGAGTTTAAAGCATTGAATAAATATATAAGGAATAATAATTACGTGTGGCTACACGAATATTTTTTTAAGTATGTAATTTGTATATCTGTGCGTTCTTCATCCATGACATTTGACATATTTCGTTTTGTATTTTAAAATAAAATGATAGCTTTTATCCGAAATTCTACTTTAAGATATTCAAATTAAACAAAATTTATAAAAATTAAAGTTTAAATTAATGTTTTACAAAACAATTATTAGTATTTGTGCAGTAGTTTGTTCATAAAATTGAAGTTGCATTAAAATATGTACAAATAATCTTAAATACACTGAAATTTGATCATCGTATTTCATATCAATGATTAGAATATTTTTACTAATACTACGCTTACGCATAAAAAGGGCTTAGAATGATGTTTTAACAAAAACATAAAGCATTTGCTTACAAAAGCTGTTGTTTTCTAGTTTAATTTTATATTTTATTACCCTACATAAACTTAATTTTTCTTAATACATCGTTGTCAAACCAAATTTCAAACGCTATCACAGCTGAATATAAGCTGTTCTTAAAGTAATTCAATATGATTAAAATTTGTGTTGTATGGACAATTAAAAATATTTATATTTGGAAATATAAGGAAATATTTTATTCAAACATATTAGGCTTTTAAATTTATATGTAACATTTATTATTTCTTTTATTTGTTTTGAAAATATGAATATGCAAATTGTAAACAGTACCACCCAGCTAGAATGCAAACCCTGCACCAATACTAAAAATTAGAAGCTTCACTCAAAATGTCTAGTTACTCTTCCTTAGATTTATTCAATGGTGTAAAGGTTGTAAAATAAACTTCGCTAGTCTTTCATCCAGTTTTGATGACAATTTCTTTTACCTCTAATCGTTCTATTTTAATAAGCAATACAAATAAGAGTATTTTTCAATTTGATATTGATTTTTGTAAATTAATATTGAAGATCAATGAAAAATTTAAAAAAATAAATTTAAATTATTGTTTTCTTTAATTTTTACTCTTATTTTTATTCAAACTTTATAAAAACCAATACAATAATTTTTTTACAGGTTTCGATATTTTCTAACACTTCTATAATTAATACATAACCTCCACAAAATTATCAATAATCTTTGGTAACGTATTTGACTTAGCATAATATGCTTTTCGTTTATTATCAAATAAAACAAAACTCTCTTTACTAAAACATATTTGAAAGTCTAATGATGGCCTTATACGAAGTTGAAGTTTACTATCAATTGAATAAATTGATTTACGATGACATCTGAAAGTTGGCATATAAACCATTCATATTTAACATTTAATTCGCAATTAAAAAATATCTATAGGCATTTAATCAAGATAATAACTATCCTATCTCTCAAGCTGGACCATCATACACACATTGTACAAAATTTCATTAAGATTGGTTAAGTTGTGGCGAAGTTTATCGCGGACAAACATCGTGACACATGATTTTTATATATATAAGATTATAGTTGTTGTAATAGTTATTATATTATAAGATTTATTTCTAGTACAAAACTGTTGGCAATCGATGCCAAGCATGAGATGTCAATGGTTGTACCGACTTCGAACATTTTGTATTGAAAATAAATTTCATAATATAAAAGCTATTATAAAAAAATAACTTTTACAATATAATATCTTTGTTTAAAAGCGTAATTTTTTGTATGTAACTTACTATAATTAAATTAAGTTAATCAAAATTTATACGTATTTTTGTCTCTAAAAGGCACAATTGAGTTATTTTCCACTTTTTGTGCCTCTGTTGTTTTTTCTGAAGTCGGTTTTATTTTTTAAAAAAGTTTATCTATTATTTCATTTTGTGTAGTCATAAAATCAAAAGGCGGCTAAGAAAGTGTTTTTGAAGTAATAACTTAAAATCGCGGCAAGCATTCATCGATGAAAATCTAACACATATGGTTTTATCATACTTTTGAAAAAGGGGATTTTTTCTGTCATAGAAAGGAATTTAGGACCATTTCGGCATCTATATCAATTAAATACAACTCAAATCGTCCAAATAGATCCAAATAGATTAAGCTGTTTCAAAGAAATCGACGAAAATACATGAGAAATATAGTTTTTTTCAATTTTCTGAACAACGACCGTTTTCCACGTAATATAAAAAATATGGAACCACCTCGGCATGTATCTTAATAGAATACATTTAAACCATCCAAATCAAGTGAGCTGTTTTCGATAAATCGGCGAAAATATATAAAAAAATATAGTTTTTCCAATTTTCTGAAAATAGGACATTTTGCTACAAGAGATGAAAACGCTGCTTTTTCGTGAGTGAAAATTTGTTCACGAGAGCCGTTAACGTCCAGTTGGACAATTTCACGAACGCAAAATGTTTTTATCTCGCGTAGGAAATACACTTTTTTCTATGATAGTAAATACATAATAGTACATGCTAGGACGTAAAGCTAAAGATTTTGGACGGATGTGGAGTTTGCAAATCGAGGCGCTAGCCGAGATTTGCACCCACATTAAGTACAAAATAGCTTACGTCCGTGCATCATATACTATTTTTTATTCGCCGCAAGCAAAATATTTTAAGAAAATTGGTTTATTCTAAATTAAAATTATAAATTTTCATAAATTTTAAAATAAAAATATGTGAGTAGAGTAGCTATAGGAGTTCTAGCACAAAAATACGGGTTATTTCTTATGGAGCTCGAAATTTGCTTTTTCCGCCATCTTGGATTTTTCATACATAGAAAGTGGGGCCCTCTGCTAACAAATGGTTTGATTAAAATGTACTAAATGGTTTGTGTCTAGGAAAATAAAAAAAAATTACGTGGATATGTATGTTGAAATATATTTGTCAATCAATTCGAAAACGAAAATAAAAGAAATAAAATTTAGTGTTAAATTCGTCGGAATGTATTCTATAACTGAAAACATTTTCGATTTAATGAAATTAAAATTTTTCCATGTGTTCAATTACCCCATGCAGGTGAATGCAGTAATAACGAATTTAACACTAAATTAGCACACTAAATTTTTTTTTTTTATTTTCGTTTTCGAATTGATTGACAAATTGATTGAAGGTCTGTAGCCTGCTTTTGCAATTATTTCCTTGCAGCTAAAGTTGAACGTTGATATGATAGAACAACAACAATAATGTTCATAGAACAATAAATCTAGATTTGTTTAAAACCTCTAATTACATATTTCAGTAAAATCATGTTCATGTAAAATCAAAACCAAAAAAAAAAATCACACATTCGGATCACTCAATCACTTACCTCAGATTGCATTCCAACCAGCGCTGTCAAAAGAGGCACTTTAGTGCCTTTCAGGCACTTATGAAGAATGTGAGGCACTGAGGCACTTAAAGGCACTTTAAAAGAAGTTTAGAGGCACTCTATTAATTAATCAACTTTAACAACATCAAAACAAAAAATAGGAACTGTTTGAAGACAGAAACCATCAACGCATTGATGATAGCTAAGCAGCTCACCGAAGGCAATAGCTTATGTGTTTGGCATCCTCCAAAAAATTTACTTAATAAATATAAATTGGCTTAAAGCGCATTCATTATTCATCTGTAATATTTTTATAATTTATAATTGTTAGACAAAGTGATAATACGAAGTGCGTTCATATTTTTTCTAAGCATAAGATATGTACTGAATTTACAAAATGAATTTTTATGAATTTGAATTAAAATAAATATTTTTGTTGAAAAAATTTTTTTTTGCATAACAGTTTTCGGCAAGGCACCTGGAGGCACTGACTAAAAAATTTTGAGGTACCGAAAATTTTTGCAGCGCGACCGCTGATTCCAACATAATTTCTTTGATAAAATGATTCATTAAACATGTTTAATCATGTCTATATTTTTTTGTTTTTTTATACTTTTAGCTTTTAGCATGTGTTTGCTTATAATTACAGATTCTCAGAAATAAAATGAATAAAATTGTTTATTCTCTTTCAACTATTAATATAAACTTTATTTGTTTTCATTCAACATTTGAGACCGAGTATGATAAGAGAATGCTTATAATATAATACCAAATGTTGAGATAGATGGTTTCTAGACAATAATGAAGAAGATAAATAAAAATAATATGGGGAAATAAGTTCTTTTATGTTGTTTTTTATCAAATTATAATTTATATTAAGTTGATGGTCTAGATCAGGGTTCGCAACTGAATTTTATTGGCGTGCCGAAACAATTTTTTTTCTAATAATCGCTATTTTCGCGTGCCAATCCAATTATGAAAAAGTACATTTGGCTACAAGAGATGAAAACGTTGCTTTTTCGTGAGTGACACGTTTATTCACGAGACGCGTTAGCGACGAGGGAGACAATTTCACGGACGTAAAATGTGTAAATATAAATTTGTTCCTGCAAAGTTTCTAGTTTTAGAAATTTGCCGTATTTTCCCAACTGTAGCACAACGCAAAGAAATTCCAGTCTGGCATCGCAGTTAATATCTGTCCTCTCATCAACTGCCAATTAAAACTTGCGGCGATAATATTATTAGAAGATTTAGTATATATTTAGTAATTTTATTTGATTGCGTTTCATGTTTTTCACATAAACCTTT
Organism: Diogma glabrata; assembly: GCA_963693315.1. NCBI lineage: Eukaryota > Metazoa > Arthropoda > Insecta > Diptera > Cylindrotomidae > Diogma > Diogma glabrata. The sequence goes on from OY856187.1 coordinate 98,564,241, forward strand.
TTTGAAATATTCTTTTGTATAAAATTAAATGGCACATTTACAGCAGTTTTTTTCCGAGAATACCTCTTTTATTTGAGAAGAAATTTCGGTAATAATATTACTGTTGTATTTGATAGTTATTATGAACAAAATATGAAAGTGTTAGAAATAAACGGTCGCTCACAAAAGTTTTCCTCATAAGAATACATAAGAATTATCTTTGCAGTTCATTAGAATGCAAAAAATTCTTATGTATTTTTATGAGGTATTAAACCTTTTAAAAATGATTTTCTGTAATTGCAAAAAAGGATGTGGTGCATTATGTGGCGGTCGAAAAGTTAGACTTTTTTGCAACGCAACTTGTAGTGGATGCTCCGGCAAAATCTGTCATAATAGTGCTCCGATTTTAGATCAAGAAAAGGAGGAGATTGACAGTCATTATAGTTCTCATGAGGATGCCATGTTCTAAATATTAATGAAAAAACATTCAAATTTAATGTAGTTAAATTAAAAAAAGAAAAGACATTTGTCGCCCGTAATAACTTTTTTTAATGTAATCATAATATTGGGTGGTTTTTAAGGGTTGAGATATGTGGTCTTGATCTTTATTTAGATCTGTTAAGATTTAACTTGTAGCTTAACAAGTTTTGACAATAAGGGGTAGTTTTTGCACCTAAAAATAAAAGCACTTAGGGTAGATTTTGAAATGGAGGGTGTGTTGAGCTTAATTTCAAATTTTCAGGCAAATCGATTCAGGCATTTCAGGCAAATCGATACTGATTCAAAGAATTCAGAGGTTCCCTACTATTTTTACCGTCTTTTACTGGACTAACAGTAATATTTTACTAATTACAAAATATCTGAAAAAATCTTTTCTTTATTATGATTCCTAAAACGCGAATTAAAGGATAATTTTGGACAAAATTTCAGAATGTTTGCCGTGCCAGACAAATTTTCAAACGTGCCAAGTCTGACACACGTGCCTCGTATTTGCGATCACTGGTCTAGATATTGATATTTTAAAATGTTTAGTTTGTTTGGCCTTTTTAATTTGTTGTTGATTATTAATTTATTTAATTTATTTTGATTTTAAAATGTATAGTATTCTTAAGTATTACAACAAAAAATTTTTTAGATTTAATATGTCAACTATAGGTATTATTAACAATGTATATAATTTTTTACTATTTTAACTTGTACAATTTAGAAATTTTGGATATGCGGTTAATGAAGTAATTCTGATTATCAGTTCAATAAGCTCACTGAAGAAGAAATAAAACTTCGAAATATTTGATTTGGGTTTTTATCATCTATGTCATCAAGTTTTTTTATCAGAAATTTGATTTCTCAATTAAAACAATAGATTTATTGTTTTAACTGTAGAAACCATTTCTATTTAGCATAATACACAATTCTTTGTCAGAGAATAAAATAGTTTAATCAATTCATGTTTAATGTATTTTATTCTCACGCAAATTTTTTGCTTAAGAATAAACTAACGCATTAAACACTTATTAGTTAAACTACTATTACTCTTATTTCGTTACAATTAAAGCGTTAAATTGATTTTCATTATCACTTTGATTTAATTTGTTGTGAACTTGTGAATTAAAAGGGTCAGTTGTGGTGTTTCAGTTGTGGTGTTATATCTTGATATTGAAGTATGTATATTTAGGTTGTAGTGTCCAGCTTCTGATGCTGATCCTCTTTCATACGCAAAAGCAATCGTTATAACAATTAAAACAACTAACGATTATAATTCAAATAATTTTATTGTAAGCAAAGCAGTACTGTTGCAAAATGTATTTTTATAATCAATTTTATTTTTGATTATAAAAGAAGAAAATTCAACAATGTAACGGGAGGGATTTTTTATTAGCACAAAAAAATCCATAGCATATTTTGTGTGTGTTAGTGGATTTAAATATTTAATAAAATGATGCTATCTCGCCTATTCTAAATTCGGTAGCTGTTTGATAAAACAAATACTATCGCATTTAGAATTTCAAATAAAATAAAAATTAATATAGATTCATTCTGCTTTTACATTTTCATTGGAGTGTTTAGTAATATATTATATTAATTAGTCAAATTGTTAAAATAAAATTTGTTTAACTTTTTAATATACAAAAATTGAAAAATAAATAAGTTATTTTATTTTGGTAATATTAAATATTTTTATGAAGTGCATTGTGATAACGCCGAGAGACACATCTATAAGGTAAGTAAATTTCTAATTAATAGGCTAAGTTTACGGATACCGTGTCTTTTAAAATGTATTATACTGTATGACTCGCCCTGATGGAGGGATAGTAGACTTTCTAGATATAGTTGTAATCCGAGCCTACAAAACTCGTTGCTGTATTAATGATGAAAGTTTGCGTATTTACAGTATAGTATATATTTTTTTGACTCACCTACAGAATATATTAATATGTTTGTATAACTTGACCGGCTTGATCGAAAACATAATTTCTATGGTCGCCCGTGAGTTGAAAGATGATATTCATCATACCTTCATATGTAATATATTTTTATCCGTTATTTAACTAATATTAATCACAACATTTTTGTCTTTGCTACAAGCTGTTGTATGATTATTTGATAATGGTATGAATTTAGTTTCAAATACAAAAAAAATATATGTTAAAAATTTAGGGTAAAAAATTTGAAAACAAAATTTAGCTCTTTAAGATTGGATATTATTTTGAATGAATTTTATTTTTTATTTTGAGACATTTGGAACATTGATATAAACCGAGATAAGCATAAAAAAGAGTGTTGGATGCATTAAATTTCAGTTAGTGATCGGCCGTTGCGTTTATCGTACGTAAAATTATTATAAATTGAGATATAATTATCTGCTGGTATTAACAGAAATTATTGAATATATTAAAATTGTAAAATGGCTAACATAAAGCAATTATTGGATATTACAAAATCGAATCTTCTTAGTGCAACTAAAAATCCTCATATTTTAGAAGATGCCATTAAAAAAAGTGGTAAAAATTTAAAAACAATACGGAATATGCTGAAATCTGCTACGTTAGGAAAACGCCATCAAATTGCATGTGCCATTGCACTACTATCAGGATTCCGCGTTCAAATGAAAATGTTAAGAGAGTAGAGCTTCCGAGAGTTGGTCCTGGGGAACCAAAACCTGTTTTTATAATTGCCATGAAAGGCTACGACCTTATATAGTAGACTAGGTTAATATTTGACCTAGTTTTAGTTTCCTGTATTGGAATTAGAATGTAGGTTATTGGTTTATTGTGGTTTGTTGTTGTTGTGTGTGTCCCAAGCCGGTTGCTAAAGGCCTTGGAAGGTCGTCAGGTAAACTAGGTTAGTATTTGACCTAGTTCTGGTTATCTGTATTGGTAATTTCTCGATTTAAAGTGTAGGTTAGTGGTTTATTGTTGTTTGTTGTTATTGTGGGTTTATTGTTGTTGCTAAAAGGCCTTGGAAGGTCGTCAGATAAACTAGGTTAGTTCTTTTCCTGAATGTGAGTTCAATTTTTAAAATGAAACAATAAAATAATGGTACAAATGACAAATAAAATAATTTGTCATGTGTTTTTATTCATTTTTTCTTTTACATTTTTGTTTTAAAACTAAAATAAAACTATTTCATGATTTTATGTACATCAATTTTTATTTGATTAACCAACCCTTATTAATTTATTAAAAACTTTTTCTCTATGAGGTTTTTTTAGAACTGCAGAGATAATAGGTTCAATCTTTTTTATTCGTCTATGAAATCTATCTCGATCACGTGCATATTCTTCATATTTTCCCTGTCGAGCTACTCTATATGTATAATCCCACACATACAGAACGTGAAGATCTAATTTATTGTTAAATATAACTTTTTTTGTTTTTAACATTATAGTACTTTTTCCTTACGAAGATGCATATAAATGTTAAGACAGTTTTTTACAGCACATCTAAAATGATTATTTGAAAGATGTATCGGACACATTGATTTAAAATTTTCAATCTTTAATAACGATGGTATAGCAAGATTTTCTATTTTAAAACTCTCAATATACGTTTCAAGGAAAAGTTTTTTTTGTTCGCCTTTTACATAAATTTTTTCAGCTTGTTCTAAATAGTATTTAATAATTGATTTTATATCCACATAGTCAATGCATCCGCCATTCCAATTAAGTCCATTTATTTTATTGCCGCAATATCGATTGCTATATTGTGCTTCTTGACCTAGTTCTTCTTCGTGGTAAGGTGGTTTGAAATGATAAACGATAGGAATCAAACTTCCTTTTTCAAGTAGAGCGAGTTCTTTGACAAAATATTGTTTATCGTTTCCTCTTAGAAATTGGAGATCAACTATGAAAACACGTTTGGCCATTGTGAGACTATATAAGAGACTGTCTGTCCAATTTTCCAAGATTACTTTTATACTTGACCTCTGTTTTGTATACATATAGATTTGTATAGTTAGATAGATACACTTCGGCAAACCATGTTTTTTCATCCGTTTACTATGATGGTTGCCAGGCCGTCTTGTTGTGGGAAATCGACATTTATTTTTAATTTAATAAAACAAAAAAACAAATATATTCAACCTCCAATTGAGAAGATTATTTGGTGTAACCCCGATAAAGAAGCCGTCCCGAAAAATATCAAAGGACTTGAACATTATAATACTATTCCAGATTTTTGTGATAATCAAGATCCACTGTTAATTATAGTAGATGATATGATGTTAAATTCTCACGACAAGATTGTGTGCGAATTATTTACTAGAGGTTCGCACCATAGAAATTTATCTGTAATATTTGTAACTCAAAACGTTTTTCACCAGGGAAAATTTTCAAGAGATATTTCATTAAATTGTAAATATTTAGTGCTTTTCAAAAACCCTAGAGATAAATCCCAAATACTGCCTTTAGCTCGTCAAATATACCCAAAACAGGTCAACGAATGTGAGAAAGTATATAATGAAGTAACTACCTTACCATATGGTTACATTTTAATAGACCTTACTCAAGATATTAATGATATATTTAGATTAAGAAGTGACATATTTGGAAAAAATTTTTGTTTTTGTACAAAAGAGCAATTGGAGCAATTTGGTGAGGAATATGAAACGATTACAAACCAACCGTCATATATTGCACCTGTTAAAAAATTCTAAGAGAAAATTTCAAAAAGTTATAATAAAACAATGTGAGCCGAATGTAATTAAAACGATCTGTGAAATTGCGTTAAATATTTTAAAAGGTAACTGTCATTTGAATAAAAGAGCAACCAATCAACTAAAAAAGTATAAAAAGGACTTGAGATCACTCATTTGCCGTAAGAAGTCGCTCACTAGTAAAAGAAAAATTATAATTCAACGTGGTGGATTTTTACCTGCTCTTCTCGGTGCAGTTTTATCAGGGGTGATTGGTCATTTTATAAAATGAATAATACAACATTTAACAAAATGGTTATATTAAAACCTGAAATATATGAAAAACTAAAGCAAAATTCAGACGTTGAACTCAACGAGTTGGATAAAAAGATGAAAAACATTTTATTAAACAAAAATTTGTCCGATATTCAGAAGTGGTATTTGTATCGTCAGAACCTATTTAAAATTAGAAACAAAAAAAGATTGTTATCTAAAATTGAAGAGAAAAAAATTAAAATCATGGAACCTAAAAGTACCCAAACACGTTTCCGTACAAAACCCATATTTAGAGCGACAGACACTCAAACAGATGTAGTCGGTAAAAGAAATTTTGAAATGCAGTTTCCTGAAGAAGAAATATATGAGAATGAAGATGATGAAGTATTTGATAAACGTGTCCAGGAAAATATTTTTAAAGAAACAACACAGTCTGACAGTGAACTTGATGAAGACGTTCAAGACAAAATTTTCGCAAAAGCACTATCTGCCACATCAATTGGTGAGCGTTTAAGAAAACGAAAATTAACTCCAAATCAAAATTATCAAACATTTGAAACCAAGTCTGGAGACGTTATAACGGTTCCTCTTGACAGTCCACCAGAAAAGAAAGAAAAGCATATAAATAGCGAGAAATTTACAAATCCTACAAAACGAATTTTACGACCAGCTAAAGCGGGTGACAGTCAAACAAAAATTAATTTTCCAAAACGTAAGAAAAAATGGGCGATATACACCTAAAAGATGAATTTTATGTTACTTTACTCAGTGATAACTCAATGAATTACTATCCTGATAATACTTTATCAGCTTTTACAAATAATTTACATAAACCAATCAGCGGTACAAACTGGAAAGTTGGTCTGTCGGAGATTTACTTAAACGATTTTCAACCAAATAAATACGGAAAAAACTGGCACATTGGTACAAAAGTTTTTATAGGAGGTAATTCCGAACACTTGGTTGGAATTGGGACGACGTACATTCCACATAACACAGAAGAATATTTGTGTGATTGGAAATCTTTTTTGTTACCGACTCTTATTCAGAATATACACCCATTTGATGGCTACTCAAGAAAAGAGGTTGAGCGTGAACTAATTTGGGGGATATATGATTTTATATCTTTGGATTCCAATTACGTGGCTGCACCTTCACCAACATCATTAGAAAAACAACTACCTGAAGCAAATGAATTTATTAAAATATGTATAAATCAACCACCACTTGAGCTAAAATTAAAGGCAGATCATAGCTACTCACTCGAAGAGTTACTGAAATCATGTTTTGATCAGATAACTGTAAAAATTAAAGATTTTAAAAAGCATAAGTCAAGACTCTTAGATTTATTTAAAACATTTCTGCAATATTTACCTATGACACCCGTAATTAAACCAGAAATGCTTTTTGTCGTCTATACCGATATTATTGAACCAAATATGGTGGGTGATAGCACTGTGAGATGTTTAAGAACGATAAACACAAAAAATGCATTTGAAGGAATGGAAAAAGAAATTATAAATATACAATATTTTGCTGTTGAGAAAAATTTTTTTGATAATATTTCTATTCTAATCTGTGATAAATATAGTAGCAAAATTAATTTTGCAACAAGTAGTATTCCTACAAAAATTGTATTACATTTTAAAAAAGTATATAAATAAAAGGGGGGATTCTATTAAACAATTTAGTGTTTTATGAAAAGCATTATGGAAGGAGTATATTACAGATACTATTTGAGTCAAACGGGGAAAGGCATTGAGGATATTGGTCCGTTGGTACATTCGACTGTACCATATCAACGAGGACGTGGCCTAGGTAGTTTTTTTGGGGGACTTTTCAAGTATTTGAAACCAATATTTTCTTCGGGGGCTGATTTACTAAAAAAGCAGGTTGTAAACTCTGGTATAAGTGCTTTATCAGATATTGTATCCGGTGCAAATATTAAGGAAGTTCTGCAAGATCGCGGTAAAGAGATTGTCAAAAGTGTAAGACGCGGGGCAGTTCAAAAACTCAATGAAATGTATGGGTCGGGAAAAAGGAAAAGAAAAGTTATAAATAAGCCGTCGATCAAAAATTTAAATTATTTTACCTCGAAACGACGTAAAGTTAGTAGGCGTAAGAAAGAAAAAGATATTTTTGATTAATTATGGTGGAATGTATGAAATCTGAATTGGATATATTTAAAGCACAACCTATTCAATCAAGTATTCTACGATCCGAAGAGGTTTCTTACTTAAATTCTTTTTGATTTTCTTCAAGCTGTAATGATTCACTATAAAAATTCCGAACAAAATGTAAGAGCGTATGTTGAAAAATACATAAAAACCTGTGAAGAAAAACAAGTGGAAAAGTTGCATGAAGAAATTAACATCCCAAAGCAACGGATCAATGTGCAGTGTAATTTTTCTAGATTATTTTTCGAGATACCTGTAATATTAAACAATAAACTACGCAAAATTGTACAAAAATAAAACAATTGTCTTTTATTTATTTTATTTTTATTTTTATTTTTATCTATCTATAATCCCAGGTAACAATTTAACCTAGGTAATCGTTGAGTAAAGCTTTAAAAGAGAAATTTAAAATGGAAGGGGAAATTTAAAATTCTTGAACTATGCATGATAAAAGTTTTATACAAGCTCTACTCAAGGAGAAAAGGCGTATGAAAAAATATTCTTTATTCAAGAAGACATATATAATGCTTTATACATGTTTTATATAAGTGTTTGAATAAAGTGGTACATAAGTTGTTATTCAAGGCTTATTCAAATACTGTCAAAATGTTACTTGAATAAAGTGCTTGAGTAAATCTTTTCTCAAGAGAATTACTCAGTGCCTATTCAAGAAGCGATGCCACTGAAAAAAAAATTGGTGATTGTTTCTTTTAGTTATTTTGGCTAATTGGCGCATTAAATTCCTTTTTTTTTGTATATTGCTGCTATTGAGTTAATCTTTTATCGGAAATTACAATTTATTTTACACATTTCGCATCTTTACAAACGCCTGTAGCAGGGATCGAACTCGTAACCTTTGATTCTCCAGGACCGAACGCTATCCACTTCTCTATTTAGCAGCTGTCATAAAGAAAATTGAAACTTAATCACTATTGTTTAACAAATTATTTGTACACATTTCAAGTTTCGGACCACTACCAAACCACGACTATGAATTAATTTTTATTCAAACATTTTGATTAGGAATGCATATAAAAGTGTACTAATGGTTTCCTAAAATGAGAGTATATTTGTTTTTGTTAAAAATAATATTGGTTATGATTGAGGACAATCTCGAAATGAAAATAATTTTGCGTATTCATATACGATACCTACGCATGTGTTCCATTCAATTGTACGATTAAAAATGATTAAAGAATAAAAATAAAATAAAAAAAGGAAAATAAAATTCATAAATAAAAACGTGCCTGACAGGAATTGAACACAGACCCTCTTCCTCATCGTTTACCCTTACGCACTTGTTCATTAAATCAATTTCCACGACAGGAATAAAACGTTACTGAATACAGAACAAAAGTGTTACTCAAGCTTCGTAAGGGGTATAGTATGCTGGGATTGGCATTACTTGCAGTTGCACAATTTGGCTGGTTAATAAATAGATATTAAATAAACGTTTTACGTTATATTTTCCATAAGTCAGTTGCAATTTGTTGCAAGTTTTGATATAATTTTTTTCCAAGCAAATTGCGCACAATATGGCGATTACATACATTTAATACAAAAATGAATTGTATGACAAATTATCATCAGTTTATTTATTTGATGACCAACTCTTATCATTATATAAACCATCATCAGAAATGGTAAATCTCAATCAATTTATAAACCATCATCAGAAACGTTTGATTAAATGGTTGCGGAATAATGGCAATTGCAAATTTCCATTGACGAAAATATCTCTACCATTTTGAAATAATCTTTTGTATTAATCAATAATAGTTTGTTAAAGTTCTTAAAGGTTTGTTAACTTTTTAAACACATCGATAAGTGATTTAATAAAAAACACACAATCGCAAATTAAACAACGAACTGTCAAAAATATTGACAGATCGATTTGTTGTAAATCTTTTAATATTCATTGAAAACAGCCGTACACAAGAAATATTACTTGAGTAACAATTTTCTTGAATACTACTAAAATTATAATACATAAATAAAGTCGTATACAAGGAACTATCCTTGGGTAAGAATCTTCTTGGATTCTTCCTAAAAGTTGTACTTTAATAAAGGTTTATATAAGGGATAGAATTCTTGAGTAAAAACATCTTGAATACTACCTTAAAAGTTATATGTGAATAAAACCTTATAAAAGGTATTATACTTGAGAAACATTTGCTTGAATATGCCCTAAATATTTATTATTGAATTAAGCTTTACTTAAGGAATTATATAAGAAACTTAGTGAATCTAGTCTTTTACAAGCTTTTTTTAGGTAAAGCTTGAATAATATGGTCTTACACAATGCTTTTTCAAGTTAAGTTGGAATAATTTAAAAAATTTAGGCGAAATTGTTACCTGGGATGTTACTAAAAAACCATTCGAAATATCCCTCTTGCTCGACTTCAATATTTTGTTCTTCGTTAACCTGCAGATCATCTGTTTGAGAATCAAACCAGTTTTGCCCGTCCTGCCATTCCTCTTCTTCCTCCTCTTCAGGTAATTGCGGTGGTGATGGTGGTGGTATAAATTCTTGAAAAGACGAGGTCACCTCGTCAACATCATCATCATCACCATAATCATTCGTGGTTGAACTAATTTGGTTTTCTTGTGTAATTTTATTTAAAAAATAATTTTCATTACTTTCGCTGGTAAACGGAAATGAAGTCGAATCAGCTTCCATATTAAAAATTGATTTCTGTAGGAAGACTGAGGATTTCTACAAAAATTTAGCCATTTTATACGAATTTTCAGAATCAGTTGTCTCAATATATAAGGAAGGACAGAATTAAATATTGTGTAAATTGTATATATGATGTCACGAGCACAAATAGTTTCAGAACTACACAGGCCACTTAGAAAAAATTTTCGTAGGAGCAAGTTCATTCAAAAGGGTTTGAATGATACTTGGCAAATCGATTTAGTCGAAATGATTCCTTATGCCAAATTTAATAAAGGTTTCAAATATTTATTGACGCTGATTGATACTTTTTCCAAATACGCTTATGCTGAACCTGTCAAACGTAAAACTGCTGTAGATGTTTTACGAGCACTTGAAAACATTATCAAACAAGCAAAGGATTCCCCAAAAAATATTCATTCAGACCAAGGCAAAGAGTTTTTCAACAGACAGTTTAAACAATATATGCTGAAAAATAAAATTAATCATTACCATACATTTTCCGAGCTTAAGGCATCTATCGTGGAACGCTTTAATCGAACTTTGAAAAGCATGATGTGGAAAAATTTCAGTTTACAAGGGAATTACAAATGGATCTCAATTTTACACTCATTGTTAAAAAACTATAATTCAACACCGCATAGAACAATCAAATTACCTCCAGAAAATGTTTCAAAGAAAAATGAAAAATCAATACTTAGAAGTGTATACATGCATCCAAAAATTTTTCAAAAAGCTAAATTTAAGATAGGAGATAATGTAAGAGTCAGCAAAAATAAAGGAAACTTTGAAAAAGGCTATCAACCAAACTGGTCAACAGAAATTTTTAAAGTGGTTAAAGTTAAAAATACATATCCGATTACGTATAACTTAGTCGATTATACCAGCACTCCAATTTCCGGTGGATTTTATGAAACAGAACTAACACCTGTAAAATTTTCTGATACCTATCTTGTCGAGCAGGTTTTAAAAAGAAAAGGGAATAAAGTTTATGTCAAATGGTTAGGATTTGATAAATCGCACAATTCCTGGGTAGATAAAAACAATATAATTTAGAACTTCTGAAAACATTTTGCTAAATTAAGTATTAATAAATTTGTATAAAATAATTCCTCGTTTTTTACTGGAAATAAATAAGTTTTCGTTTATTTGAAATTATTAAAGAAAAACTCACTAAAACTTTTGTTTTACGTCGGGAAAAATATGAAAAAAACCCGACCTTTATTTTATGTTTACATAAGCTACAAAATTGCTTAAAACTAAAAAACTGAATATTTGTTACTCCGACTAAAATTGACTTGTGTTTTACCTTTATGTTGTGTAATAATCGTAGTTTACACAAATTTAGGCCTTTTGTATCCAAACGGTACGGAACTATGGTCTTTCAGAAATCGACGTTTTTCTGATTTCGGCTGGTATCTTTTTGTTTCAGTTACTGTATGAACCTCATGATCTTTAGTTCTTTTAATATTTTGTGAAACCACAGCGAAATTTTCCCAATCTTGCGGATGAAGAACAGCATGTTTAATCGTTTCAAAATTTATTAGTTTGGATGTTGTATGGTTTAAATTTATGCCTTTAACTTTACAAACAAGCTTTTCTGAGTTATCTTTAGTCGAAAAAACTTTAAACGCGTAATTTTTTGGTCCACCACTAACAAATTCAGATATATAGCTGCCGTGGCCATAACATTCTAGTTCATCGGTCATATCACCAATACGTTCTCCTAGAGGTGGGTCATATTCTCCTTCTTGACTTATATAAATGATTGAATCCGTATCGTAATACAAAACTCTGTGACCGATCTTTTCTAGATAGCTGTAAAGATGAAGTCGAGCCTGAGCTGTTGTGTAAGCAGCTATACACACATTGATTGTTGATAGAGAATTTACCGCTTCTTCTTTATACTGCCAGCTCACAATTATAACTTCCTCGTTAATAGGTAGTATTTGACAAACTTCTATTGAAGGATTTGTTAGTAAGTCATTCAAAACAAACGGTTGGTTAACAATAGTTGTTTGTTGTTGGTTTTCTCGCTGACCAAATTTTCCCCAAAAAGAATTTAAAATTAATTTTGCAAAAGACCTTAATCCAGGATTATTATTGATATTTTTAAATTCCAATTGAACTTCTTCTGAACTTAAAAAGGAATCAATATACTTTTGTTTTTCCAATTCTGTTTGATATTTAGACGGAAAACCTGAAGATTCCTGTTTAATTTTTATAAACTTATTCATCATTTCCGTGAAGAGTCCTTGTTCTTTCTTTTCCTTGTTATATTGCGTAATCTCGTATTCCCAGATTTCGTAAAGGTGTAAAATTTTGTTGTTTTTTTTGAGAGCCTGTAAAACTTCGTCAATCACCCATGTTCCAGTTAATGCCCTTTCATCGTTAGAATGTAAACAAAATGCACTTTGATTTTTTTGATCTCCGCAGCTTTGGCAGAGTGAGAACATCAATTTGTTATTTTGTTTTTGCGGTAAAACTGGATGAAATAGGTTTTCTGGTGGTAATATTTTACATTTAATCAACCCATTCGTTTTTTGTAAATCAATTCCAGAACACACAGAATTTCCAACATGTACTTTAGGGTGTTTAACAGGAAATTTGCCATATTTACAGATCCCCGGGTACATCGAGCAGACGTCTATGTATTTAATTTTCTCCCCGTTTTTACACTTATAATGAGTGTAGACATTGCCTGTTCTTCCACCATAGAATGCATCCCGAGGGTTTAGTGGTGCAGTAAAAATTATTGGGTGGTTTTTTAAGTAAAACATATTTTTGTTTGTTTTCATTTGTTCGCGAAATGCGCATTCCCACATTTCGATTACTTTATATCCAAGGGATTTTAAGTACTCATTTTTGGCCAGCGTTCTTTCATACCTTTGATTTAAAGTATCGTTAGAATCATTATACAAGGATACATCTCTTTTATGGATTAGGCACTTCGGATGACCATGGTAAAAACAACCTAGAAAGTTAATAAAAATTAATAATGTGTTATAGCGAGTTTTTAATTTTAATTTTGTTTTATTACCTTGAAACTCAAAAACTTCCTTAGTGCTGTCACAAAATGCATCAACTTTGACACCGCCAATCACTTTTTCTCTCCCGCTAGCAGCATATTGAAATTTAATTTTTCGGGTGTCCTGCTCCCATACAAGCCACTGTAGAGCAATTTCGGATTGATTGTCGACTAGTCTGTAACCATGTCGTGGAATTATACCTATCGTGTTCAAACACAGAAAGTTTCGTCTGAACACTAGGTTACAGGCTGAGGCTATTGTTGCTGCTTCTAAAAACGGTTCAATGTTGCATTCTTGTAAAAATATTCTTCTGAAGCTTAAACAAGCTTCAGTCAAAATCTTCACATCATTGCTACAGTATTCAACTATTTCTTTTCGCATGTTGAATTCGCAATTTTTATTTTCAGTGTACCATTTATGAAACTCATTTCTCTCATCTTCTTTCATTGAATCGGGGGTGAAATATTTCATAGGCGGTAAAGAACCTATATAATTTTCATTTTCCAGTTTATTAAATAAATGTGGAAAAACCCCTTTTTTAATTTTGTAGATAAGTTAAAGGCTTTTGACAATTTTGCTAGGGCCATCGGGAAAAAATTAAGTGAATCGATAAATTTGACATTGTTGATCATCATCAAAATAATTTTCGTTCCTCTCATTATTAGTTTGGGTTCCACATTCGTTTTGTTTAAAACATAGTTTAAAATAAACTGATGATCAAACGCTTGTCCGTTATGAGCTACGACAATTATTTCACGGAATTCTGCGCTTAATTTCAAAATGTGATTCATCATTTTTTCGATTACATGATTTTCTTCAAAAATTATTTGTCTAAATTTACACTTTTGACAAAAAACTAGAGATTCATCGTCAATACAGATGTCACATCTTTGCTGTAAAACACACAAATTAGGGATATGCTGTCTTAGTTGTGTATCAATATTTTTTTCCTGTCTTGTCTCTAAATCGTAGAATACATATATGCAGTTTTTAAAATTTTTCTGTTTTTTATCTTGCTGAATGAAGCAAAGATGATCCGAAGGTACATGTTGATGACAAATTTTACAAAAATATTCATTACAAAAATGCTGTCTTTCTGTTTTGTAAACGTGCAAACAATTTAAACATTTTTTCACTGTATCACAAATACTTTTTGAGTTAGATGATGAGGCTCGATGAAAATCAAAACATTTTTCCCCTCTAAATGTTCTATTACAGATATTGCATTTAACATTTGTACTATTCTTTGGACATGGTGTTGAATTACGACAACATGGGCAAGTTTTTGAACATTTGTGTTCATGTTTGTGCCAAAATGGAACGTGAAAACTTTCGCAATAATATTCTGTACAAAAAGCAGCAGTGAGTGATCCAATCACATTAAAATGATTTTCATGGTATAACAAATTTAGGTTTTTTACATCTTTTGTGGTATTTCCCTCAAATATCACAATTCGACCCCTAGTGTTATATTGATAGACAACAATTTTGTAATTTGTCAAATAATTTTGAAATTTTTTTAATTCATGTATTCCACACCCCTGTTGTGGAATAATTACACCTGCTTTTTGGATTAACTCTTTAGCTTCAATCGCTTGAATTTTTCCGACATCTTTTAAAATATGTCTATAATTGACCTCTTTATCAATTTTTGCAATGCAGACAACTAGGGCACGGGGTAAACATAAGTTATCTTTATTTTTTATTGTTATTATACCACGGCGTTGTTTGCATTCTTCAGCAAAATTGTAAAATTGTTTTTTCCTACCTTTACCATAAGGTAAACTGATATATGTTACGGTCAAACAAAATTTGTCTGTACTTAACCCTGTAAAGTAAAAGTGAAAAAAGTAAAAAAATGTTCAGCATTTTCATTTAAAAGTACTCACCCTCGGAATTGCTTTGAAAAACCTTTGAAATCATATCCCAAATATGCTGAAACGTCAGTCCACCTGCTGTTTGAAAGTTTATCCATGCAGGGCCACGATGCTCGAAGCTTTCACCACAAAATGTCATTCCAATTTTGTCGCTTGGGCTAACTTCTTTTGTAATATATTTGACAATATCGTGGAGTGCCCCTTTAATCCAAGTAATTGGATCAATATAGCTTGGTACAGGTTTTATCGAAAATTTAGTTTCGCGTCTGCGCAAGTTAAACTTCTGCATATTTTTCCCCGTTTCGGAATCGATTAAAAATCGCTCTTCTTCCACTTCTTCCCCAGAAGTTATAAACCTTTTCATTAGAAGTTTTTTTGCCATGTTTTAATGTTGAATCACAAAACTAATACAATATAAATTTTCTAGCATGATAGGCTTTTATACTTAATTTGTCATCATATTGTTTTTGTATTACTTCAATACTCTAAATCGGAGAGTAAAGCAAATTTTCCTCAAGATCTTTTAATTTATCTAAATTTTCATCGCCATAATTTACAAAATGTAAATAAATTATCACGAACAAAGCAAAATAAAAAATGATTTTTCAATTTTTTTTTGATGATGGAAAAAGAAGAATAAAGAATAAATAATAAGTTGAGCTAAGTTAAGATATAATAAGTTGATTAATGTACAAGATAAATTTTTATCGAGATTATTTTTTAATATACGTTTTTTCTCATATGCATAATTTTTAAATTTTTTATTAATTTTAAACGACAGAAAAGCAACAACAATTGCATTTAATTTATCTGTTGTAAACGTTATTATTTGCCGTCTTTAAGTTTTCTTTGGGTGATTTTAGTTTTGTTGTATTTTGTTTTTTATTTGTTTAAACTTACAAATAAATAAAGCAAATCTACTTCAAGGTAGTATAATGAACTTGGATAGAAGATAAATAGAAAAATAAATAATTTAATTTATTGTTATTGTTGCGTTTTTTCTCATATGCATAATTTTTTAAATTTTTTATTAACTTTAAACGACAGAAAAGCATCAACAATTGCATTTAATTTATCTGTTGTAATCGAAGAAGATTATGTGTCTAGATGGGAAAAAATTTTATTATTTGCCGTCTTTAAGTTTTCTTTGGGTGATTTTAGTTTTGTTGTATTTTGTTTTTTATTTGTTTAAACTTACAAATAAATAAAGCAAATCTACTTCAAGGTAGTCTAATGAACTGGGATAGAATATAAATAGAAAAATAAATAATTTAATTTATTGTTAATTGATTATGGGTTTTTCTTTGTTGTCTTGTTGTATTTTGTTATTTTATTTGTTTTTGTGAAACAATATATTTCCCCCCACTAACTTTTAAGCATCGTAAATTGGTATAAATATCAAGCAATTGTAATCAACAATTGTAGTCTAACATAGTTATTTGATAAACATGGAAAGTTCAGCAGACAGCTTTTTAACCGAATACCTAGTAACTTCCGATTGTCAAGCGGCTCCACCTCTCAAAAGAAAGCGCTTACATCATCAAACACAGCAACAACAACAGATACTACAACAACAACAACAGCAACAACAACAACAGCAACAACATCAAATGATCAGAAAACAAATTTTTCTGGCAAAATGTTCAAGCGCAGCAAAGGAGAAATCAAAACCATTTATGAAGATAGCAGAATTGGAGGAAAACCACGCATACAAATTATGCACAATTCGAAAAATCGACACAAAATTTGGGCAAAAGTGGATTTTCGAAACCGGAGATGTATTATTATTCGCACCAAATAAATTCAATGAATTATTTAACGAGGAAGATTATACACCATTAGTTATGGAGGAAAATTTCTACCTCATAAAAACCCCTCAAAACGGTTTAACACTCTTAGAAGGTGAAAATAAAAACATTAATTAAATTTTATTTAAGTTTTAATTTTAAGACAAAAAATAAAACAAGAAATTAAATTTTAGTTTTAGAGCAAAAAAATGTAAAAAGAAAAAATGAATAAAAACACGTGACAAATTATTTTATTTGTCGTTTGTACCATTATTTTATTGTTTTATTTTAAAAAATTGAACTCACATTCAGGAAAAGAACTAACCTAGTTTATCTGACGACCTTCCTAGGCCTTTAGCAACAACAATAAACCCACAATAACAACAAACAACAATAAACAACTAACCCACATTCCAATTCAGGAAATTACCAATACAGATAACCAGAACTAGGTCAAATACTAACCTAGTTTACCTGACGACCTTCCAAGGCCTTTAGCGACCGGCTTGGGACACACACAACAACAACAAACCACAATAAACCAATAACCTACATTCTAATTCCAATACAGGAAACTAAAACTAGGTCAAATATTAACCTAGTCTACTATATAAGGTCGTAGCCTTTCATGGCAATTATAAAAACAGGTTTTGGTTCCCCAGGACCAACTCTCGGAAGCTCTACTTAAGAGGAAATAAAACTAAAGTACATTATCCTTCAAGAAATGTAAAATCTGAATATTTACAATCGGCCTTTCAAAATCGCATTAGAACATTAGCAATATTCAATTTAAAACATACAGATCCAATGGAGTTTTTAAATGATTGCCAGAAAACTTTTCGTCATCGAGTAAAAACAATTTTTAAAAACGAAAGTGCACTAAAAATAAATGGTATCTTCTGTGGAGAGTTTAAAATTGGCAGTGGTGATGAAGAAAATTTTGATTTTAAATACATGAATACAAAAAATCATGAGCTTTACAAAGAAATGAATATTGATGATTGGTTCACAAAAAATATAAGGGATCCTATTTTAAAAGATGTTGAAGAATTTCAAGAAAAGCAAAGTGGTTGGACGATGTCTGCAATCGTTAACCTAACAATGAACATTAATAAATTTACATCACAACTGGGATCATCCTACATACAGCTTCCATATCAAATAGAAAAGAAAAAAGCTTGTATAAATGTGAAGAATGATGATAACGCATGCTTTGCGTGGGCATTATGTCTGCATTACATCCAACAATCAAAAATCCTCAACGTGTAACGAAATATAAACACTACTCTAATGAGTTAAATCTTCAAGGAATTAATTTTCCTATGACAATCAATCAAATTCCTCGATTTGAAAAACAAAATGATGTCTCGGTGAATGTCTATATTTTGAGATCGGCAAAATTTAGTAAGGTGCAAGATTACATAACGTTACCAACATATTTATCTAAAAACAAGATGAAAAAGCATGTTAATTTATTGTTGATTCAGAATGAATATGTTGATGAAGGAAAGGAAGAAGCAACAAATGTTGGATAAAGCAACTGTTGGATAAAGCATTTATCTCGACTACTATCATCGCAATTAAGCGACATGCATGGGCAGAAATATTTTTGTGATCGATGTCTTCATTATTTTTATTCATTAAATCTACTAAAAAAACATAGTGAGAATTGTATCAATCAAAATAATTGTAAAATTACACTTCCTACTAAAATGCATAAAAATTTAGAGTTTAAAAACGTTGAGCATAAGATTGTTGTACCATTTATAATTTATGCCGATTTAGAATGCCTTTTAAGAAAGATAGATGTAGGAAATAGATATCAAGAACATATTCCACATAGTGTAGGCTACTATTTAAAATGTGCGTATGATAACAAATTGTCATATTATAGCTCACATCGTGGTGAAGATTGTATATCATGGTTCACTAAAGAGCTTGAATGTATAGCGAAAACATTAGATAACATTTTGTACAATCCTCTAAAAATGGAGAGTTTGAAAGAAGAGCAAAATAATTAGTTTGAAATGGCTTCTTTATTTCATATATGTGATAAACCATTCAACTCTGGAGACAAGAAAGTATGCGATCATTGTCATTTTAGTGGTAATTATAGAGGTCCAGCACATAATGAATGTAATTTAAATTATAAAAATAGTCACACTGTTCCAGTAGTTTTCCATAACTTGAGTGGTTATGATTCACATTTCATTATCAAAAATATTGCTACAGATATGGCTGGTAGAGTAAATTTATTACCAATCAATATGGAGAAATACATTTCATTCACAAAACATTTAGATTGCTACTTAACAAAATATAGATTTATAGATTCATTTAGATTTATGGATAAAAGCTTGAAGAACTTTCATCATATTTACCCGCGTATCGCAATTTAAGGTCAGAGTTTCCAACGATTTCAGATGATAGTTTCCAACTTTTAACCAAGAAAAGTGTTTTTCCCTATGACTATTTAGATAGTCCCAATAAATTTTTGGAAGAATCACTTCCATCCATTGATAAGTTTTATAACAAATTAAATGATAGTAATATCAGTGAAAAGCAGTATATTCACGCTCAAAATGTTTGGAATATATTCAATATTCTTAACTTAGGAGAATATTCTGATCTATATCTTAAAACTGATGTATTGTTATTAGCTGATATTTTTGAAGAGTTTCGGAACAGTTGCCATACAACCTATGGATTAGATCCTGCACATTATTATACACTCCCCGATTTTACTTGGGGTGCAATGCTTAAATATACTAAGAAATCCTTGGAACTTCTCACAGACATTGATATGCTGATGTTTATAGAGCGTGGTATAAGAGGTGGCTTGAGTCAGTGCACGAAACCTTATTCGAAAGCTAACAATAAATATATGAAAGACTACAATCCAGAAAAAGAATCAACTTATTTGATGTATAATGATGTGGATAATCAATATGGGTGGGCAATGAGTCAATACTTACCTTTTGGCGGGTTTGAGTGGGTAAATGATATTCAAAATTTTGATATAAATCAAATCGCTAATGATTCCAATAAGGGATATATCTTAGAAGTTGATATAGAGTATCCGCATGAAATACATGACGTACATAAAGATCTACCATTTTGTCCAGAACATCGAAGAAGTGTAGGATCAAAAGAAATCAAATTAATGGCAACGCTTAATAACAAGGAAAATTACATCATTCACTATACCGCCCTTAAGCAAGCTTTGAAGTTTGGGTTGAAGGTAACCAAAATTCATAAAAGTTTGCAGTTTGATCAATCTCCATGGTTAAAATCATATGTTGTTTTGAATACAAGTTTACGTTCATTAGCTAAAAATGACTTTGAAAAAAATTTATTTAAATTAATGAACAATGCAGTCTTTGGTAAAACTATCGAAAACGTAAGAAAACATAGTATTGTAAAATTGGTAACAAAGTGGTTAGGTCGATATGGAGCTGAAGCTTTAATATCAAAACCGGAATTCAAGGCATCAACTATTTTTAATGAAAATTTAGTTGCAATAGAGCTAAATAAATCTGAAATATATTTTAATAAACCTATCTACATTGGAATGTGTATTCTAGACTTAGCTAAAACTACACTTTATGATTTCCATTATGGTTACATGATTCCAGAATTTCATGAAAAGTGTTCAATTTGTTATACAGATACTGATAGCCTCATATATGAGATTGCTTGCCCTGATATATATGAAATAATTAAAAGAGATTGTTATACTCATTTCGATACTAGTGATTATCCAAGTAGCAATATTTGGTCGATTCCTTCAGTAAATAAAAAAGTTCCTGGAGTTATGAAGGATGAAAATAATGGTGTCATTATGACTGAATTCATAGGGTTGAGATCGAAATTATATTCTTACAAAATTCACGATGGTGAAAAAAATAAAAGTATTGAAAAGAGGAAAGCTAAAGGGGTAAAGAAGCAAGTTGTTAATTGTAGAATTGCGTTTCAGGATTATGTTAACTGTTTAAATAATGAAAAGATTATGGTTGAATTGGTCACAGAATTTGATTCAGTCTAAAAAACATATTGTTAGCTCATTTACTCAGACTAAAAATGCATCAAGCCCCCATGATGATAAAAGATTTCTAATTAAAGAAAGTTATGAAACTTTATCATGGGGTCATTATAAAATAATGGAAACGGAATAGAATATTGAATAATGATAGACAATAAGATAACAAAAAAATGTAATAATAGTAATAACTTATAATAGTTACTAATAGTTTTATAGTATGTAGTTAATTTATATTTAGTATTGATTTAATTTAAATTTTTTTTCATCTGTTTGTATTCGATTTAATAATTTAAAAATAATAAAAAATATGCTGCTTCAAACTGATAAATTTTAATCAGTCTAGAATTTCTGCATTGCATTTTCTTTTCCTTAAAAAAAAAAAAAAAAAAAAAAAAAAAAAAAAAAAAAAAAAAATTAAATTAAATAACAATTTCTTCCACTTTTCACGTGACACTTTTGTCATAAAAAACATCAACAATTAATTACACTTCATCTTTCGAAAAACGCTTATATTCAATATATTCAATATTCTTAACTTAGGAGAATATTCTGATCTATATCTTAAAACTGATGTATTGTTATTAGCTGATATTTTTGAAGAGTTTCGGAACAGTTGCCATACAACCTGTGGATTAGATCCTGCACATTATTATACACTCCCCGGTTTTACTTGGGATGCAATGCTTAAATATACTAAGGAATTCTTGGAACTTCTCACAGACATTGATATGCTGATGTTTATAGAGCGTGGTATAAGAGGTGGCTTGAGTCAGTGCACGAAACGTTATTCGAAAGCTAACAATAAATATATGAAAGACTACAATTCAGAAAAAGAATCAACTTATTTGATGTATAATGATGTAAATAATCAATATGGGTGGGCAATGAGTCAATACTTACCTTTTGGCGGGTTTGAGTGGGTAAATGATATTCAAAATTTTGATATAAATCAAATCGCTAATGATTCCAATAAGGGATATATCTTAGAAGTTGATATAGAGTATCCGCATGAAATACATGACGTACATAAAGATCTACCATTTTGTCCAGAACATCGAAGTAGTGTAGGATCAAAAGAAATCAAATTAATGGCAACGCTTAATAACAAGGAAAATTACATCATTCACTATACCGCCCTTAAGCAAGCTTTGAAGTTTGGGTTGAAGGTAACCAAAATTCATAAAAGTTTGCAGTTTGATCAATCTCCATGGTTAAAATCATATGTTGATTTGAATACAAGTTTACGTTCATTAGCTAAAAATGACTTTGAAAAAAATTTATTTAAATTAATGAACAATGCAGTCTTTGGTAAAACTATGGAAAACGTAAGAAAACATAGTATTGTAAAATTGGTAACAAAGTGGTTAGGTCGATATGGAGCTGAAGCTTTAATATCAAAACCGGAATTCAAGGCATCAACTATTTTTAATGAAAATTTAGTTGCAATAGAGCTAAATAAATCTGAAATATATTTTAATAAACCTATCTACATTGGAATGTGTATTCTAGACTTAGCTAAAACTACACTTTATGATTTCCATTATGGTTACATGATTCCAGAATTTCATGAAAAGTGTTCAATTTGTTATACAGATACCGATAGCCTCATATATGAGATTGCTTGCCCTGATATATATGAAATAATTAAAAGAGATTGTTATACTCATTTCGATACAAGTGATTATCCAAGTAGCAATATTTGGTCGATTCCTTCAGTAAATAAAAAAGTTCCTGGAGTTATGAAGGATGAAAATAATGGTGTCATTATGACTGAATTCATAGGGTTGAGATCGAAATTATATTCTTACGAAATTCACGATGGTGAAAAAAATAAAAGTATTGAAAAGAGGAAAGCTAAAGGGGTAAAGAAGCAAGTTGTTAATTGTAGAATTGCGTTTCAGGATTATGTTAACTGTTTAAATAATGAAAAGATTATGGTTGAATTGGTCACAGAATTTGATTCAGTCTAAAAAACATATTGTTAGCTCATTTACTCAGACTAAAAATGCATCAAGCCCCCATGATGATAAAAGATTTCTAATTAAAGAAAGTTATGAAACTTTATCATGGGGTCATTATAAAATAATGGAAACGGAATAGAATATTGAATAATGATAGACAATAAGATAACAAAAAAATGTAATAATAGTAATAACTTATAATAGTTACTAATAGTTTTATAGTATGTAGTTAATTTATATTTAGTATTGATTTAATTTAAATTTTTTTTCATCTGTTTGTATTCGATTTAATAATTTAAAAATAATAAAAAATATGCTGCTTCAAACTGATAAATTTTAATCAGTCTAGAATTTCTGCATTGCATTTTCTTTTCCTCAAAAAAAAAAAAAAAAAAAAAAAAAAAAAAAAAAAAAAAAAAATTAAATTAAATAACAATTTCTTCCACTTTTCACGTGACACTTTTGTCATAAAAAACATCAACAATTAATTACACATCATCTTTCGAAAAACATCATCAAATCAAATTGTATCACAATTCTGTTCTTGATTTGAAACCTCATAACAAAATCGCCGATTATAATTTACTATAACTACGAACCATATTTACAAAAACAACAAGCATTTATTAAATTTAGGGTTCAAGAATATATTTTTCAAAATTTATTCAAGATGGAAAAAACATCTGTATATATTTCAACATACATATCCACGTAATTTTTTTTTATTTTCCTAGACACAAACTATTTTGTACATTTTAATCAAACCATTTGTTAGCAGAAGGCACCACTTTCTATGTATGAAAAATCCAAGATGGCGGAAAAAGCAAATTTCGAGCTCCATAAGAAATAACCCGTATTTTTGTGCTAGAACTCCTATAGCTACTCTACTTATGTGGAACAAGTAGCCTTTGACAAAATATTCATTATTTTTTCCAAATTATTGTGTAGCTATGACAACAAATGATAACAACTATTTTAATTGGATAATGAAATTTTGAATTTAAGGGTTGCTTTGATAAAAATTTTTATTTTTCATAAAATTTAAACAAATACAAATGCTTTTTACTCTTTTGGACGTAGCTATGACAACAAAATAAATAGTTGAAAAGTGATACTTTAAAGCCGCAAATCACAGTAATAAAGTAACACTTTAATATGCAGGCGAATAAAAACGATATTTATTAGAATTTATTAAATTAGAAATCGACAAAATTACATTCAAAATTCATATTCTATTTTTACATATGGTTGCTTTGTTTTAAAATTATATGAAAATACCATAGCAACTACAATTTGTTATTATTTTTACAATAGAGGGAAAAAACCTATTTTCACAGGTGATTAAGCCTGCTTGAAAATAAAATTTTCCTCTGCTATCATAGAAAAACGGTATTTTTCAAGTCATAAAAAATGGACCACTTGGAAGTCTACCATAACAGAATACAATTTAAATCATCCGAATCGAATGAGCCGTTTTCAAGAAACATACATAAAAAACCTTCAATGAAAGATCCAATAATTTCATCATTTAAATCACTTGAAACTATATTATTTAATGGTAGCACCATTTTAATAAACGAAATATTACACCCATTAAAACTCTAAATAAATAATGTTATTAATTTTAATAACACAACAAAAAGATTAAAAATAATTTCAATCTTATCAGGAAAAAACTAACAAACAATTTTCTTTATATTCGCTCATACGACAAAACCAAAAACTTGTGTTCAAAATGTACAAAAATGTGAAATGACAAAAGGAAAGGAAAGAAAAAACTTTAAAAGCAGAATTATCTTCTGCTTATTTTCACACATTTTATTGGGACTTTAATTGTTTGTTTTTCAATACAACTTCTAAGGAATACATAGCGATTGAAAGCAGAAATTTTACTGATGACCAAAGATAAAGAACAAAGAATAGATAAATCTGCAACACTTCAAATCTAAAATGCACATATAAATAAAATATAAATTTTTTATATTTTATTTATATGTGCATTTTAGATTTGAAGTGTTGAAAATTCAAAAAGCTGGCATGTAAATATAGATTTTTGGCATATTAGAATAATCGTTAATAAATAAATGATATTAATAATCAATTTAGAATGTTTTTATATTCTTTAATTAATTTAAATTTTTGTTAAGAAGACTATTTCAAATTTTGTTTGGGTAAGCAGGTATGACCCTGCTTTCTTCGTTTCTTCGTACCGCCCGCCAGTGATATAATATATATATATATATATATATATATATATATATATATATATATATATATATATATATATATATATATATATATATATATATATATATATATATATATATATATATATATATATATATATATATATATATATATATATATATATATATATATATATATATATATATATATATATATATATATATATATATATATATATATATATATATATATATATATATATATATATATATTATATATATATATATATATATATATATATATATATATATATATATATATATATATATATATATATATATATATATATATATATATATATATATATGTATATATATATATATATATATATATATATATATATATATATATATATATATATATCTTATATATATTATATAAATATATATAAGACCGACCCAAAATCAACATGTTGATTTTTCTTTTGTGCCCAGGGCTTAATTCGTTTATTGGTCCATACTGAATATCCACACAAAAAATTGGGCCGATTGGTTCCTCCAAGAGCTAGCGCTTTTACATATAGTAAGACAAGATTCGAGATTTGTCGTCTACCAGTTTACAAATACTTATATCTAAACAACGCTTAAGTTGAAGCAAGCTCACCTTATTCCGTGATTTCCTAACTTTTTTAGTACAATTTTTTTTCAGAATTACAACAAAAAAGTTTTAGTGGAACTTTCTGAATTTGGGATCAATTTTTCGAAAAGGCCTCATTGCTTCCAGTGACATTTAAAAAAAAATGCCAAACAAAATATTTATATTTTTACAAAAGTAACATTTATTTAGAACACACTTATAACTTTTATTCAAAAATATAAAAGTTTTAAAACAAAAGTTCCTTTATTTTAAGAATTTCTTCAAATTTTCAGTTTAACTTAAGTGTTTTTCTAAAAATAAACAAAATTTACTAAAATTAATTAAGTACAATATTATATTAATAAAAAAATTATTTGCCGTCAAAAAAATTTGCACTTAGGAAAAACAATTATTATGGCAAGTGTCAGAATATGAGTATCAATCAATGCATTCCTCAGTGTAGTTTATCGAGAAAATTTTTTGAAAGTCGAACTTTTACGGTTTTTTGTTCATTCATTAGTCAAAATTTGGATGCAAAAACTAATTTTTTAAAAAGCAGTTCACGTAGGAAAATAAAAATTAGATAAAAATAAAAACTCAAATCAATTTTGTTTTATTTTTTTTATTTTTAAAGTGAATTATTTTTGGTGTTAGAGGAACTACAAAAAATCATATATTAAAATGAATAACCCGGCACTCTCACGGTCGCATTTGTTGAAGTAGATCAAAAAAACTGTCTGTACATCTGTATTCTATTGATATCTTGGACAAGTTCGTGAATCAGCAAAATCCGACACGTGGTTAAAAAACTAAAGGCTTTTTTCTAAAAAAATTGATTTTTTAAAACCGTTCTAACGGCCGTTGGAATACTAATATTAAAAAAAATTTAACAAATTTAGAATCTTTAAAATCTTTTTTATCAATTCATTCTATAAATAGGCCTCTGCAGTTAGAGGTTCCTGAGTGAGCGGCTCTAACAAAAACGTTTGCAAAAAAAAATTTTTTTTAAACAACCGGCACTCTCACGGGTAGCGAAAATCCGAAATTCTACGTCCACGCCGTGCTACCTGGGTAACGCTAACAGAAATAGGTTGGTGTAGTTGAGAGGGGCAGAGTAAATACTGCTTATACTCAATGATTCTGCACCATGGCGAGTCATTGGCGCCATAAAACCAATGCAACTCAAGCGTCTGTTCTCCATGTTAGGGGCGGCTTGGAGCGGGCGTCTGTCTTGGATCAAGCGGCTCGCTATATAAATGTGTAGAAAGCGTCTGTTCTCCATGTTAGGGGCGGCTTTCAGTGGGCGTCTGTCTTGGATCAAGCGGCTCGCTATATAAACGTGTAAAAAGGTTGTTTCTGGTGACCTTAAGATGCAGAACGAACCCATTCACGAAAATTTGGGTTGGGCGAAGGGCTAACACCCCATTTCCGTAAAAAAAATTATTGTCATGAATTCTGTACACAGGCCTCGGAATATCTCGGATTCATTATTGGAACGACCTCGGAAACTGTACCCGGACTACGATTTAAAAATGGGAACCTGGAACGTGCTTAGCCTCAGAAGACCAGGAGATCTCCTAAAACTCACTCAACAAGTCGAGAGCTACACACTGGATATAGTGGCATTACAAGAACTAAGATGGCCAGGCAGTGGAATCCATGAAACAGCGAAAGGATACACTCTGTATTATTGCGGTCATCAAAACGGAGGAGAATTTGGAGTTGGCTTTCTTATACACCGTCGCGTGAATCAGCATGTTATCGACTTCTGCCCAATCAATATGCGGTTATGCACAATGAGAATCCGCACGCAAAAATTCAATGTAACGATCGTCAATGTTCATGCACCTACTGAAGATAAAGCAGATGATATTAAAGACCTGTTCTTCCTAGAACTCGAGGAAGTCATCAATAACATCCCGCGGCACGATATAAAAATCGTGGTAGGTGACTTTAATGCTCAAATTGGTAGGATTGCAGAACTTAAAACACATATCGGCCCTAACAGCTTGCATCATACCAGCAACAATAACGGTTTTCGCGCAGCCGAGCTGGCTATGATGTATGATCTAGTAATTTCCAGCACTTTCTTCCCTCACAAGAGAATTCACAAGGCAACGTGGAAATCAAATGACGGAAGAACGGAAAATCAAATCGATCACGTCATGATCTCTAAGAGACACTCCACAAGTGTAACTGACGTTCGATCATACAGAGGTGCTGATATGGACACCGATCATATGCTTGTCATCTTTAAGTACAAGTGCAAGTTGTCATCCACATTTAACAGACAAGCAAAAAAGACCGTGCGCTGGAATGTCGAAGCATTTAAACATCCGGAAACGCTGAATAGATATCAGGAAATAATAACACAAAACATAGAAGAGCATGACATCTCTTCTGAGATACCATTAAACATACAAGAAGAATGGCAAACGCTTCAATCAACCATTATAGCCGCAGCACAAACTACAATCGGAAAACGACCACCGAAATCACACAACGAATGGTTCGACGACGAGTGCCGCCAATCCGTTGAAAATAAACAAAAACTGCGAGAAAAATGGTTAACAAGGAACACCCGAAGCTCCCAAGCTGATTATCTATGCGCCAGGAAAGCCTCAGCAAAACTTCTACGTAAAAAGAAACGCGAACACATGAAGAGCTGCATCGAAAACATCAACCAACATGCGGCCAACGGAAATTCAAAAGAGTGCTTTGCCAATGCACGAAATCTGACCAAAGATTTCCACCCAAGATCTACAGCCATCAAAAATGTAAATAATGAACTTACAACAAGTGAACGTGATGTGCTGGCAGTGTGGCGATCCCACTTTCAAGACCTACTGAATAGGACGAACGAAGTTCATCCTATTCGAGCAATTGCTCCATCAACTGAAGAGATTTTTGTCCCTTACCCAGCAATAGAAGAAGTGGAAGCTGCCATTAAAAAACTGAAAAATGGCAAATCACCAGGTTTCGATGGATTTCCCGCAGAACTTCTGAAAAATGGAGGAGCAGCTCTGGTCTCACGTATATACGATCTGATTCTTGCAATCTGGGACCAAGAAGAACTACCTGATGAATGGAAAACAGCTCTCATTGTTCCGCTACATAAGAAAGGTGACCGTTTAAAGTGTGAAAATTATCGTGGCATCGCACTGTTGAACACTGCATATAAAATACTAGCTAATGTTGTACTTGCTCGACTCATCCCGTTCGCCGAATCTATCATCGGTGACTATCAGTGTGGTTTTCGTCCCAACCGCTCAACCACAGATCAATGTTTTACATTAAGGATGATTCTAGAAAAATGTTGGGAGTACAACATCAGCATTCACCAGCTCTACGTTGATTTCAGGCAAGCATATGATAGTATCATCCGCGACAACCTCTGGTCCGCACTCATATGCCTTGGTATCCCAGAGAAACTTGTTTCTCTGTGTAAACTCACAACATCGGGATCAAATTGTAGAATAGTAATCGAAGGGTCAGTTTCTGATCCTTTCGATATAACATCAGGTGTTCGACAAGGTGATGCACTCGCGCCCGTACTATTTAATTTGGCGCTGGAGTACGCGATAAGAAAAAGCCGAATTGAGACACAAAACTGCATATATAACAAATCTAGTCAAGTTCTTGGCTACGCAGATGATATTGTGCTTCTTGGACGTAGAACAAGCGATATTAAGGATAGTCTCTCTCAGCTTGAAAGAAATGCTAAACGGCTTGGATTATGCATCAACACCAGCAAAACTAAAGTGTTAACAACATCTAAGAACATACCTCCCGGAAATCTGGATACTGGCGACTATGAAGTGGAACGCGTGGAAAACTTCAAATACCTCGGGTCTGTAATAACATCGTCAAATGACATGCAGGCAGATATCAAAGCCCGTGTCTCTGCCGCATACAGAGTTTTCTACGCATACTCAAAACTTCTGCGATCAAAACATCTTTCGCGGTCGTGTAAACTCACACTTTACAAAGCATTGATACGACCTGTGCTTACATTTGGAAGTGAAAGCTGGACACTGACTTCCTCCGATTGTAGAATTGTATCAACATTCGAGAGGAAAGTCATACGAACAATTTATGGTCCATGTAAAGTTGCTGAAAATCAGTATAGAATCCGAATGAATCATGAAATCAGACAGCTTCTTGGAGGCTGCGATGTAATCGGATTCATTAAATCCAACCGGATTAGATGGTTTGGTCATGTAGAAAGGGCTCCATTGGAAAGAATGATAAAAAAAGCGTCCCAACAACAACCAGCTGGTGTTCGTCGAAGAGGAAGACCTAGACAACGCTGGCGTGATGACATCATCCAAGACCTTCGTGATATAGGATGTCGAAACTGGGGTCAACTGGTCATGGAACGAGATGATTGGAAGCTGGTGGCACAGACGGCAAAATCCCTTCATGGGATGTAAACGCCAGAGAGAGAGAGAGAGAGAGGCACTCTCACGGTCGCATTTCTAGAGCCAGATCAAAAAACCTTTTCTAAAAATGTGCGTTTTATTAATATCTTGGACAAGTTCGTAAATCAGCAAAATCTGATACCTGGTTAATAAATTAGAGGCTTTACACTAGAAAAAAGTCTGTTTTTTAGATCCTTTATAACGGCTGTTTGAATAATAATATTTTTAAAAACTTCATAAACTTAGAATCTTTGAAACTTTTTTATCAATTTCTTCCAAAAAATAGACCTCTTGCATTTGGAGGTTTCTGAGTGAGCGGCTCCAACAAAAAAGCTTGTAAAACACAAAATGCGTTTGAAACAACCGGCACTCTCACGGTCGCATTTGTAGAGCCAGATCAAAAATCTATTTTTAAAAATGTGTGTTTTACGAATATCTTGGACAAGTTCCTAAATCAGCCCAATACATGGTTAAGAAACTAGAGGCTTTATACTAGAAATTTTTTATATCCGTTATAACGGCCGTTTGGATACTTATATTTTTAAAAACTTCATAAATTTAGAATCTGTGGAAACATTTTAATCCGTTTCTTATATTTATAAGCCTCTGCAGTTAGAAGTTTTTGACTTGTCGGCTTCAACAAAAAAATTTGCAATAACAACAATTTGCAAGAACCTTATAACAGTCATTGAAACAAGAAGGCAGTGTTAAGGACTGCCGACAGAAATGAAAACTTAAATCTGTGAAATAGCTGTGTTTTTTTTGTATCTTCCAATTATTATAGCATCGCAAATTAAAATTTCAGAATGTTTAAATTAAAATCATTAAAATTATTCTGGGTTTCACATATATCAGCATTCCAAGCCACTACTATTTACATTTTTATATTTAAAATAATCAAAACATATCATATAAAAATTTGCACCTATCAACACCTTATTGGTCGCATGTTGTTGTGGAACCTTGTTCTTAAAAACTTTTTATGTGTTGTTGTGACACACCTTGTAATTTCTACTATCAAACACATTTTATTTTAAAAAAATAGCGCATCATCAAAGAATATTCCATAGCTTAGAGTAAGGGATGGTATCGTTGATTGAAAATACTTCATCCTTCAGCACCCCTAAGATATCACTTTGGCTAATGATATTGCATTTCTATTGCCAGTGGTATACGATATCTCAAGATAACTCATATGCCAATAGCAGGGACTAAAGCACGCGGGGTTATCACACCCATAGATCAACAATTTTAAATTTTGCAAATCTTCCTGCGGAAAGCTAAGTAAATTCAGTGGTATTAATGCGCATTGTTGCCGTTTGCATATCACTATCGGCAAACTTAACTTAATCATACATAAGCTATGCTTCTTTGTATGAATTTATGCGATTCCCGTCTCGTAATTGTGAGCTTTAAATCGATATAATCGATGTTATCAAGTATCAAGTTACAAGTATTAAGTCTTCACTTAATTTTAGAAACATGTATTACATACAATTCCAAACCAACAACAAATTTGGTGAACCTGTAATGAAAGTGATGAGAATTTGGATTAAAACCCTTTAAAACCTAAAATGAAATTTGCACTTATTGAATGTGTTATATGTGTTTGTTTCGACAAAAAAAAACGTCAAAAGTATTTTCGAATTTAAAACTTTCCGAAAATCAAAATTTACAACCGCTGCAAATAAAGTTTGTAATTTATCAAGATATCATAGCAAATGTCATGAAATCATAACAAATGCAAAACTGTTATTGTTATGATGACAAATGTCATCATTACAAATGCAAAAATCTTGCAAGTTCATTTAAATTGATCTTTTTGAAATTCTCTATGTGGAATATATGTTAAAAAAAAGTTTGTATTATTAATTAATTACGATCAATTTTATAACATCTCATATATATTATAGTTTTTATCGTTGAACATAAATAGTTTTTAGAAGTTTGGGACAAGAAAATAATTCGAACCTAAAGAAACAATCAGTTTGAATAATTATAAAATTGGTGTGAATTATTAGGACATTCATTAGATGTTCGTTCGGTTTGCGAAGGACCGAATAGTATTGTACATCAATGTCTTACGATACATTATGATGTTCAATGTGTAATGAAGTGCCTCTCATGGAAATAATGAGAATGGCTTAGCAGGATGCGTACCTAGCTTGGTTGTAATGCCATTCGACTAAGTCTCAGCCATCGTGAGTAGGAGATATTATAAACCTGCTGCTTCAGCACAAATGCGGAAATGTACGCAATTTTCATCAAATTAACAGAAATGGAAAAAAATTTACAAGTGACAAGATGAGACTCTGGCGACCCCTTATTACGAAAGAACCACGGTCGGCACGTTCAACCCCCTCGTTCTCTCACATACGCCCACACACACACACCCATTCACACCCCTATATCAAAAGAATGACAAAAAGAATCAATTACACTCACCCATGGTTATATCCTCCTGGCCTCCAATCAGATTTAATTCAGCCCTCCATCAGCACTGCTGCATTGATTACGTTGATCTCAAATAGATGGTCGCAATTTGTAATAATGAACGTTTAATAAGTTTGCAATTACTGTTGGTTACGTTGGAAATTCGACGGAAATATTTGCATATAAAAACGTTGAATAAATTTGTAATTACAAACGTTGAATAAATTTGTAATCATAAGCGTTGAATAGAGTTGTTATCATAAGCGTTGAATAAATTCGTAATTATAAACGTTGAATAAGTTTGTAATCATAAGCATTGAATAAATTTGTAATTATGAACGTTGAATAAGTTTGTAATTGCAAGCGTTGAATAAATTTGTAATTATAAACGTTGAATAAGTTTGTAATCATAAGCGTTGAATAATTTTGTAATTATAAACGTTGAATAAAATGATAAGTATAAACGGTGAATCGATTTGTAAACATAAGCGTTGAATAAATTTGTAATTATAAACGGTGAAGCGATTCTTAAACATAAGCGTTGAATAAATTTATAATCATAGTTGAGTATGTTGAATATTCGTTGTAGTAATGGGTATAGGCAATCGGTGAATAAATTTTGATAATATAGTAGAATACGATGACAATTAAGATGTGGCAAATTGTATATAATAACGTTGAATGACTTTGCAAATATCGTTGAATGCGTTGAAAATACCAGGTAACAATTTGGATAAAAGCGCGTTGAAATCGTTGGTAAATACAGTCGAAAAGGTGAAAAATACCACGTAAAACTTTGTATATGCAGAAACGATGAATAAATTGCAAATATGTAAATGAAAACGGCGAAAATTCAATGCATTAACTGATATGAATAGTCGTTGAACGGAATGATAATTGTAGTTGATTACGTTGAAGAATACACAACAATAATTGATATAAACAATCGTTGAACCAATTTATAACTATAGTTGAATATGTTGAAAAATACCATGCAAAGATTTGTATATATAACCGTTGAATTATGGTTGAACACGTTGACAATACAGCGTAAAAATATGGATATATAAATGTTGATTAAATTTGCAAATGTCGTTGAATATGTTGGAAATAGCCTATGTTAATTTATATAAATAAACGTTGAAACAATTGGTAACTATGGTGGAATACGTTGTCAACACAGTGTAACGATATATAGTTGAGTAGGTGGAAAATCCATTGTAATAATTGGTAAAAATAATCGTTGAATAAATTTTGTAAATAATTTTGAATATGTTGAAAAATACACGGTAGCAGTTTGTATAGGTGAACGCCGAACAAGTTTGCAGATATAGTTAAATACGTTCAATTACGAGGTGTTAAGTTGTATAACTATACGTTGAATCAATTTGCACAGATAGTCGAATCCGTCGACAACACTATGTGACAATGTTTAAGAATAACGTTGAATAAATTGGTAAGTATAGCAGCATATGTTGAGAAAGACCATGTAGCAGTTAATACAAATAAACGTTGAGCAAATTAGCAGGTGCCGTTGAATACGTCGATAATTCGATGTAAAAACTTGTATAAACAAACGTTGAATAAATTCGTGCTTATAGTTGCTTACGTTGAGAATACAATGTAAAAATTTGTATAGATGGTGAAATAACAGAGTTCACAACGTATATCACCCAATAGTTATAGGTCTCAAATGGCTGCTCGATTCTTGAAACCTAAGCACAATGCTGGGTGTCAGAATATTATCAAGGGTAAAGTATAACCCGTGACCTTTAAACCTGTTGTTGGTTGCTAATATCCCACAAGTTATAACTAAAACATTTATTCATTTCATGTATACTGGTGGAGGTACCGTAATTTGTATACTAGCAACGGTAACCCATATATACGAAGCGGTCGGATTAACGCACTACACCATGCGAGCGAAGGTAGTAAATCGAATAAAACGAAAACATATACACATGATACGTATTTTAATTTTATTTACACTATTTAAACAGTAATTTGCCTAAGGCTTCCTTATTTTAGTAATTAACAGTAAGCGAATCAAAAGCTTGCCTGATTTTTAGTTAACACTAACATTCAAAAACTTGTTTTATGGACGTATACCACAGTTATTATATTTTTTTGGTTTTATTCTTGTTTTGTGTTCCAAATTTTGATAATTTTAATTAATACAACGATAATTATTTTTCACAGAATTCTTAGCATAAAATAAATTCTATTCTGTCATATGCTAAATATTATTCGTGCCACAATAAAATAAAAACAGATGATCGGATCACCTACGACCTAATTTTCCGTGCCGCGGACAATAGATAAATTTACAACTATTAATTACGTTAAATTAACACTGATCGGACGATATCATTTAATAAATTAACAATAAAATTGGCTAACATACATGGTCTCACAATATTGAAAACGCCCTTGGAAATACTGGATTCCACTACGAAATACTTTTGTTTAATTTGAGGTTAATGATCGATCTAATTTCATAATATTTCACACGAATTTTCTTACACGGCACTACTATTAATATCACAGATTTTGTTCATGCAGTATTCAATTAATATAATTGAAGTATTCACAATACCTTTAATAGATATTTTATAGTTATAAATACCATTTTTCCTTGTCCCGTAAATGACCAGCATCTATCTCCATCCAAGATGTCAAACACAAAACAAAATATCAATCCAATAATAATCTCCCGACTAACAGACGTCAAACATCACCATGAACAAAAATGTATTTAACTAACAGCGAATGACCGCTAAGGTCATTACTACTTTTTTTTGGTTGTTTTAGCGGCCCTAACCTATTCTGCACAACACAAACATATATATATTTTTTTTCCTAATCGAACTATTTTGAGAACACTATTTAATTAAAAATTTACTACTTATTCCGAACTTAAGTATAATATCAACAAACATCAATGCAAAAATTCACTTTTATTTCCATGAGGAAATGGTTAAAACATAAGAGATGTCAAACAACCAAAAATGTAATAATCTAAGAGAGTCAAAATCTTACAGTCATTCATTATATAGCCAAAAATTTCAACATCGAAAAAAACTCGAATACAGTATTTCTGATGTAAGTCAATTAATTTTCAGTAGGCAAATAAATGTTAGGACCTTTTTTCTAGTAAAAAAAACTGTTGGTTGTTTGGTAATAATGCAAAAATAATTTCGCGAAATAAATCATTTCCGACACATCAATAACAATTATCAATGAATTAAAATGAGTTAAATGCGAGTTTAATCGACTTTATGGTGTTTAGGTATTACAAAACTATAATCTATAATAGCATTACAGTGAAGTTCAGATCCATAACGGAAAGATTATTTTGAAGAAAAATACTCATACAAAAATCGAATATGTAAAAAAACAGGATATTAATTCTTTTCATTGCGACGACTGGACAAACACGCACAGCTGTTTTGAGGATTGAAAACTTCGTTGTTTAATCACGGTTAGGGTAAGTAGAATCCAAAGTCAAATAGTATGGTGAAACTAAACGGATGGAAACGTAGTAAGAGTCAATTTTAGGGGGTTGTAAAATTAAATATTAATGTTTATATAATTAAATTAAAATAACTATGGGTTACGGAAACTATAAGAAAATATGACTATCGATGTTGGATGGATGAGAAAATATTACAAGCTACTCATGTTAATCAAAATGACAACTAAAGAATCAGAGACTATAATCCACTGTGTTCAGGCGTTATCCCAGGCTATCCATTACAAATGGAGTCATACATCTTGCCGCTCGGATTTTTTTTTTCTGTGTTGTTTAAAAAAAATAATTAATTTTTTGTAAATAAAAAACAAATATTTTAGTGTAATTATTTTGATTAATATAAATTATAACAAATGAAATTTGTTTGATTAAAACAAAAAACAAAATATTAGTTTGAAATTTTTTTGCCTTAGTTTTATTTTAATTTAACCCAATGAAATTCTCTAAAATGTAATGACATCATTCAATTCAATACTAATAACAAACAGTTATTTGTCTGGCCTACTGCAATATTAAAAATTATCAAATAATTTTTGAAATAATTCACTGATATCGTAGGCCAACGTATAATTCATAAAAAATATATAAAGAAATGAAAAATGGAAAAATATTTTCTAAAGAATTCCCCTCGTTGAAAAATTCTCATAACTTTTTGGAAAATTCCTCAAGCAAGTGGTATTGATAATAGCCCTCGGCCAACGGCCTCGTGCTTTTAGCAACATGCTTGCTTTCGAAATTTTTGGCAAAAAATTATTTCGAATTATCATCGCCATTGGAAAATTACTACTGAAAATTGTTTGCCTTGGTTATATTTTAATTTCAACCAATGAGATTCTCTAAAATGTAATGACATCATTCAATTTCACCAATAAAATTTGAATTATACTAATAACAAATATTTATACGTCTGGCTTACTGGGATATTAAAAAATATCAATCTAATTTTGAAATAATTAACTGATATCACAGTAGGCCAACGTATAATTCATAAAAAATATACAAAGAAATAAAAAATGGCAAAAAATTTTCTAAACGAATTCCCCTCATTCGTAAATAAATTCTCATAATTTTTGGAAAAATTCCTCAGGCAAGTGGTATTGATAAAAGCCCTCGGCCTACGGCCTCGTGCTTTTGGCAAAAATTTATTTCGAATTATCACCGCCCTTGGGAAATTACAACTGATAAATAAATTGTAATTGAAAAACCTCAAGTCCTTCAAAATATTCAATAATAACATTTTTTTTCCTTTATCTCCATTTAGGAGCATAGGGCGTCTTCTAGACTGGACCATCTAACTCTGTTGGGGGCAATCGCTTTCAGTTCACCCCATGTCTTGCCAATTTGTTTTGCTTCAGCTGGCACCGTTTTCTTCCAACTATCCTTTTACCTTGTGGATTCAACTCTAGGGACATCCTTGTTATATCTTCGACTGATTTTCTCAGTGTATGTCCTATCCATCTCCATTTTCTTTGTTTTATCTCGGTCTCAATGTCTAACTGCTCTGTCTGCCGTAGAAGTTCCTGGTTACTGATGGTGTTCGGCCAGAAGCATTTGATCAGTCTTCTCGGGCATTTGTTCACAAACACCTGTAGCTGATTTGTGATCTTTCTTGTATATACAATAACATTACAAATTGTAATTTTTCTTCAGAGAATCCTCTCTCTTTTTTTAGGTCTTACAAATAATAATACAAAAGCTGAGTTCGTTGTCTTACTTAGTAAATAAAAAATCTGGAAGTTAAAATAGATTTTGTAATAAAATTGTTGTTTGCGTTACCTTGATATAAGTACACACGTATATTATGTATATTAAATATGTTAGATATATTTAATATATTAGATTTGTATATTAAAATTTACCATGTGTAACATAAAAGCGATTTGTTTGGATTATTTTTTGATAAATGGAACATAAGAAGTTTCAGAATAATCGGATTCTTTCAGTTTCAGAATAATCGGACACAACTAGATTGTATACAGTTTTAGCTATATTAGGAAAAACATATAATCCTATAACACAGCAAATGAATAGTTTATCATTACAAAAGCAAAAAGCAAAAGATACAAAACTTCATAAAAGTACTAAACCATTAGGGATATTCATGGTTGGTGAAATTGTTACATCAATTTTTATGAGACACAGTTATCTCCTTATAACAAAAAATAAATTTATTATAAAAATCATCGAGTAAAAATCATACAAGGACGAAAGTCGCTCTTACCGCATCCTGAAGCAACAATCAACAATCAATCCTCAAGTATTTTGCTACTTCTCATATTTTGTTTGCATATTATAAGTAATGTGAGAAGTTATGTCAAAATTTAATTAGAGATTTTCCTGGGCCAGAAGCCACATGTTTATTTAGTTAATTTGTTCTATAAATTAAATATTCCGTCATATAACTGTATTATCCATATACAGTTATAACGCGCGAACCTACATATATGTTCACACTTAAAGTGGCAATCTTGCTCAAAACGTACGTCAGAATCAGCTATTTATTACTACTAATTATATTAATTTTTTTCACATGTGATGATAATGACAAAAATTGTTGAAGAGTAACAAACTTTACGGTTGTATTTAATCAATAATTGCATAGTTTTGATTCCATTTGTTAAAATAAATGTTGTCACTGAATTATAGTTGTACTTTAATTTATTTGTAAACTTTTTCAATATATTATGATAAATTTTTTCAAAAGTTTTTAAGAAGTATGGCACTATAGCGCAATAAATTGAGTGGCAGTGTTATATTGAACAAAAAACAACAAAATATTTATGCAAAAAGTCAAATATATGTATATCTTCATACATTTTTCTATGTTATACAACATCAGCTTTGGTAACAGATTTATTATGACAACACTGTTACTATTTCATCAGCATCGGTTTTGATGCCGATACCTCCTCAGTTGTATGTGGTAACTTCCTCATTTCTACTGCTTCCTCTAGTGTATCAGGTAGTTCTTTGTTTAAGGTTTCTGGAAACAGTAAACTTAAAAGTCCAGATATAACAGCTGTAGATCCAAACACAATCATTGGCAATGATTCCATGTAAACTTTCAGTAATGGTGTTTGAGGCGCTACCATTCCCCCAATTTTTCCAAATGTTGCACTGATTGCAAAGAGACTATGTCGCAGATTAGTTGGAAACATTTCAGTAGTATACACATAGATCGTTGAAAATGATATTGTGATCAAAAATTTTCCAATTAAATAAAATGTCAGTTTAAGCCAATAAATGTCTTCCAACAATGGTGCTACTAAGCAGCATATTCCACTTAATAAAAATGATCCACTTAACGTTAATCGTCTCCCAATTTTGTCACCGGCAATCCAACAGAAAAAATATCCAGGAATTTCTATCAAACAGACCAACATAAAGTTGGAATATTTATCACCTCCTATTGAAACTGCATGAAGACTGAGTCCATAATAAACTAAAGTGCTAGCCATCCAAACCAAACTGCACGTTCCCAAACGCAAAACAATTGTAGGAAATTTAAATACATCTAAAAGTTTGTATTCATATTTTAAGCGGTTGTTATTGACAAGTGGTACTGCTGCCTCAAACTTAGCAATGGTATCTGATTTGCCTTTTCTTGTATAATCATCTAAGAATGTTAATGCTTCTCTTGATAAAACCACATTATTTGTTGCCGCAGCTTTCTTAAAAACTTTAACCACTTCTTCTTTCCGATTGACTGAATGTAGCCAGCGAATGCTATCTGGTATAAGCCAGTGATAAAATATAAAAAGATAAGTTGGTGCATATACTATTCGCACAAAAAGTCTCCACTCTTGTGTCATTGCTGCAGCTAATCCCATAACAAAAACGCCAATTGAATATAAACAAGAAAATAATGTACCACACAATAAACGATATTTTGACCCAAAGAATTCTATTCCTGAAATGAAATTTATTAAATCATAACATTCTTTTATATTTGTAATGTTTTACCTAGTATATAAGCTCCACTATACACACCAGCTCCAACAAAAGGATCAAGAAATTCAAAAATGATGAACGAAACGTAGTTCCATGCAAAAGATTTAAGAATTCCACATGTACCACATGCCACCATTCCAACAGTAAAAACCATTTTACGTCCATATTTATCAGAAATATATCCAGCAATAGGTGTTCCAAAAAATATCCCCAGACTAGTAGCTGTTCCAACCAATGCTAACATCCATTTATTTTCTTGACAAGTAAGGTTCCACTAAAACGATTTTATTTTAAGTTAATATTTTTGCAATAACATATACATTTTTTTTTAAATAAAATGTGTTGTCTAATATAAATTACAACATGTATACCACAGTAGCACATAAAAACCTTGTAAGACTTAGGTCTCACAACAACATGCGCCTTGTTGTATTGATCAACGTAAATTTTATATTTTTTAATCAGTTTTTTTTAAACAGTAAATTAGAAACAAAATAAAATAAGCATATTCCTGGATAATGTGACGCAATGTTTCCCGCAATGATTAAAGCGCATATAAAGAGTAATGCTCGTTTCTTTGAATAATATTCCATAATTAAGATAGAGGATACTACCGTTAACCGAATAGGGTTCATCCGCCAGCACCCCTTTTTGTGTGTATTCACCACAAAGGGCCTTAAAAATCATCTAAAAAACAATATTTGCCAATAGGTCCCCATTTTTTAATTAAATAGTTGGACAAGGTTTGAGCACACTTCTTATAAAATACTCCGTATCTTTAGATTTTTTGAACATCCAAAAATACTCTGTCAAAAAGTTCGTCTGCATTACCATAGAACTACTATAGAACTCCTAAGTTGTACTTTTTTATTTTATTAGAATTTTTTGTGTTATGGAAATTACTCTACCCTCCACGATAAGTTTTTATTGTTTTGTAAAATGGGTTTTTTGATCTATGGGTGTGACAACTCCGCGTACTCCAGTCCTTGTTATTGACATAGGAGTTAACGTGAGATATCACATATCACTGGCAATAGCAGTGAGATATGACTGGCCAAGGTGACATCTTAGGGGTGGAGGCGGATGAAATGTATTCAGTCAACGGTTGCACCCTAAATATAAGCAGTGAAATAATCCTTGATGATATGACGCTATTGCTTCCTCGAAGAAACGAGCCTTCATATAACTATGTGTGGGCTTTAATCTTTAAGAAAGACGGTGCGTCACAGGATCAACTAATATGTAACCGGCTGGATTATTGGAAACTGCCTTTTTGTTTTGTTTCAGCAAATTTTTAAAGCATTATGGATCAAAACTATTGATTCCGACAAATTGGTTTGGCCATTTCCACTAACCGAAAAACGGGAAAAAAATATATTTTAGTTAGAGTGCATCCAATATTATCTTAGCACTAATGTTGGGACAAACAGTTTTTACTAAGAAGTACTAAGCTTTCATTCGTTTTTTTAAAGTTTTTTTCTTAGTATCTCATTTAAGATCCTTGTTATAAAGTTTTCCATAAATTGACTAACTTCATGTGCTCATTTTTTATTTTTACTCGACTGTAGATTACTGTACTATATATTTAAAGTTCCTTTTTCAGTAATCTATCTGTTCTTTTCTACCCA
Organism: Diogma glabrata; assembly: GCA_963693315.1. Classification (NCBI taxonomy): domain Eukaryota; kingdom Metazoa; phylum Arthropoda; class Insecta; order Diptera; family Cylindrotomidae; genus Diogma; species Diogma glabrata. The sequence continues at coordinate 98,605,967 of OY856187.1, forward strand.
AAGATTAGAATGGACGCACTTTACACTAGAAGTAGGCGAGCTGTCAAACTGAATGGCCATATATATTTTTCGCAAAAAATTTCGTTTTGAATTACTTTTAAAAAATATAATTCCATATTTTCCAATTTAAATAAATTTATTAAAATTTTAATATAGAAAAAATTTATTTTTTTTTTAATAATTAATAAATTAATGATAATATTATCTATTTTGTTTATTTTTTAGGTAAGAAAATTTACGAAACCAAAACAAGGAGTTTGAATTGATTTATGAAAAATATGGAAGGGCTGAAATCTCAAGCTTTGAGATATCGAGAATTCGGTTTGGGTTAAGAATTTTGATATAGTTTTCGGCATAAAACTTTTATGGAACATTGTCTTTAGTTTTGGGCAGCGATGTATATCAAACATAACTCTTTGTTAAAGTACATGTATTTTTTATCTCTGTTTAGAAATTTATTACAATTAACTAACACGAAACATCAATACGATACCGGAAAATTATAACAGATCATAAATTAATATAATTTAGTGAAAAGATGATACAATCAGCAAACTACTCAAAAACCTCTCCATTTAGCGTTTCGAGAAAATATTACAAAATCACAAATTCATATTTCTTTCAAAACTCCAAAAATATTGTAAAAATTAAATAAAATCAAACTTTTTTCAAAATTCTAAAAGTATTCCAAAATTATAACAAATTCAAAAATTTCCATGTTCAATTTCATGCTCGATCACATTTCATGCCATACAAATAATTGATTTCATTTTTTCCCAAAAAATTGGGCAAAAAAAATGAAAATCATTCTTTTGACACACTTGACAACATTTTTTGACAAACTTATAATATTAATAAACTTATAATGTAATAATCTAGATTTTGGTCTCACATACCAATCCAATGTTCCAATGATTACAAACATTTAAAATGAACATTTTTTAAGCAAAAATAAGCAAATTTCCTTGTTTTGACACATTGCACATGTGTTGCAAAATCGGGATCCCAACGACTTGGCTTCGTGCATCGCTAACAAACTATTTGATTTTGTAAGAATTTTCGGAATATATTTAGAGTTTTGAAAAAGTTTAATTTTATTAATTTTAATTTTATTTTTATTATAATTTTTGGAATATTTTTGGAATTTTGAAGAATATTTGTAGTTTTGGTTTTGTTGTAATTTTTGCGATATTTTAAGAATTTTGGAAAAAGCATTTTGAATTTCAAATTTTTGATCTGGGAAAAAAGTTTCAATTTTTATTTTGTTATAATTTTTGACATATTTTTAGAATTTTAAAATAGTTTGTATTTTGTTATAATTTTGCAATATTTTTCGAATTTGGAAAAATGTTTCAATATTTGATTTTGTAAGAATTTTCGGAATATTTTTATTATTTTGAAAAAGTTTCAATTTTTGATTTTATTATAATTTTTTGAATATTTTTGGCATTTTAAAAACAGTTGGTATGTTTGATTTTGGATTGGGTAGCGAAATCTGAAATTCGACGTCCACGCCGTGCTGCCTGGGTAATGCTGACAGCATTAGGTTGGTGTATTGGAGACAAGCAGATTAAAAACTGCTTAGTCAATGACGCTACATCACGGCGAATTGGCGCTCTACAACCAATGCGACTCAAGCGTCTGTTCTCCATGTCAGGAGCGGCTTGGACCGGGCGTCTGTCTTGAATCAAGCGGCTCGCTATATAAACGTGTAAAAAAGGTTGTTTCTGGTGACCTTAATATGCAGAACGGACCCATTCACGACAATTTGGGTTGCGCCTAAGGTTAACACCCTAACCCCGGAAAAAAAATAATATGTTAAATTTGGTTATCAGAAAGAGAATAACAGACCCGGACAAAAAAACATAATTTTACCTGGACGTGAAAAAGGACCACACTACCGAATCGGAACGTGGAGCGTGCGCAGCCTGAGCGCTGCTGATGCTCTTTTAAGTCTAGAAACAGAGGCTGAGAGGTATAGGATGGATATTATTGCTGTACAAGAAATTAGACAGCCGATAATCGGAAAACAAGATTTGGATAGTCACTCTCTATACTGTAGTGGTCATCCTTCTCGAAGAGAATTTGGAACTGGCTTTCTTGTTGGTGCACGCATACAAGAAGCCGTGATGAAATTCATCCCGGTCCGTGAGAGGATCTGGTACCTACGTGTACGCGGTACATATAACAATATTTCTCTTATTGCCGTGAATGCACCAACTGAAGCTAAGACCGTCGACGAGAAGGATAATTTCTACATAGCACTGGAAGAGGTTATAAAACAAACACCAACACGCGACTTCATTATGGTTCTTGGTGACTTTAATGGACAGGTTGGAAGAGATATCTCTTATGGAGATGTGGTGGGTCCCAACAGCTTGCCTTTGAATTCGAATGATAATGGTGAGAGAATGACTGAGTTTGCATTATCAAATAATTTAAGAATTGCCAGTACGTTCTTCCCGCATCGATCGATTCATAAGCAGACTTGGGTCTCACCGAATGGAAATACACGAAATCAAATTGATCACGTTCTGGTAACAACACGTTTCTTTTCGAGCGTTCTGGATGTGCGATCCTTTAGAGGTGCAAACATTGGAAGTGACCACTTCCTTGTATGTGCAACGATAAGGTTCCACTTCCCAAATCCAGGCATTCCAAAATTCAATCAACGGAAACGTTTTAACATCTCATCATTAAAGAATGCTGAAACAGAAGAGAGATATCAAATCCATATTGCCGAAACATTGGAAAAATCAGAAACCATTAATGGAGACGTCGATAAGTCATGGTATTTGCTCAAAGATGCTGTTTTAAGCGCTGCTGAGGGAATACTTGGACGACCAGAGAACCACTCCCAGAAGCCATGGATGGATCAAGCATGCCTTGATGCTCTTCAATACAAAAGAGATTGCTATCTGAAGTGTCTACAAGGACGCAACACCAGGTCCACGAAGGAGAATTATAAACTGGCAAGACAAGCCGTTACAAAGCTATGTAGACGAACGAAGAGAGAATGGTGGAAGAGACAGTGTGAGGAGATTGAAAGCTTCAATAAGGAACATCAATCGCGTAACTTCTTTCAACAGGTTAAAACCTTAAAGAAGGGCCCTCAAACTAGATCGACTGCTATTCAAAACGAAGATGGGGAGCTACAAGTAGACCTTAAAAATATTTTAGATACTTGGGCCGCTTATTTTGAGAATCTTCTCAACTTAAGTGACCAGCAACAAGTCGGGCGACGAGCAAAGCTTATTCGCGCGTCAAAGGTACATGTAGACGAACCAACCAAAGAGGAATTCGAAGCGGCGCTGTCTAAATTAAAACGCAATAAAGCACCTGGTATCGACGATATAACATCCGAAATGATTGTACATGGTGGCGAAACTCTATCCTTAAGATTGTTTGAACTTGTTCAAATGATCTGGAGGACTGAAACCATGCCACAGGACTGGAACACAGCTATGCTGATACCAATCCATAAAAAAGGTAATCGCCTACAATGTGCAAACTACAGAGGAATCGCCCTCCTCTGCACAGCATATAAGATCTTTTGCTACATTTTGCTATCCAAAATCAATCCTTTTGCTGAACAACTGTTTCGAGAATATCAGTGTGGTTTCCGGCGGGGCCGAGGTACCACCGATGCACTTTTCTCGATAAGGATGATTTTGGAAAAGTGTCGAGAGTTCGACATACCTGTGCACCAACTTTTCATTGATTTCAGGCAGGCCTACGACTCTCTCGAACGAGAGACTCTATGGTCTGCTCTGGTGTCAATGGGAATTCCTGGTAAACTGGTATCACTATGCAAAATGACAGTACAGAACTCTCAATGCTGTGTACGAGTATAGAACGAAATATCAAAGTTTTTTAAAGTCGACTCCAGCTTAAGACAAGGTGATGCTATCTCTCCTATACTTTTTAATCTAGCCTTGGAATATGTGTGCCGTCAAAAGAAACTACCGACTAATAACAATGTCTTGTCAATAAACTCAGTACAGATGATTGCTTACGCTGATGATGTTGTCATCCTCGGCCGAAGTGAAGCTGTTATGAGTGAGACTTTCAAGTCGCTTGAGAGTGGTGCTAGGAAAATTGGTCTGCAAATTAACTACAATAAAACCAAACATATGAATGTTTCAAGAGAGGCTGAGAAGAAAGATTTGATGTGCGGCGATGAACGAATTGAGGGAGTTGAATCTTTTAAATATTTGGGATCAATGCTTGACTCAAACAACAGCATACTTACAGATATAAAAGCTCGAATCACTGCAGGTAATCGAACTTTCTACTCAATTAAACCTCTCCTTGGATCACCGTATGTATCAACTAACACCAAGCTCAAGTTATACAAGACATTGATTAGACCGGTTGTGATGTATGGGTCACAAACGTGGACCCTTACACAAAATGACGAATTGGATTTATCTGTATTTGAGCGTAAGATCCTACGCTACATTTTTGGTCCACTTAAGACAGACGATGGAGAGTATAGAACCCGGTATAACTTTGAGATCAGAGACCTTCTTGAGGGTCCTGATATAATAGGTTGTATCCGTTCTAATAGGATTGCTTGGTTTGGGCATGTTCTACGAGCCGATTCACAGTCTGGAATGCTTAGAAAAATGTACGTTAGTACCCCAAGGAGTGGACGACAGCGAGGTAGACCACGACTACAATGGGAGACTGACGTAATAAACGACCTTAAAAAAATCGGCTGCCATGGTAATTATGTCGCTATTGCGAATGACCGTGGTGAATATTCAAAGCTGATCAACCTGGCAACGCTCCTACAAGGAGCATGAACGCCTTAAAAAAAAAAAAAAAAATATTTTTAGAATTATGGAAAAAGTTTGAATTTGTGAATTATGAATTTTTGCACTACTTTTAGAATTTTGAAAAAAGTTTCGATTTTTCATTTTGTAAGATTTTGGGACTTATTCAAGAATTTTTAAGAAGTTTAAATTTTTGATTTTATTTTAATTTTTAAATTTTTAACAAAATTTTTATATTTGATTTTGTTATAATTTTTGTAATATTTTAAGAATATTGGAAAAAGTTTCAATCTTTGATTTTGTAATAATTTTTGGAATATTTTTGATTTGAATATTTTAGAATTTTTAAAAAAGTTTAATACTTAGATTTAGATTATAATTATTAGAATATTTTTGAAATTTTGAAAGAAATCTGAATTTCTGATTTTGTAATATTTTCTCGAAAATCTAAATAGAGAGGTTTTTGAGTAGTTTGCTGATTATATCATCTTTTCATTAAATTATGTTAATTTATGATCTGTTATAACTTTTCGGAAAACGTTTGGAAACGTTCGGAAAACGAATTCCGTGTTAGTTTTGTAATAAATTTCTATGCAGAGATAAAAAATACTTGTACTTTAACAAAGAGTTAAAGCGATAACCGATAACAAAAAACAATGTCCTTCATATTTTTTATATTACATTGTATCTAAAGAAGTTTAATATTTTGATACAAATCAAATACAATTCATACAGCAAAGGAATGTAAAACACAATCAAATAGTTCTTGAATGTGTTTAATAAGTTTCAATAATTTTGAAAATTCTTAATTAAATAATCTTGATATGATTCTTAATTGAATTTGAATCTTAATTGAATAATCTTAATTGAATAATCTTGATTCTGTTTTGTATCAGTAGAATCTGTTTGATATCTGTAGACTATAAATCTGATTTAATTTTATTACATCTATAGCTATTAAACTTTGATAGAAGTCTTAAACAATTCTTTCAACACAAGAAGGTAAAATAAACCAAAAATTACATTGTATTCAAACACAAAGAAATTTAATACATCAAAAGAATCTTGTGAATATCAGTGATATTGAAATTAAAGTTATAAATGCCACATGTTTAAATCAACCTCCTACAGCTAGGCTTGCCACCTATACGTTTTTGGAGCGTATAATACGTTTTTTTATCAAAAATATTTGTGAATACGCTATACGTACGTTTTTGGAAAATATTCAAAAATATACGCTTTTTTGGTTATAAATAGTTAAATTTAGTTGTTTTCAAAAATACGTATCCTAAATGAAGTTGTTCCCTTATTAAGTGGAATGAATTGTAGAGAAAAGTGGACTGAATATTTTAAAATCAACACAACGCACCCGAATTACTTTAAATTTGCAAATTTGTTTTTGCAGTGCCAATAAATAATTTTAATTGTTTTGTTGAATGCATTTTTAGCGTGATGGGAATTATATGGACTAACAAATCAAAAGGCTACATACCGATATGGTGAAATCAGAATTATTTATGCATTTCAATTACAGATGAGTTGCAGTCCAGTGGCGGATTTACAAATTTGCCGCTTATAGGCTAATTTATATTACCGCCTAATATATTTTAAAAAATTATCAAATACGAACGCGCGCCACAGGCGAATTTTTTTGAAATTTTAAGGTCACGTTATTTACAAGTACTTTAAAATTACGCTTTTAATGAAAAACGTGCAAATCTGGCAAAAATAATTAATATAATACAAAATACGAAAATAATACAAACGTTTATTAAAATCAAATAAAATGCAATAAAAACTGTAGAGCACGCCGCCGCTATGTTACGAGTATAGAGATAAGAAATTTTGCGAATTTGATTGATTTAATCTGGATACTCTGTTTATAGTGGCGGGCAGCTCTCGCCGCCGCTAAACGATTTCTATTTTGAAAATTTTTTATATTTTTAAAATTTTCCGCACAAAAATTTACCGCCTACGAAAATTTGCCGCCGTAGGCTACAGCCTAGCTAACCTAGTTAGAAATCAGCCACTGAGTTGCACTGAATTTGCAAGTTTTATTAAGAAAAAAGATAAGTCTAACAAAAAAGTGATAGAAGCAGCAAAAGCGAACAAAAAACATAAAATTAAAGCTTTACATTATATATTTGGTTACCATTTATCAAAATTTTAAATATGTTATTATATTGTTTGTGATTTTTTGTTTAAAATTCCTAGATATTACGATGCATGAATTCAGAGGATGAGAGAACATTTCGTCAACATCTAAATCAACATTTATAACTGCCCTGATACGAAGCCAGTTATTATTTTGGACCTTTGGTAATACAAATAAAATTGATGCTACGGGACAGCATCTGTCCCCACACGAAGCTTGAAAATTGGGAATCTCTTAATGTTTTATAAAATTATTCTGACATTCCAATGAGCATAAAGTAATAATTAAACAAAAATTAATGTATCTATAATCTAAAAATACCTTGAATTATAACTGTTGATTGTTGTCATCAATATTCTTCAATTCCCTTGACTAGCGTTTGATCAATTAATTAAATTGGATGAACTAATTTGTGAACATAAGTTGCTGCTGTTGAATTACACCTTCGTTGTTCGAAATGCCCAATTGAACATTGCATTTGATCCTTTAACTTTTCATTCATATATCTGCCTTTGAATCCATGCGGTTTCAACAACCGGAAAAACCATCAAACAAACGATTGTCTCTAACTGTGGTAATAGCTTCGATCACTGTTATCCTTGCTATTCATACTTTCGATAACATCATTGGGTACTTTATCTTCATGTACTGCCACTTTTATAAAGCAGATTTAACAATTAATGACAACAATTATCCTTCTATGAAATAAAATAAAAAATATAATTGAAATTGTCATCCAAATTATCAGCTTTTTGATGAACAAACAAAAACACAAATCACTGTAAACTACTTAGCGGAGTGGAATCTTCCATTGTAATTAAAGCCAATAAATAATGCTTTCTCAAAAACAGTTATTAAAATTAGAAATTAATTTTAACAATTAAACAAAACGACATTGGAATTTTTTCTTTGTTTACAACCTTTTTTTTTTATTTGCTTGATTGCAATTAAATACATCACTTTTGAATTAAAATATTATTGATTTATCACATCAAAGTTAAATAATACTATCAATTGACATTGATCTATATAAATTAAGTAGATTATTGGATGTTGTAATTCTTTTGAAAAGCAAAAATGGAATGAAATAATTTTTCAAATTAAAAATTGCAAAAATGTGATTTTGCTTTTTGACCTCTTCTAATCAATCGTGTAATATTCGAAATTCAGCAAATGATTAACAACGACGTCTGTTCATTAGTATTGGAAATAAAAATTTAGTACGTTCGTTTGCTTTTTATAGTATATTCAAAATTTAACTAGCAGTTAAGTTTTAGAAAATTTTAAAATTATTATTAATGTAAAAATGAACGGAAACTAATGAAATGCATTTTTATTGAATTGAAAACGAAGATGAATTTGGTTTTATTATTGTTTTGCGATTATTGCGATCGTTACACATTCTAATCAACATCCCAAGTCACGAGTGTAAAGTCATTATTGATTGTTGTCAATCAATGCGAAACTTAGTATCTGACGTAAAGTCAATTTATTGGTATATTTTTGGTTAGGAAATAGGAACATGTGTCTCTGATGAATGTGAGTTCGAATCCTGACACGAAACACAAAAAATTTTTTCTGAAGGAATTTTAGAGAAAATGAAAAGTTATTTCGAATTGCAAAATTCAAGTGATTTCCAATATGTACTTAAACTTAATTGTTCACAAAAAACCCATCCAAGTTAAAAAATTCCCCTAAAATTGTCTATATTTTCTAACCAAAAATTTAGCAATAAATTGACTTTACGTCAGATATTAAGTTTCGCATTGATTGACAACAATCAATAATGACTTTGCACTCGTGACTTGGGATGTTGATTAGAATGTTGACTTAGATGTTGACGGAATATTCTCTCATCCTATGAATTCATACATCGTAATATCTAAAAATTTAATACAAAAAATCCCAAAGAAATGCAATTTCCAATATGTAATCATAGATGAAAAATTCAACTTAGGTAAATATGAAAAATGATTAAGTTTCAATTTAGAAATTACCTGAACATCAAAATTAAAATATGGTTCGTCATCGCTCGCTGTGGCTAAGTTGTGTAAGACACACGGGATTTGAACATGTGTCTCTGATGAATGTGAGTTCGAATCCTGACACGAAACACAAAAAAATTTTTCTGAAGGAATTTTAGAGAAAATGAAGAGTTATTCAAGTGATTTCCAATATGTACTTAAGTTATATGTTATTTAGTCAATTAAAGTAAGACATTTTTTTAATATATTTATTTTGCTTATATTGTTATCGTTTTTTCCAATTAACTTATAAAATGAATAAAATTATGAGTAAAAAAAATTCTTTTAATTATTTTATTTCAAAATATATATGTATACGCTTTTGAAAAAATTCAAAGGTGGTAAGCCTACCTACAGCTACCTGCCACCAAAGTTTTATGTTAATGTACTGTAAATATCTGTAAATATATCAGAGTATAGTATAATTTGTAATTTTGTAATGTGTAAAGTATAATATGCGAGCCCATAAGCTAGTCCGAGCGTCTTTTCACAGTGAACGCTCGAACAGGAATGCAAATTAAATTAGGCTACGTACAGAGTGAAAGCGTTGAGCAGTGCTGTGCGCAAAGCGGTGCTGTTTCGCGCTGGAGCAAAGCGGTTGACTGCGCACAGTAATGCTTTACGCGAAGCTATATGCTAGCACAAGAATTGATGGTTATTTTTTAAAATGAATTCATCATCAGAAGATGAGTTATTCTTAACTGAAAGTCTTTATTTACGGTTAAAAAATTTAAAAACGAAAAGTGACATTATATCACTTTAGATCGAAAAATCAAAGGTGAATTTCATCAGTTATATCCACAACTTCGGGAGGATAAAACAAAATATTTTGAATGCACTAGAATGTCCATAGAAACATTTGATTATATTTTAATTTTAATTGAACCAAAATTATTAAAGATTTGGACCAATTTTATTAAAACGCCAATAGCAGTTGTGAAAAATTAATAGTTCTTTAGTTACTTTGAGCTAAGTGCCTAATTAAAAAAACAACTTACAATACTAAATTTGTGCAGTTCGAACTAAGTTATACTTCAGTAATAATATCCCGAGCATAAATTTGTCAGGGCTCAAGTAAGGTGCTGATCAGGTTTGCCCTAGTCCGGATCAGGCATTGGTAGGGCAGCCAGATTGGGCCCTGATCATAAGTGCAACGCTTTTGCCCTACTAGATCGTGTTTAGGATAACCGGATCAGACCCTGATTGGGATAATCAGATCAGGCCCTGATTGGGATATCCCGACCAGACCCTGATATACATTTATATATTATATACATAAATTAATCAAATTAAAATAAAAAGATTACAATGGAAAAAATTAAAACATGCATACCACCTTAATCACTATTATTATAGTCTTTCAGCCGAAAAGCGTTAACTAAAATATGCATGAAACGATTTTAACTATATATTTCTAAAATGGATAGTACTTTAGTGAATTTTAACCAATTGAAATTTCAGTTAGGGGTCAAATACGAAAAACCTGATCAGCGCCGGATATATTCAAATAAGGTAGTGTCGGTGATACCGTTCTAATGGAAACTTTTTTAGTTGCTTCCAATTTTTCTTTAAAACTTCAACTGAAAATATAGAGGTTTTTCTTGATCGATTATCACGTAAAAAGAACAATAAATAAAAAAATACGTTAATTTAAATTAAAATAAGTTAAATATATAAAAATAAAACATATAAAGTTGGCTCCAAAGCGTTTACGTGTAACTTCATTCTCAAAAAATTGGGAAGAGGCGAAGCAATCGTTCAATTAAAAGTCCAAACAATCTTGAAAATAAAATTAGCAATCAATAAATCAAAATCTTTAATTACAGAATTGCAGATAAAGGTTTTCCTCATAAATAGATTTTAAATCAACAGATATCTTGCGACAGGGACGTCATTTCGATCACTGTAATTTTCATTCCGAATATGTACTAATATATAGTAAATAAATTAATGAAGGGACCCGTGAAACGTTGTGCTACAAATAAATGACTGTTGCAGAACTTACAACATATATTCTTACATATACTCTTTTTTTTTTATTTAAAGTAAAACATTTTTTTTAAATTCAAAGTTAGGCATTGAAAAGCGACAGTTCTACATCTTGTCACTTTGACCGCAAAACTGCTATTGGTGCTCTGGTGTAACGCATGACGTGTGCAGGTTCAGGAAAAATCGACTTGATCTCCGCAGACACCCGTTCATCCATAATATACTTGTGAAATACCTTCAAATCAGCGACATCTCTCCTATGTTGCAATGAATCAAGCTTATTAGTAATATTTAAATTTCCGATCAATTTAACAGCTGTCCGCTGCATCAATCAAGACATTTCAAACTACTTACGTAGACTCCACCCCAAATGTGAGAACAATATTCCATGCAGGGACGAATAAATGACTTATATATTAAAAAGAACCAACACGATATTAAAAACCTTACGATCTCTTCCAGATCATTTGAATCTAACTTTAATGAAAACAGATTAGGTGCTGATAACCTAGAAAAATGGCAAACTTGAGTTTTGCTCGTGTTAAATTCAACGTTATTAGCAACGCCCCAATCCAAGATTGTTTTTAAATCAATGTTTAATGACTCAATCAAATTTGATCTAGCGACATTAAGAGTTGCTGTTTATTGTTCATGTTTATTGTTCGTTATAATGAATTATATATTAACGTCTCCGAAGATGCCATCGAAGGATAAGGATGGATGTAAATTTACCCTATATATAATTATTATAAGATTTTGCTGAGGATTGGTGCTACATGCTTATGAAATGTTTAAAGTTTAATTTGATGCATATAATCAGGTTCAAATACATGGTTAGTATGAATTTGTAAAAGCATTTTTCGAATAATAAATTTAAAAAAATTATCCGCATTATTTTATGAACTATAAGCAAAGGCTTATGTTGGAAATTATGTACTTATAATGTATAATTAGTAGAAAAACGGTTAGCTCTCTAATTAGCCCAAGCAAATGATCGTTCTTTTTTGGGCCAATTACAGGTACATTTCTATACTCAAAAGATGGCAGAGAACATTTACAAGAGATGATTGTTCAGCAATTTAAACTCTGTTTTACTATTGAATAGACGCTTCTTTTTATCTATATTAGCCTACGTCATAGATTTCTATTTTTGGTACCGGTCTTAGGTCCACCATACCACTTCTTAGGTCTTATCACCATATAAAACCTTTTGCAAATGAATCAATTGAAAATATGTAAAATCAAAAAACTTGCAACAAATGTGCAGCAAAAAAATAATCTATTATATCATACAAAAACAATCAAAACGCATGCTATTCCGCTTCAAAAACTGCACAGAACAGTTTCAAAGTGCACCGCTTGCGAATATGCTTACGCACCGCTTACAGCTTTGCTTTACTGTGAACACTCTCATTTGATTATACGTGTGCAGTTTTAAAGCGGTCTAAGCTTTCAGCACCGCTTTGCGCACAGCACCGCTCAACGCTTTCACTCTGTACGTAGCCTTAATCTCAAGTCTATTTAGAATGAGTCATGCTGGTTATGCTAAAAACGAGTTTAATGTTAAACTAACTCTCTTTTAATTATTTTATTTATTCAACTTACAGACGGGTCCCAATAATAATAATTTTCTATACTATCAACCAAGCTGAACTTGAAACATCAATTTGTTGACAAGTACAGTTTTAAAGTCGAGTAAATTTTAAATCTTGACAACTAAAAGTGAATAACTATTTAACTTTTCTGTAGCGATACTTTAAACTCTTAATATGTATACATATACAAATTCAACTTATACATTACCTCATTTAGAATGGTTTTCTCATTAGTTTCATAAACGAAACTTGTACACTTTTTAATATTTGATTTATTAAAACTGCTTTCTGAACATGTTTCATCAACATTATCATAATATTTACATTTGTCCGGATTATCATTATTAAATGGAACTGCAAACTTTAACCATTTTGGATTATATTCGGTTATATTATTAATATCACAGGTTGGCACAACACAACGATAGTTAAGATCACCTGCAGCAAACACATAGGATAAGCCACAAACTCCTATGCAAAACATTGCGAAACATATTAACACTAAATTTCTTATTTGAAACTTTCCAAATGCACCAATCTCATTTAAAATCACCTCCAAACTCAAATAACCAACCGTTTTGTTATTACTAATATTATCCATAATTATTTCAAAATCAAAAAAACGCAGATAGACCACGATAGGGTCGATAAAGCGTGTTCGAAATATTTTAACAACTTTTTCACTATTTTGAACACTTGAAAAAAATCAAATGTAGAATAAATTATTGTACACATGTATTTTAACTACATACATATAACAATGATTTAAGTTATAATAACATTAATTAGTTTATTTAACGGGTTATTCTTAAACGATTTTTAAGGTTGACAAAAACCTATTTGCAGATGTTGCTTGTTAAATTGTACATTTTAAAAAATTTTTGTTTATTTAAGTGACACAATTTTTAAAATTTATGAAGTAATTCTTAAAACAAATATCAGGTCAGAAGACACCGAAACACTTGTCGGTTATATAATATAAAAAATATTGTATAAAATAATTGGCTTTAACGGAATATAAGCTATAGCTTCTTTTTTTGACACAAACCAAATATTAAATCATATCATACCATAAACAATATACAGTACAACTGTATTGTTAATACATGCAATGTTATTCTGTTTATTTCAGGTAATATTTTTTCTCATGCTCATCATAAATATAATTATAATATATGATATAATCTTGCATTACTGAATTTGATATCATGCTTATTTCAAATAAAACATAAAATTAATAATCGTTTATAAAACCCTAATTATTATTCGATTGCGAATGCGATTTTTTTAAATATTATAATAGTCGCGTTCGATTTGACTGAAGAAACTAAAACAACTGAAAAATTATATGCAAATATTGTTGTTTTTTCAGTTGTTTCGATCAAATCAAACGCACCTAATAATAAACATTAAGAAATGGTCAAATATGCTTTACTAAATACTTTATTACTTTCATATAATTTTTTCTTCAACGAATGTTGTTGATGTTGTTTGTTAATTTAAAAAAAAATTTTAAATTTTTTTGAAAATGGCAAAGGATGTTTGCCGATACGTAAACTATAGATTTTAATTTAAAATAATTAATTTGTTTTTGATAGGCTCTATTCCCAATATATTTATAATAAAACTCAAATTTAAGCAATATTTAATTTAAACTTTAAAGGTCATCATAACCTAAACGAAAATTAAAATATGTGTTGGATTAAGATAATTATGGAGATAGTGAAATGTTTGTTAAATGTGGTTTTAATTCCTTGCGTTCGTAGATATATAACTGGTTAATTCAGTTTCGTGAACTTAGAACCCGTAATCATAAGGAAATTAGTAGATTATACACCAAGGAAGAGAGGTGCATTTTTTCTCCCAAGGTGTGCTTGGAACCCGAACGCGACGCCTGAGGGCTACACACCAAAGAGAGGGATGCCATGCTCTCTAACTAGGCATATATACTTTTTGTTGCACGACGACAATATAATTATGATATAAAAAATTAAAAACTAATCATCTAAGGTTTAGTAGGTTTTTATATAAATTTGTTTGAATTGATCGTAAATATTTCTGTTCCCATGAAAACTATCACTGTAATCGTGATTTGTTATTTTTTATTCCCTAGAGAGGTAAAGATGCAATCCGTCCTCGTAAATAAAGGAGCGGGTTTGAACTAAATATTCATGTGACTTCATTCATATGTTGTTCATCATCATTCATATGTTGTTTAATTGTTGACCCACATAAACGCCTGTACAATCATTTTAATCAAAAGAGTAGCCAGCACCATGTTGTTCACTTTTATAAATTTGGTCATACGTCGTATTTGTAATATTACTTACCGTAGTGTATAGTTTATATCCTATTTTCAAATTTGCATCATTCGATGTGACAAGGCATGTATTCATTCTTAGAATTCTGTTTATGTATCTCGATTTTAACATTATCTTTGTGTATATCCGAGTTAGATAAAGCATCCTTGCAATGGTGCCATGGGCCATACTAGTTTTTGGTCCCATCAAGCACCCAGAATGACAATTCAATATCAGAGATAGTGAGATAGATCAAGGGTCTACCATAACTTACACAATAGGAAAGAATAGAAGGAAAAGTTGTTTTGTGTTTTTGTCGGAGTAGTAATAATTCAAGTAAATTATGATGTTCTAAAATCTAAATATTAAAATTGAAGGAGCCGAAATCTCACATCTCTGAGATATCAAGACTTCGGTCTGGGTTAAGGATTTTGATATAGTTTTCGGCATAAAACTTTTATGCGGACATTGTTTTTAGTTATCGGTAACGTGTATATCAAACATTAAACTCTTTGTAAAAGTACAAGTATTTTATCTCTGTTTAGAAATTTGTTACAAAACTAACACGAAACATCAATTCGTTGCCGAAACATTATAACAGATCATTTATTATCATAATTTAGTGAAAAGATGATACACTCAGCAAACTCCCCAAAAACCTCTCCATTTAGCGTTTCGAGAAATATTACAAAATCAAAAATTCAGTTTCAGAAATCCCAAAATATTCCAAAAATTATACTAATATCAAAAATTTATTTTTTTTTACATAATTCTAAAAATATTCCAGAAATTATTGGGCTTTTATTTTGAAAACGTACATTTTTTGTTGATTTTTAAATTTTTGATTTTTAAAAAATCTGAAATTTTGATATATTGTTGGCATTGACAAAAGGAAAAAAGCGATTTCTGCATTTATTTTTTGAGTACTCTGAATCGGAGTTATGCGCGGATGAATTTTGAGGCTTTTTCACGTAGTTTTTAGTAATGGTGGCAATATTTTGTGAATAGGTGCCACAAATTTTATCCGACTTACGTATATTTTTGCAAGTAAAAAGGAAAATAATTGAATAATTGAAATAAGTAAGTTTAAAATTAATAACTTTTCTCTTTTCCGCTAGGCGGCGCGTAAAACCTTGGTTTACTTCAAAGCTCATATTTCAAAAAGTAGGCTTTTTTTTTTTTTTGTTTTTCACAAATTTTAAAGTAAACATATGCAGCTATGAAATTGAGAAATAAAAAGTCAGCAATTCAATATGGATTTTTTCTTACGATTTTTTAAAGTTTGGTATATGAAAAATTCACATGTGTTTTTTTATTAAGTTAATAATCCTGTACTAAATGTGGATCTAATAAATTAAACATTTCATATTTTAACACCTGCAATAAATTTGAACCATTTTCTGTGCGGTTAAATGGTTAAAAACTTATTAAAAATTAATTTAAGTTAAGTGGTAAAATAAAGGAATTTAAATTATTAAAAGGGTGTGTAAAATGTTTATTCATTTTAAAAAATGTCTATTCAGCCCCTTTTTACTAATTAAAATCTCATTAGAGGCTCATAATTTTAACATTTAATTTTAACGTTTTTGACCAAATTATACTTGCATCCAATCAAAATATATAAAATTGTACCTACCTAATTTTACCTGATTCTACCTATGTCAAAACTATTTCAAGGGTATATATATATTGATTGGATTGCCTTATAATCAATTATATTCCAAAATATTTAGAAGACATAACGTTTAGAAAAGATAATAATAAAAATGCCTTTCAAATTGTGCTGTAACTTGTACGGTCTCAAAAATCATCAGCGGACATCAAAAAATGTGAAACTGGTCACACCAGCTGTTATTCAAAAAGCTGCGACCCTAAATTTTACTTTGCGTGATGACCAGTTTATATGTGAAACATGTCGCACTTATATCTATAAAAATAAGGTAAATTTAATTATTTTATTAAAATGATAAAAAATTCATATGCAACTAATATTTTCTATACAGCAGCTTTCATGTTCGGAAACTATCGATAGTGAAATTATTTCTATAAATCAGGATGTTGAAAATGTTCCAACGAACGAAAATATTCAAATACCTCCAGCATCTTTAGATCCATCACCAGTTTCGGTTGATACTATATCTCCACCAGTTCCTGAACTACTTAATGACATTTTAGAAGATATTAACAATGTTCTTGGAAGGTTAGCCGAATCTCCTATCAAACAAAATCATATTACAACAGGAAGTTATAAAAAAATTGCAAGTGTCACATCGGCAATAAGTCAAAGAATATTTCAAGTAGATTCAGTTAAAGTGTTATCACCAAACGAGGAATGTGAATATACATCATGGCTTATGAACCTTAAAAAAGAGTTTAAAGATGCCAGCTATAAATCAAAACAAGTGTTTTTGTTGACAACTCTACCACGTAAATTTTGGTCAAATCAACGTATCCAGGATGAATATAATGCATCAAGACGACTGGTAGAATTCGCCATGGATCTGTTGGAACCAATAGGTCCTTACAGTTGGCCTCAAAGCAAACAAGTGCACAGTTTGTCACAAAATATAGTAAAACAAATTCAAACATACTTCTTATCAGAGGAAATTAGCAGAACAATGCCTGGCCTTAAAGATGTTGTTACTATTACAGAAGGATCGACAAAAATTAAGAAATCAAAGCGGTTGGTGTTATGGACCCTCACCGACATCTACGAAATGTTCTTGGCAGAAAACAAAGAACTCAAGGATTCCACTGTTTTTTACCGGATAACACTACACCCGATAAAATAATTGCCAAAATGTTTTCTTTTTCTGATGATCATAAATATTTCAATTTAAAGGCAAAAAAAAATTTATAAATTAATTTTTTAATGTATTTATTTATAATATTGATTAAATTATAATGTTTATAGGAAAAATATTTTTTTAATGTTTTTTTCTAATGTTAGTGTTGGTGATGTTGAAATTATAACAAAATCTTCGATCATTGGGATCTCCAATTCTTATTCTGAATAAAAACCTGTTTCTCAATCAGAAATACACAAAAAATGGTTCAAATTTATTGCAGGTGTTAAAAAATGAAATGTTTAATTTATTAGATCCACATTTAGTACAGGATTATTAACTTAATAAAAACACACATGTGAATTTTTCATATACCAAACTTTCAAAAATCGTAAGAAAAAATCCATATTGAATTGCTGACTTTTTATTTCTCAATTTCATAGCTGCATATGTTTACTTTAAAATTTGTGAAAAACAAAAAAAAAAAAAAAGCCTACTTTTTGAGATATGAGCTTTGAAGTAAACCTAGGTTTTACGCGCCGCCTAGCGGAAAAGAGAAAAGTTATTAATTTAATTTTAAACTTACTTATTTCAATTATTCAATTATTTTCCTTTTTACTTGCAAAAATATACGTAAGTCGGATGAAATTTGTGGCACCTATTCACAAAACATTGCCACCATTACCAAAAACTACGTGAAAAAGCCTCAAAATTCAACCGCGCATAACTCCGATTCAGAGTACACAAAAAATAAAAGCAGAAATCACTTTTTTCCTTTTTCAAGCTTTTTCAAAATTTTAAAAATATTTCAAAAATTCAAATTCAGGGCGAAATAACTTTTTTCAAAATTCTGAAACTATTACAAAAACTATAACAAAATCAAAAAAACAAATTTTTTTTCAAAATCCTAAAAATATTGCAAAAATTATAACAAAATCATATATACAAACTTTTTTCCAAATTCCAAAAATATTCCAAAAATTATAATAAAATCTAAAATTTCCATGTTCAAATTCATGTTCATCACATTTAATGTAAAAAAAGTCCGAGCGGCAGGATGTCCGCTAGAAATAGGTAGATTTTGAGATCAGACAGTTTTGTGTACAAGTAGAATCTGATGTATCAGGGGCTCTATTCCCGAACACATAAATGTGAATTTTGACAATATTGTGAATTTTGAATTGCATAACATTAAACGATAACGGTAACGGTTTTCTGGAAAATAAATTTCACAATATTTTCTAAATTCAATTTAGACAACGTTGTGAAATTTGTTTTTCGAAAAATCGTTACCGCTACCGTTTAATGTTACGCAACACAAACTTAACAACATTGTCCAAATTCACATTTATGTGTTTGGGAATAGGGTTCCTGATTAGTTTAAACAAAACAAACTAATTACAAACAGATATCGAACAAATTTTAAAAAGAACATTAGCTACATATAAGCAAAACTACTTCTATCCAATTTTGCAACAAACAAATATCAGATCTACCACAGCACATATGTGTGACAATTTATGACACTATATGAAAAACACACGGCAAACCTACTTTATATCATATGTCGTGCAACTACTACAAAATATCAAAATAGTTTATTTCTAAGAAAAAAAAGTTTTTTTCTTCTATTAAAATGTTTCCACAAATTCTAAATCTATGAAGTTTTTAAAAATATTAGTATCCAAACGGCCGTTATAACGGGTTTAAAAACCAATTTTTTCTAATATAAATCGATCAGTTTCTTGAGCATGTGTTAGCTGATTTACGAACTTGTCCAAGATATTCATAAAACACACATTTTTAAAAAAAAGTTTTTTGATCTAGCACCACAAATGCGACCGTGAGTGTGCCGGTTGCTTCAAACGCATTTTGTGTTTTACAAGCTTTTTTGTTGGAGCCGCTCACTAAGAAACTTCCAACTGCAGAGGATTATTTTTTGAAGAAATTGATAACAAAGATTTCAAAAATTCTAAATTTGTAAAGTTTTTAAAAATATGAGTATTCAAACGGCCGTTATAACGGATCTAAAAAACAGACTTTTTTTCTAGTATAAAGCCTCCAGTTTCTTAACCATGAGGCAAATTTGGCTGATTTACGAACTTGTCCAAGATATTTATAAAACACACATTCTTAAAAAAAGAATTTTGATCTGGCTTTACAAATGCGACCGTGAGAGTGCCGGCTGTTTAAAAAAAATTTTTTTTGCAAACTTTTTTGTTGGAGCCGCTCACTCAGGAGCCTCTAACTGCAGAATTCTATTTCTAGAATAAATTGATAAAAAAGATTCCAAAGATTCTAAATTTGTTAATTTTTTAAAAATATTAGTATCCAGACGGCCGTTATAACGGTTTTAAAAAATTAATTTTTTGAAACCGTTAATTAATCAATAGTGATGTATAAGTTTTTACACAATTTACTTAAACTAATAGTTTAGTTGTAATATTTAGTTATAACTTATTTATACGTAAGAAACTCATTTTTTTTACTAATATCCGACAAACTATGTTTAGCATTAATGATTTAAAAATTATTTTAGGTCTTGAGGATGGCATGTGCCGAAAAATTGACATTATAACAATAAAATAAAATCAATGAAAGAAAAAGTTTAACAACAAACTGCGTAATCAACCTCTCTTAAGCTGGAAAGACCACCTGAGCAGAATCGACTCGGACCTTTTGCATTATTTAGTACTTATTTTGTACTAATTTGTACCACCAATAAAAATTTTGTACCACGTGCCGTTACGACAAAACACGTGGCGCTGCTAACTTAATATTAAGCTAGAAAGACCACCTGAGCAGAATAGACTCGGACCTTTTGCATTATTTAGTACTTATTTTGTACTAATTTGTACCATCAAGAAAAATTTTGTACCACGTGCCGTTACGACAAAACCCGTGGCGCTGCTAGCTTAATATTAAGCTAGAAAGACCACCTGCGCAGAATCGACTCGGACCTTTTGCATTATTTAGTACCTATTTTGTACTAATTTGTACCACCAATAAAAATTTTGTACCACGTGCCGTTTAGGAGAAAACTACCCCTAATTAATTTTAGCCTTTCAAGCAAAGCAGGGTTTTACATGAGCAGACCGGATCGTCACTTCTAAATTATAATCATTATAGTTTGTACCGATAAAATATGAACTTTCAGATTTTGTACCCCTTGCCGGTTAGGAGAAAACTACCCCTAATTAACTTTAGCTTCGGAAGCAAATTTAGCTTTTGCATGAGCAGACCCGATCGTCACTTCTAAATTAGAACCATTATAGTTTGCACCGATAAAAAAAGAAATTTCAGATTTTGTACCCCTTGCCGTTTAGGAGAAAACTACCCCTAATTAACTCTAGCCTCTCAAGCAAAGTAAGCTTTTGCATGAGCAGACCCGTTCGTCACTTCTACATTAGAACCATTATAGTTTGTCCCGATAAAAAATGAACTTTCAGATTTTGTACCCCTTGCCGTTTAGGAGAAAACTACCCCTAATTAACTTTAGCCTCACAAGCCAATTTAGCTTTTGCATGAGCAGACCCGATCGTCACTTCTAAATTTGAATCATTATAGTTTGTACCGATGAACTATGAACTTTCAGATTTTGTACCCCTTGCAGTTTAGGAGAAAACTACCCCTAATTAACTCTAGCCTCGCAAGCAAAGTAAGCTTTTGCTTGAGTGAACCCGATCATCACTTCTAAATTAGAACCATTATAGTTTGTACCGATAAAATATGAACTTTCAGGTATTGTACCCCTTTCCGTTCAGAAGAAAACTACCCTTAATTAACTCTAGCCTCACAGGCAAAGTAGGCTTTTGCATGAGCAGACCGGATCGTCACTTCTTAATTTGAATCATTAAAGTTTGTACCGATAAAATATGAACTTTCAGATTTTGTACCCCTTGCCGTTTAGGAGAAAACTACCCCTAATTAACTCTAGCCTCCCAAGCAAATTTAGCTTTTGCATGAGCAGACCCGATTTTCACTTCTAAATTAGAACCATTATAGTTTGCACCGATAACAAATGAACTTTCTGATTTTGTACCCCTTGCCGTTTAGGAGAAAACTACCCCTAATTAACTCTAGCCTCACAAGCCAATTTAGCTTTTGCATGAGCAGACCCGTTCGTCACTTCTAAATTAAAACCATTATAGTTTGTACCGATGAAATATGAACTTTCAGATTTTATACCCCTTGCAGTTTAGGAGAAAACTACCCCGAATTAACTCTAGCCTCGCAAGCAAATTTAGCTTTTGCATGAGCAGATCAGATCGTCACTTCTAAATTAGAATCATTATAGTTTGTACCGATAAAATATGAACTTTCAGATATTGTACCCCTTGCCGTTTAGGAGAAAAACACCCCTAATTAACTTATGCCTCAGAAGCAAAGTAAGGTTTTACATGAGCAGACCCGATCGTAACTTATAAATTAGAACCATTATAGTTTGTACCGATAAAATATGAACTTTCAGATTTTGTACCCCTTGCCGTTTAGGAGAAAACTATCCCTAATTAACTTATGCCTCAGAAACAAAGTAGGGTTTTACATGAGCAGACCGGGTCGTCACTTCTAAATTATAATCATTACAGTTTGTACCGATAAAATATGAACTTTCAGATTTTGTACTCCTTGCCGTTTAGGAGAAAACTACCCCTAATTAACTCTAGCCTCCCCAAGTAACATTTTTACTTCAAATTTTAAAATTATAATAGCCAAATGTTGTATAATTCTTCTATAGACATGTTTAATGTATCAAAATAATTATAGAAGAACAATACTCGATAATATGTTGTAATAGTATTTTTCAAAGTAATTTACACAATATTAATAGAGGCAAAAATTATCACAGAAAATAATGATATTATTTATGTTATAAACACTTATTCAACATTTTATAAGGTGTTACATAGGTTTGGATGGTGATTCATTTATTTTAACTTAAAAGTTTGTGTAAGCCTTATGTAACTATTCTAGTAAGAAGTAAAGAGATTGATACCACAAAGCACTTTTAGCGAGCTTGTTTGTTAATAACTTAGATCAAACAAAATAGGATATGAAAATTTAGTGTTTGTTATTTTCCTTAATTTATTTATATCGAAATCGGCTTACCGTAAATTTAAAAAGAATGCGGCATGAATGCCAAATTATGTGGAGCAATTTTTAGTATTGTTCCTTGCTAAAATAAAAGAACAGTGCGTTAGAAACAATGGGTTGAGATTTGGATCATTAAATAATTTATTTATTGGTAATAAAAAACAACAATATAACGAAAAACTAGTGACTAAGAATGGTAGCGGAGAGCAATACACTTGTGATGATTATGGTTTGTATTTTTAATCAAAATTATTAGTAAAATAATAACGTCAAACAATTTCCTTTCAAAGCAGAATATAAGATATTAAAGATATATAAGATATTGAAAATGACAGTATTACGAAAGATATGAGATTTGCCGTGTTGGATTGAAATTATGGCCACTAAAATTTAATAAAAGTCATTGTGCTCTTCGTAATTTGATTGAGCAATATATTGTATTTATTACCGAAAAGGTAATAACCAGTCATTTCAAAAGATTCACGTACAATGCTGAAAAGACCAAAAAGTGTGTAACTTCAATCAGTTGGAAATGGTGGCGAGCATTGGTACAACGTATAAAAATATTGTCTCGAATATGCATTGGTTGGGATAACCGAATCAGTGAGCATTTCGTAAAACATAATTTATCGATCGTTTGCCGATTTCCAAGAGCTCCAAAGATGAGTTTTGACCAATTTTATTCAACATAGTTAATATACCCAAACTAAAGATTGCAATATACAATGGAAAATCAAAACCATCTGACGTTATTGCTTGTTAATTGCCATTTGTAACTGAGCTCAAGCAAACTATGGCTACCGGAGTTAGAATATATAGCCATATCATATCCATTCGTATATCAATTGCTTTATTTAGGACTCTCGAGCTCGAGAATTTTTGAAAGGTATTAAAATACAAACAACATAAACTAGTTACCAAACAGAAAAACATTTGTATTTTAAAGTATATGTATTTATTTTAGGTGTTGAAAATTTCAATGGTCAGCATGGGTGTTTAAAATGTACTATTGGAGAATATAATTACAACAGTAATACTAATGCTTTTCTACGAATTCATTGTCAAAAACGAATAGATGCAGAATGTAGAGCTAAAATATTTGATTTACATCATAGATACGAACACGATAGATCAATTGCATGCTTGAGATTCATAGCATCTTCTCCATCTTGGAATTATGAAACGATGTTTGATGGGATGGAAAGATGAATATTTTGGTAATGACAATTGGGCTTGCAAAAATGCAAACTGCGTTTTGAATTCAATTGCACTGTGAGGGGTTTAGAATATCTCCCACACTGGAACGGTACTGAATACCGTACATTTTTATTGTACATCCAAATAGTAGTAATTAACAACCATTTTGCATAAGAAGTGTATAAACATTTTATAATTTTATTCTGCTATTACCACACCATTGTAATATATAAATATTAATATAATTAATATAAATTCATACGAAATATATAAAGCATGGAAATTAATGTATAAGTATACAACAAAATATTAAATACTAATAAAAAATAATAATATCACGAAAAATTTAAATTTAAACCACGATATAATTGCTTTTTATTCCTCTGTAGTTACTGTGTAAACTATTCTATAGTACCTCTATAAATATTCTTAAGTATGCCTAAATAAATTATACAGGGATTAATGTAGCGTGAAAGCTTTGATAATTCCTCAATAAATTGCGTGAAAAGGTTTATGCAAGCCAAAGAAATGATATTGAGTAAGGTCTTATACATGACTATATTTTTCGCCTTTTTATATTCTATAAAGGTTGAATACATGTTTTCGGGGTTGCACGGAAACGTTAATTTGCTCGATTAGGATACTACATAAAGGTTTATAGCGTTTTTAAAGAAATCAAAATGCTACTTGGGTCATAAGCAAAGTAGGCTTCTGCATGAGCAGACCCGATCATTACTTATTAATTCGAACCATTATAGTTTGTACCGAAAAAATATGAGCGTTCAGATTTTGTACCCCTTGCCGCTTAGGAGAAAACTACCCCTAATTAACTCTAGCCTCACAAGCAAAGTAGAGTTTTGCATGAGCAGACCGGATCGTCACTTCTAAATTTGAATCATTATAGTTTGAACCGATAAAATATGAACTTTCAGATTTTGTACCCCTTTACGTTTAGGAGAAAACTACCCCTAATTAACTCTAGCCTCACAAGCAAAGTAAGCTTTTGCATGAGCGGACCGGATCGTCGCTTCTAAATTTGAATAATTATAGTTTGTAACGATAAAATATGGCCCTTCAGATTTTGTACCCCCTGCCGTTTAGGAGAAAACTACCCCTAATTAACTGTAGCCTCCCAAGCAAATTTAGCTTTTGCATGAGCAGACCCGATCTTCACTTCTAAATTAGAACCATTATAGTTTGCACCGATAAAAAATGAACTTTTAGATTTTGTACCCCTTTCCGTTTAGGAGAAAACTACCCCTAATTAACTCTAGCCTCACAAGCAAAGTAGGCTTTTGCATGAGCGGACCCGATCGTCACTTCTACATTAGAATTACTATAGTTTCAACCGATAAAATATGAACTTTCAGATTTTGTACCCCTTGCCGTTTAGGAGAAAACTACCCCTAATTATAACTGTAGCCTCCCAAGCAAACTTAGCTTTTGCATGAGCAGGCCCGTTCGTCACTTCTAAATTAAAACCATAATAGTTTCTACCGATGAAATATGAACTTTCAGATTTTACACCCCTTGCAGTTTAGGACAAAACTACCCCTAATTAACTCTAGCCTCTCAAGCAAAGTAAGCTTTTGCATGAGCGAACCCGATCATCACTTCTAAATTAGAACCATCATAGTTTGTACCGATAAAATATGAACTTTCAGATTTTGTACCCCTTTACGTTTAGGAGAAAACTACCCCTAATTAGCTCTAGCCTCACAGGCAAAGTAGGGTTTTGTATGAGCATACCGGATCGTCACTTCTAAATTTGAATCATTAAAGTTTGTCCCGATAAAATATGAACTTTCAGATTTTGTACCCCTTGCCGTTTAGGAGAAAACTACCCCTAATTAACTCTAGCCTCCCAGGCAAATTTAGCTTTTGCATGAGCAGACCCGATCTTCACTTCTAAATTAGAACCATTATAGTTTGCACCGATAAAAAAAGATTTTTAAATGATTTTGTACCCCTTCCGATTAGGAGAAAACTACCCCTAATTAACTCTAGCCTCTCAAGCAAAGTATGCTTTTGCATGAGCAGACCCGATCGTCACTTCTAAATTAGAACCATTATAGTTTGTACCGATAAAATATGGGCGTTCATATTTTGTACCCCTTGCCGTTTAGGAGAAAACTACCCCTAATTAACTTTAGCTGCGGTAGCAAATTTAGCTTTTGCATGAGCAGATCAGATCGTCACTTCTATATTAGAATCAGTTTAGTTTGTACCGATAAAATATGAACTTTCAGATTTTGTACCCATTGCCGTTTAGGAGAAAACTACCCCTAATTAACTTATGCCTCAGAAGCAAACAAGGGTTTTACATGAGCAGACCGGATCGTCACTTCTAAATTATAATCAAATCAGTTTGTACCGATAAAATATGAACTTTCAGATTTTGTACCCCTTGCCATTTAGAAGAAAACTAACCCTAATTAATTCTAGCCTCATAAGCAAAGTAGGCTTTTGCATGAGCAGACCCGATCATTACTTATTAATTCGAACCATTATAGTTTGTACCGATAAAATATGAGCGTTCAGATTTTGGACCCCTTGCTGCTTAGGAGAAAACTACCCCTAATTAACTCTAGCCTCAGAAGCAAAGTAGAGTTTTGCATGAGCAGACCGGATCGTCACTTCTAAATTATAATCATTATAGTTTGTCCCGATAAAATATGAACTTTCAGATTTTGTACCCCTTTACGTTTAGGAGAAAACTACCCCTAATTAACTCTAGCCTCACAAGCAAAGTAAGCTTTTGCATGAGCAGACCGGATCGTCGCTTCTAAATTTGAATCATTATAGTTTGTACCGATAAAATATGGACTTTCAGATTTTGTACCCCTTGCCGTTTAGGAGAAAACTACCCCTAATTAACTCTAGCCTCCCAAGCAAATTAAGCTTTTGCATGAGCAGACCCGATCTTCAGTTTTAAATTAGAACCATTATAGTTTGCACCGATAAAAAATGAACTTTCAGATTTTGTACCCCTTTCCGTTTAGGAGAAAACTACCCCTAATTAACTCTAGTCTCCCAAGCAAAGTAGGCTTTTGCATGAGCAGACCCGATCGTCACTTCTAAATTAGAACCATTATAGTTTGTACCGATAAAATATGAACTTTCAGATTTTGTACCCCTTGCCGTTTAGGAGAAAACTACCCCTAATTAACTTATGCCTCAGAAGCAAAGTGAGATTTTGCATGAGCAGACCGGATCGTCACTTCTAAATTATAATCATTATAGTTTGTACCGATAAAATATGAACTTTCAGATTTTGTACCCCTTGCCGATTAGGAGAAAACTACCCCTAATTAGCTCTAGCCTCACAAGCAATTTAGGGTTTTGCATGAGCAGACCCGTTCGTCACTTCTACATTAGAACCACTATAGTTTGTACCGATAAAATATGAACTTTCAGATTTTGTTCACCTTGCCGTTTAGGAGAAAACTACCCATAATTAACTTTAGCCTCACAAGCAAATTTAGCTTTTGCATGAGCAGACCCGTTCGTCACTTCTAAATAAGAACCAGTATAGTTTCTACCGATGAACTATGAACTTTCAGATTTTGTACCCCTTGCAGTTTAGGAGAAAATTGCCAGTACTTAACTCTAGCCTCACAAGCAAAGTAAGATTTTGCATGAGCGAAACCGATCATCACTTCTAAATTAGAACCATTATAGTTTGTACCGATAAAATATGAACTTTCAGGTATTATACCCCTTTCCGTTTAGGAGAAAACTACCCCTAATTAAATCTAGCCTCCGAAGCAAATTTAACTTTTGCATGAGCAGAAACGATCGTCACTTCTAAATTAGAACCACTATAGTTGTACCGATAAAATATGAACTTTCAGATTTTGTCCTTCTTGCCATTTACGAGAAAACTACCCCTAATTAACTCTAGCCTCACAAGCAAAGTAGAGTTTAGCATGAGCAGACCCGATAATACTTCTTAATTATTATAGTTTGTACCGATAAAATATGAACTTTCAAATTTTGTTCCCCTTGCCGTTTAGAAGAAAACTACCCCTGATTAATTCTAGCCTCACAAGCAAAGTAGAGTTTTGCATGAGCAGACCGGATCATTACTTTGAAGTTCGAACCATTATAGTTTGTACCGATAAAATATGAGCGTTCAGATTTTGTCCCATTTGCCGTTTAGGAGAAAACTACCCCTAATTAACTCTAGCCTCACAAGCAGAGTAGGGTTTGAGCACACCGGATCGTCACTTCTAAATTAGAATCACTATAGTTTGTACCGATATAATATGAACTTTCAGATTTTGTACCCCTTGCCGTTTAGGAGAAAACTACCCCTAATTAACTTATGCCTTAGAAGCAAAGTAGGGTTTTACATGAGCAGACCCGATCGTCACTTCTTAATTAGAACCATTATAGTTTGTACCGATAAAATATGAACTTCTAGATTTTGTACCCCTTGCCGTTTAGGAGAAAACTATCCCTAATTAACTTATGCCTCAGAAGCAAAGTAGGGTTTTACATGAGCAGACCGGATCGTCACTTCTAAATTATAATCATTACAGTTTGTACCGATTAAATATGAACTTTCAGATTGTGTACCCCTTGCCGTTTAGAAGAAAACTACCCCTTATTAACTCTAGCCTCATAAGCAAAGTAGGCTTTTGCATGAGCAGACCCGATCATTACTTCTTAATTCGAACAATTATAGTTTGTACCGAAAAAATATGAGCGTTCAGATTTTGTACCCCTTGCCGATTAGGAGAAAACTACCCCTAATTAACTCTAGCTCCAGAAGCAAAGTAGAGTTTTGCATGAGCAGACCGGATCGTCACTTCTAAATTATAATCATTATAGTTTGTACCGATAAAATATGAACTTTCAGATTTTGTACCCCTTTACGTTTAGGAGAAAACTACCCCTAATTAACTCTAGCCTCACAAGCAAAGTAGGCTTTTGCATGAGCAGACCGGATCGTCGGTTTTAAATTAGAATCATTATAGTTTGTACCAATAAAATATGAACTTTCAGATTTAGCACCCCTTGCCGTTTAAGAGAAAACTACCCCCAATTAACTCTAGCCTCCCAAGCGAATTTAGCTTTTGCATGAGCAGACCGGATCTTCACTTCGAAATTAGAATCATTATAGTTTGCACCGATAAAATATGAACTTTCAGATTTTGTATCCATTTCCGTTTAAGAGAAAACTACCCCTAATTAACTCTAGCCTCACAAGCAAAGTAGGCTTTTGCATGAGAAGACCCGATCGTCACTTCTAAATTAGAATTATTATAGTTTGTACCGATAAAATATGAACTTTCAGATTTTGCACCCCTTTTCGTTTAGGAGAAAACTACCCCTAACTAACTCTAACCTCACAAGCAAAGTAGAGTTTTGCATGAGCAGACCCGATCGTCACTTTTACATTAGAATCATTATAGTTTGTACCGATAAAATATGAACTTGCAAATTTTGTACCCCTTGCCGTTAAGGAGAAAACTACCCATAATTAAATTTAGCCTTACAAGCAAATCTAGCTTCTGCATGAGCAGACCCGATCGTCACTTTTAAATTAGAATCATTATAGTTTGTACCGATAAAATACGAACTTTCAGATTTTGTACCCCTTGCCGTTTAGGAGAAAACTACCCCTAATTAACTCTAGCCTCACAGGCAAAGTAGGCTTTTGCATGAGCAGACCGGATCGTCACTTCAAAGTTTGAATCTTTATAGTTTGTACCGATAAAATATGAACTTTCAGATTTTGTACTCCTTGCCGTTTAGGAGAAAACTACCCCTAATTAAATTTACCCTCACAAGCAAATTTAGCTTTTTCATGAGCAGACCCGATCGTCACTTCTAAATTAGAACCATTATAGTTTGCACCGATAAAAAATGAACTTTCAGATTTTGTACCGCTTGCCGTTTAGGAGAAAACTACCCCTAATTAACTCTAGCCTCACAAGCAAAGTAGAGCTTTGCGTGAGCAGACCGGATCGTCACTTCTAAATTAGAATCATTATAGTTTGTACCGAGGAAATATGAACTTTCAGATTTTGTACCCCTTGCCGTTTAGGAGAAAACTACCCCTAATTAGCTCTAGCCTCACAGGCAAAGTAGGCTTTTACATGAGCAGACCGGATCGTCACTTCAAAATTTGAATCTTTATAGTTTGTACCGATAAAATATGAACTTTCAGATTTTGTACCCCTTGCCGTTTAGGAGAAAACTACCCCTAATTAAATTTAGCCTAACAAGCGAATTTAGCTTTTGCATGAGCAGACCCGATCGTCACTTCTAAATTAGAATCATTATAGTTTGCACCGATAAAAATGAACTTTCAGATTTTGTACCCCTTGCCGTTTAGGAGAAAACTACCCCTAATTAACTCTAGCCTCTCAAGCAAAGTAGGGTTTTGCATGAGCAGACCCGATCGTCTTTTTTAAATTAGAATCATTATAGTTTGTACCGATAAAATATGAACTTTTAGATTTCGATCCCCTTGCCGTTTAGGAGAAAACTACCCCTAATTAACTCTAGCCTCACAATCAAAGTAGGGTTTCGCATGAGCAGACCGGATTGTCACTTCTAAATAAGAATCATTATAGTTTGTACCAGAAAAATCTGAACTTTCAGATTTTGTACCCCTTGTCGTTTAGGATAAAACTACCCCTAAATAACTCTAGCCTCACAAGCAAAGTTAGGTTTTGCATGAGCAGACCTGATCGTCACATCTCAATTAGAATCGTTAGAGTTTGTACCGATAAAATATGAGCGTTCAGATTTTTTACCTCTTGCCGTTTAGGAGAAAACTGCCCCTAATTAACTCTAGCCTCACAGGCAAATTTAGCTTTTGCATGCATGAGAAGACCCGATCGTCACTTCTAAATTAGAACCATTATAGTTTGTACCGATAAAATATGAACTTTCAGATTTTGTACCCCTTTCCGTTTAGGAGAAAACTACCCTTAACTAACTCTAGCCTCACAAGCAAAGTAGAGTTTTGCATGAGCAGACCGGATCGTCACTTCTCAATTTGAATCATTATAGTTTGTACCGATAAAATATGAACTTTCAGATTTTGTACCCCTTGCCGTTTAGGAGAAAACTACCCATAAATCAATTTAGCTTTACAAGCAAATTTAGCTTTTGCATGGGCAGACCCGATCGTCACTTCTAAATTAGAACCATTATAGTTTGCACCCATAAAATATGAACTTTCAGATTTTTTACTCCTTGCCGTTTAGGAGAAAACTACCCCTAATTAACTCTAGCCCCACAAGCAAAGTAGAGGTTTGCATGAGCAGACCGGATCGTCACTTCTAAATTAGAATCATTATAGTTTGTACAGATAAAATATGAACTTTCATGTACCCCTTTGCCGTTTAGGAGAAAACTACCCCTAATTTACTCTAGCCTCACAGTTAATGTAGGCTTTTGCATAAGCAGACCGGATCGTCACTTCTTAATTTGAACCATTATAGTTTGCACCGATAAAATATGAACTTCCAGATTTTGAACTCCTTGCCGTTTAGGAGAAAACTACCCTTAATTAACTCTAGCCTCACAAACAAATTAGGCTTTTGCATGAGCAGACCGAATCGTCACTTCTTAATTAAAATCGTTATAAATTGTCCCGATAAAATATGAACTTTCAGATTTTGTACCCCTTGCCGTTTAGGAGAAAACTACCCCCCCATGTAGCAAAAATTAGTATTGCTTTGGGATGTCATTTCTTTATTGTAACTTAATTCATTCTTATTTTGGTATGTTGAATGTTTATTTCTTTAATGATTCTTAAATTGTTTTTAAAATGGTATTCTCATTTCAATTTTAAATCGGTATGTAAGATCTCATTTTAAGCATTCTTAAAGCCTTCTTAATTGGGTATGCATGTAGAAGGATTAAATCAGAATGTACGAGCTCGAGTAAAGAATTCTTAAAGGCTTCTTAATTTGGTATTTACATTTGGTATCAACAGTCAAAAGGAAATTATTTAGAGCCTACTTTAAGGACATCTAATACCATGAGCGATTTTGAGTCGATTCGAACAACATACTTTGGCAGTCAATTATAGTGTTTTTTCTGCAATATATTTCAAATCAAGTGATTTTCAGTCTAATTCAACCATAACTACAACCATTGTGAACCACAGTGAAAGTGCAGTAGAACTCTCTGAATCTGAATATAAGAAACCATTTGATTTGTGTTTGTTCCATTAATTCATACTTTAAAATAAAAAATAAAAATAAATTTTTCAATATAGATACTACATTTTTCACAATATTAATAAAAACGTTGTCTTCGACATGAATGATAAATTCATAATAAAATAAATAAAATTAATAATAATAATTAATTTAGTAAATCAAAAAATTTGGGTTTTCTTCTGCAATGATGAACAATTTGTATACATTCACCATTTACTTGACTCCAATTACTATGATTCTTACTATCCAAAAACAATTTCAAACCCAATTGAAGAGAATAGATAGGATAAGACATCTTTTTTAAAATTTCATATAATTAAATAACCTCACAGAAATATGCTGAGACGGTGTTGAAATTCATCACTGGATTTTTATTCTTGATGAGAAAGTCGGATCGCACCACTCGTCGATTGCTATGGTTATATACTTGGATTGCTGACATCGAGCGTGTCTTGGTGTTCACTTTGCTGAGAACTGGTTCATCGAACGGCAAAGTGTTTCGAACTTTTCGGTGTTTTCTGTATAAGATATAGGTTACCGGCTTCATCTATGACGAATTCTTTGTTATTAATGATTTTTATTTAACTTTAGTTAATAATTTCATCGTTAATTGATGCTCGCATATTGCCATGTTTCACATGTGGAAGCTCAACGTCCTAAAATGTAATTTAAAATGTAATGTTCGTCGTAAAACAATAAAATTCCATATAAATAGACTAACTATGCTTGAGCTGGGTTGACTATGGTTTTAGGTGTTCTGCCTCAAGATGATGTCACTATGTTGCGGGTTAGACACATTGTTATTTGCGAATTGAAGTTCAATTGAATCAATTTTTAAATCACTTTGTGATCCATCAATTTTTAAATCACTATTTCGAATAGTTCTCCCGCTCCAATTGTTTTATTTTTAAACCTTGTGTCTTAACTAGATGCCTATTTGATTGCGTTATCTGGTATATTTTCGAAGCATCTTGTTTTCTGGTTTGATGATCATTTCTCTTCCACTAAACTAACACAACAGATCGCGAGCAATTGATCAAAATTTAAACATATATCTAATCGAATTTTTTACAACTGTCAGGTACAGACAAAAGTAAACATCGTACTTAAATCAGTATTTCCATACTGGAAATAGTACAAATTTCCACTTAAATTGGTATGTCACATACCGTAAGTTTGTAGTAATGTACACTAAAGAAACATGTTGATTTTTCAAAATTTTGGTAGCAACATCTAAAATTTAGCACAATCAACAAAACGTTTTAAAGTAAGACTAATACTTTGTATGTTGTTCAGTGTTCTTAATTTCAGATGATGCTACAAAAGTAATTTTGATTCAACTAATATTGAACATATATTACACTTACTTTTTTTTCCAGTGTACGTGTTGAAAACTAATGATCATCCCAAAAATAGTATAAAATTGTTCTTGATTTTTCACCCGAATTAAGAAAAGAAGGGATTTCAACTTTTTTGGTATTGTATCATACTAAATTAAGAAGATATTTGAACTTAATTCGAGAATTTTTCATATACTTCAGCAAGAACGATATCCGCCATATTTTCACATAGCAATTTTTAAAAAACAATTTCAAAAAATTTTCGTTAAAAATATAATTAATAAATATGGCCAAAATTTTTTATTTTAACTTATACTTAGATAGTTAACAAGGATTTGAGCATGAATATATTCCGGATTTTAACAAAACATAATTTTATATATAATTTTAGGCGCATTGAATTTTGGCATATATTTAACAATTTTAATAAATGAAAGAAATTATGAAGGCGCGTTAGTTTTGAAGATGCCAAAAGATCCAATTTCACCATAAAACTCGTTCCGTTTGAAGTTATCGGTTCAATATTATTTAAAAACCGAGTTTAAAGGTTTAACCAATTTTTAATGTTTCTTTATTATTTTTTTTCTCTTCATAACATTTTGAAATAGCACACAACACGATAATTTTTTTTTTGTTTCATTTCAACATTGTCATTTACTTCAATTTAATTTAATTCAATAAAGATAAAGAGAGATAGAAATTTCTGCATCACTCACTTTGATAGTATGTAACATAAAAAACAACATACCGATTTAAGAAAGAGTTAAGCTGGATTTAAGAAGGAGTTAAGAAGGACTTTACTAAGAGTTGAAAATCACATACCTATTTAAGAAGGAAATAAGATAGAAATACGCTTCTTAATTCGTTTTATCGGACCGCCCACATGGGCCTTTTGTACTTAATTCAAACTTAAATCCTTCTTTAAAAAGGCGCGTTGCCTCGATCAAGTCTTCTTAACTCCTTCTTTAAGTACTGATAATCACTATTTTTGCTACTTGGGCCCTAATTAACTCTAGCCTCACAAGCAAATTTAGCTTTTGCATGAGCAGACCCGATCGTCACCTATAAATTAGAACCATTATAGTTTGCACCGATAAAATATGAACTTTCAGATTCTGTCCCCCCTGCCGTTTAGTAGAAAACTACCCCTAATTAACTCTAGCCTCACAAGCAAATTAGGCTTTTGCATGAGCAGACCCGATCGTCACTTCTAAATTAGAATCATTATAGTTTGAACCGTTAAAATACGAACTTCCAGATTTTGTACCCCTTGCCGTTTAGGAGAAAACTTCCCCTAATTAACTCTTTCCTCACAATCGAAGTAGGGTTTCTCATGAGCAGACCGGATCGTCACTTCTGAATAAGAATCATTATAGTTTGTCCCGATAAAATATGAACTTTCAGATTTCGTGCCCCGTGGCGTTTAGGAGAAAACTACCCCTAATTAACTCTAGCCTCACTATCGAAGTAGGGTTTCTCATAAGCAGACCGGATTGTTACTTCTAAATAAGAATCGTTATAGTTTGTACCGATAAAATATGAACTTTCAGATTTTGTACCCCTTGCCGTTTAGGAGAAAACTACCCCTAATTAAATTTAGCCTCACAAGCAAATTTAGCTTTTGCATGAGCAGACCCGATCGTCACTTCGAAATTAGAATCATTATAGTTAGAACCGATAAAATATGAACTTTCAGATTTTGTACCCCTTGCCGTTTAGGAGAAAACTACCCCTAATTAACTCTATCCTCACAAGCAAATTAGGCTTTTGTATGAGCAGACCCGATCGTCACTTCTAAATTAGAACCATTATAGTCTGAACCGATAAAATATGCACTTTCAGATTTTGTACCCCTTTCCGTTTAGGAGAAAACTACCCCTAATTAACTCTAGCCTCACAAGCAAAGTAGGCTTTTGCATGAGCAGACCCAATCGTCACTTCTAAATTAGAATCATTATAGTTAAAACCGATAAAATATGAGCGTTCAGATTTTGTACCCCTTGCCGTTTAGGAGAAAACTACCCCTAATTAACTCTATTCTCACAAGCAAATTAGGCTTTTGCATAAGCAGATCCGATCGTCACTTCTAAATTTAAACTATTATAGTTTGAACCGAAAAATATGCACTTTCAGATTTTGTACCCCTTTCCGTTTAGGAGAAAACTATCCCTAATTAACTCTAGCCTCACAAGCAAAGTAGGCTTTTGCATGAGCAGACCCAATCGTCACTTCTAAATTAGAATAATTATAGTTTGTACCAAAAAAATATGAACTTTCAGATTTTGTACCCCTTCCCGTTTAGGAGAAAATTACCTCTAATTAACTCTAGCCTCACAAGCAAAGTAGGCTTTTGTATGAGCAGACCCGAGTATCACTTCTGTATTAGAACCATTATAGTTTGCACCGATAAAATATGATCTTTCAGATTTTATGCTTCTTGCCGTTTAGGAGAAAACTACCCCTAATTAACTCTAGCCTCACAAGCAAAGAGGGGTTTTGCATCAGCAGACCGGATCGTCACTTATAAATTAGAATCATTATAGTTTGTATAACGATAAAATATGAACTTCTAGATTTTGTACCCCTTTGCCGTTTAGGAGAAAACTACCCTTAATTAACTTCAGTCTGGCAGAGGTGTACCACGATAGCGAATGTCTGACAATGGCTGACGTGAGTTCTAATACTATCCCGAAGAATATATAAAAAAATTACCTTTTATACTTTAACGCAACTTTGGAGGCCCCTTTGTTACGTGCTCCATGCCATGGCCACCATGATCCAAGCTTCATAGGTCACCAATCGTTCCTACCTGAGTAGGGGGTTTGCGTGGAAAAACTTTCAGCTTTTATAAAATAACGAAGATCTGGCCGTCGCGGGCTCTTGCTCTATTAGGTAATTTAGAAGAATTATACTGTAGTGAAATTGTATCTTATTTCAAATTTTCTTTTGTTAATCCGATGATTTTTTTTGCTGGGTTTTGATTATGTTTTTTTTTTGTAATATTAAACAGTTTTTTTTGAATTTACAAAATGTTTCGTTGTTCTTTGTGGATGATAATGTTCGTTGCAGAATTTAATATGATATATTAAGTTTTCTTTTGATTAGTTAGAGGATTTTGTAGGACTTAAAATAATCAGGGGAGACTTATAACAACATATAGCACACTAGTCTCCATGGGTGGATTTAATGGGGAAAAGTGCTAGACACCTTCTACCTAGTGACTAAATATTCTTCTCAATATGGTGTTTCTTTTGTGTTGTTTTATTTCGTTTTGGTTTCTACAACAAGATTGACTCAGAACACCTTTTAGGTAAAAAGCAGCACTCTCATGCTTTTACGAAATGCCTAAGACATCCCCATACCCACTTTTCACTGATCTACTAGCCAAGGCAGATGTGCTGCGTCTTAAGGTAATTAATTTCGTAGAAGGAATTCTGTTCGCAATTCTCTCTGCGATAGAGAGAATTTTTATTCATTCCGCGACATTCTATTTATAATTTCGGTCACTGGGCGATTTCTACTATATTAAAATATTCCGCAACATGGTATAAGTGAAAATGAATTGTTTGCAAAATTTATGAAAAATATGTGACAGAGGAAAAGCTTAAGAATTGACACAATGAGTCTATTTCTAGAGAAAAAAATCCCTTTTAAAAATGAATGATAGCAACCGATGAAGCCGTTTTCTATTATTTCCTAAGCAGGTTTTTAATGAGAATTAGTGGGTTTGAATCGATCCTCTTTTCCGATAGAAACGGCAGGAATAATCATTATCGTGAAACAATGAGCCTACAGAAAGTGTATTCTTAAGGTGATCAGTCGTCCTCCTTTTGGAAGGACAATTCTGCTTTTGTAGGTTCTGTCCTTCCTCGGAATATGTCCTCTTAGCTGTCCTAGCGATTTTAAAACTAATCTGTTAATCTCTGTATTCAGAGACGTTTTTATATCAGCCATTTATCAATTCAATTTAATTTTTTTAACAAAGTATTGGAATTGTTCAATCGAAAGGGTGTTGTTTTCCATCATGACTAAACCAGACTACACATATCTTTGATTATCCGCCAAAAATGATTGAACTGTTAACTGGGTTAGCAGTTTGGTGCAGTCAATGTATATAGCCCAGATTTTGCTGCATCTGACTATCATTTATTCCTGTCTTTGGAAATAATCTTTGATGAGAAAAAGCTTGCCGATAAAAGAATCAACGAAAATCACTTGAATAAAAAGATAAGCTTAAATAAAAAAACTAAGAATAACAGAACTATCCTGCAATTTTCATAAATGAATTTAATTAAAAGTAAAACCTACAAATATGCAATTTGCAATCAAAACTACATTCCACATCACACGATATTACTAGGCTTGCCACCTATACGTTTTTGGAGCGTATAATACGTTTTTTTTATCAAAAATATTTGTGAACATGCTATACGTACGTTTTTTGAAAGTATTCATATATAATATCACGAGTCGTCAAATAATAATCGATTATTTTTCATAATCATTATTACGAATGTCATTTGAGGTCAAATGGCATGACTGGTAATGTTGAAAACTAATCGACTAATAATTTGGTGACGAGTTGTATTTAGCAGACAGTTTAACGAACAGAAATAGTAACATTATTTCATACAACATAATCCTTTGTTGTCAAACAAAATTAAATATTATTTCATCTTAGTAGGTGCATAAATGTTATAAATTTGTAATTTATTTTTGACAAATAAACATAAACATGCAATCATTTATGAATGAAAACGGACATTTTACTATTTGCAAATTGCATTTTCACATAATTTTGTATGTGAATTTTTGTTTTAAATTAATATACTAAGTAGGCCGAAAATATTCGAAAATATTCGCTGTTCCTTTCCATCAGAGAAAAATAATCGAAACAATTCGTTTTGATTTGTTAAAAAATAGTAAATGAAGCGTTTTTATTGGACCTTATTGAAACTTTATTTAGTGAGTTGAATTGTCAAAAATATACGCCTTTTTTGGTAATAAATAGTTAAATTCAGTTATTTTTATAAATACGTAACCTAAATGAAGTTTTTCCCTTATTAACTGTAATGAATTGCAGAGAAAAGTGGACTGAATATTCTAAAATCAACACAAACGCACTTGAATGCCAGGCCAGTTAATAAATTTAATTGTTTTGTTGAACGCATTTTTAGCGTGATGGGAAATATATGGACTTACAAATCAAAAGGCTCCATACCGATATGGTGAAATCAGAATTATTTAAGCATTTCAACTACAGATGAGTTGCACTGAATTTGCAAATTTTATTAAGAAAAACGATAAATCTCACAAAAAATTGATCGAAGCAGCAAAATCGATCTCCTATACCATTTGGTTACTATTTATAAAATTTTTAACTATGTTATTATATGTTATTTAGTCAATTAAAGTAAGACATTTTTTTAATATATTTATTTTGTTTATATTGTTATCGTTTTACTATGGTCTGAAAGACCTAAGTATTGCATTCATGAGCCAAAAGTGAAATTCTTACCCCCACTTTTTTGGCATTTCTCGACGTTTTAGGACCTACTGATTCTAAAAAAGCAAAAAAAAGTTTATATCTGTCTGCCGGCCGGCCGTCACAACCTACGAAATCTAGAAAACCGCTGGACGGGTTTTTAAATTTTTTTTCTAACAATAGGTTTACTTAATGGAAAGAGCCGAAAGGACAATGTGTTCGATAACTGTACCGGAAGTGTGTCAAAAAAATCATCAAGTGTGTCAAATCAAGAAAATTTGCAATTTTTTGCTTTAAAAACTTTCATTTTAAGTGATTACGAATAGGAACATTAAATTTGGAGAAATCTTGATTGTCGGGATTGGTATGTGGGACCAAAATCTAAGTTATTGCATTATAAGTTTGTCAAAAAAAGATTGTTGTCAGAAGAAAGATTTTTATTTATTTTTTTACACAATTTTTTGTAAAAAAATAAAATTGATTATTTGTATGATATGAACTTTTATTATTGAGAATTATGGCATTATAACCCAAGTAACAATTCTTAGAGCTATTAGTATCAAGATACTGTACTGAAGCTCTAGAGAAGACTGTATGTTGCTAGTTGCGCGTTTTATTTGTCGAGTGATACTTGGAGCTCTAAACAAAATTATTGTTGCTTTATAAAACAGTTTTAGAAAACTCATAGCTCTAATAAAATATAGAGCAGGCAGTTATTAGAATAGCATTACAATAGCTTCATAGCATAATATAGAGCTCTTAAACTAAAGTAGTGCAGCACCACTTATTATAGACCTATGAGCTGTATTTCACCGTTGCAACAGCAAAGCGAGCTATAATTGAGCTGATTTAAAGCTATAAGCATTATAAAATCTTACTGTAATATAGCGTAAATTCATATTTTTAAACTGCTTTTTTCTAATGTAAAAAGCGCTCAAATATAACAGAGCTTATTTTTTACGTAAATTTTGAGTTATTGCGAGTTTTTGAATCTTCAATAGTTCACAATGGTTGCGTTTTTCAGTCAAACGTTAGTTGAAATTGAAGCATTGACATTTGATTATGTGTGACATTTTCCTTAAAATTTTAGAGCTTTCTTAATCACACTACTTCTATATAAAGCTATTTGCTTTGTAACATATTAAGTTTATTATACAATAAAGCATTTGTGACACAAAAAAAAGAACAGTTTCACAGAGCAAATAGCTTTATAAAAAAGTAATGCGATTGTGATAGCTCTATATTAAAATAAACCATTATTAATAGCATTATAAAGGAGTAATATGTAATAGGTAGCTCTATATTGGTATAATTTGCCACCATCTTCGTTTTTATAAAGATGAAGTGAAAAATATCACCATAATGGCTAAAAATATTTTAATAATTATTTTTGATAGTGATGCATTTTGCAAATATGACATATCACGATAACTGGATTTATATTGTTAACAATTTATAACTAAGAATTTTTTTAAAGATGAATTCACCAAAATAAATTTATTTAACAAACCTGAAACTGTGAAAAATGTTTCAAAATATTAAAAAAAAAATTATAATTTTTCTATTTTGCCACCAAATATACAAAACTCATAAGGGCGCACTAAAATTTTAGTTCTAAACTATCACTATTCACCATAAAAAATAAATGGCACATAAAATTTGTATATATATTTTCAATAAAAGTAATTATATATATATTATTTATTTAAAATATAACATATTGCCATTTAATTTATAAAAGAATTTATTTGACAGAAACCACAACATCAAAACATTTTAAAACCATGTCGATATGTATTAGTTTATGTAAACATAAAGTTTCATTGAAAAAATTATTGTATTTGTATACAAAAAGTAGTATTAGCTCTTAAAAACTCTAACAGTCAACCTTTATACAGCTAATATAGCTCTATTAAATATTATTAAACAACTTCTTTAGAGGAAATAATGCTGTAAAAGTAGCAAATTTAGCACCACAACAGCTCTGCTAGAGCTGTGGCAGCGCTGCATCAGCAAAATAAAAAGCAACGAGCTGTATATTATAGCTCTAGAGCACTAGAAGAGCTTATATAAAACTGAAATTGTTACTTGGGAAGTATGTCAAAAAAAGTTGTCAAGTATGTTAAAAGAAAGATTTTTATTTATTTTTTACCCAGTTTTTTGGAAAAAAATAAAATTGATTATTTGTATGATATGAACTTTTATTATTATTATTGAGAATTATGGCATTATAAGTTTGTCAAAAAAATGTTGTCAAGTGTGTCAAAAGAAAGATTTTTATTTATTTTACTACCCAATTTTTTGGAAATATAAAATTAATTATTTGTACGACATGAAATTTTATTATTATTATTGAGAATTATAAGTTAGTCAAAAAATAATGTCAAGTGTGTCAAAAGAATGATTTTCATTTATTTTTTTAGGAAAAAATAAAATTAGTTATTTGTATGAAATGAAATGTATAATGAACTTGAAATTATTATTGAGAATTTTATTGCATTATAAGTTTTTCAAAAAAATATTGTCAAGTGTGTCAAAAATATGATTTCATTTATTTTTTTAGATAATTTTTTGGAAAAAAAAATTTAGCTGTTTGCTTACGTAAATATAATTGAACATGGAAATTTTTGAATTTGTGATAGTTTTGAAATATTTTTGGAATTTTGAAAAGTTTCAATTTTTGATTTTGTAAGAATTTATGGAATATTTTTAGAATTTTGAAAAATTTTAAATTTTTGAATTTATTATAATTTTTATAATTTTGGAAAAATTTTCAATTTTTGATATTGCTATAATTTATGCAATATTTTTAGTGTTTTTGAAAAAAGTTTTAATCTTTGATTTTGCAATAATTTTTGGAATATTTTTAGAATTTTGTTTGAAAAAAGTTTGAGTTTTTGATTTTATTTAATTTTTACAATATTTTTGGAATGTTGAAAGAAATATGAATTTGTGATTTTGAAATATTTTCTTGAAACGCTAAATGGAGAGGTTTTTGTGTAGTTTGCTGATTGTATAATCTTTTCACTAAATTATGTTAATTTATGATCTGTTATAATTTTCCGACAACGTATTGTTGTTTCGTGTTAGTTTTGTAATACACATCTAAACAGACAATACAAATACTAAAGTACATGTATTTTTAACAAAAGTAACAAAAAGTTATGTTTGATATATGTACATTGCTTCCCAAAAAAAAAAACGATGTCCTCATAAAAGTTTTTGCCGAAAGCTATATCAAAATTATTAACCCAGACCGAAGTCTTGATCGAATCTCACAGCACTGAGATGATTTCAGCCCCTCCATATTTTTCCAATTAACTTATAAAATAAATAAAACATATGAGTAAAAATAATTCTTTTAATTATTTTATTTCAAAATATATATGTATACGCTTTTGGAAAAATTCAAAGGTGGTAAGCCTAGATGTAACATCATATCAGTGCTAGTTCAACATGTTTAAGAAAATAATTAATTTTTACATTCATTTATTTGGAAAATATTAAAATCTAATTGTTTACCGTTATTTGGGATTATTTTGATCTTTTTGAAAATGAAAAAAATTGATGAAACCATTCCAAGAATTAGCGTACAAAATCTGAAAGTTCATATTTTATCGGTACAAACTATAATCTTTATAGTTTAGAAGTGACGATCTGGTCTGCTCATGTAAAACCCTACTTTGCTTCTGAAGCAAAAGTTAAATAGGGGTAGTTTTCTCCTAAACGGCAAGGGGTACAAAATCTGAAAGTTCATATTTTATCGGTACAAACTATAATGGTTCGAATTTAGAAGTGACGAACGGGTCTGTTCATGCAAAAGCTAAATTTGCTTGTGAGGCTAAAGTCAATTAGAGGTAGTTTTCTCCTAAACGGCAAGGGGTACAAAATCTGAAAGTTCACATTTTGTCGGTACAAACTATAATGATTCTAATTTAGAAGTGACGATCCGGTCTGCTTATGAGAAACCCTACTTTGCTTCTGAGGCTAGGGTTAATTAGGGGTAGTTTTCTTCTAAACGGA
Source organism: Diogma glabrata (assembly GCA_963693315.1). Classification (NCBI taxonomy): domain Eukaryota; kingdom Metazoa; phylum Arthropoda; class Insecta; order Diptera; family Cylindrotomidae; genus Diogma; species Diogma glabrata. The sequence goes on from OY856187.1 coordinate 98,648,922, forward strand.
AAGGGGTCAAAAATCTGAAAGTTCATATTTTATCGGTACAAACTATAGTGGTTCTAATGTAGAAGTTACGATCGGGTCTGCTCATGCCAAAGCCTAATTTGCTTGTGAGGCTAGAGTTAATTAGGGGTAGTTTTCTTCTAAGCGGCAAGGGGTACAAAATCTGAAAGTTCATATTTTATCGGTACAATCTTTAATGATTATAATTTAGAAGTGACGATCCAGTCTGCTCATGTAAAACCCTACTTTGCTTCTGAGGCATAAGTTAATTAGGGGTAGTTTTCTCCTAAACGGAAAGGGGTACAAAATCTGAAAGTTCATATTTTATCGGTACAAACTATAATGATTATAATTTAGAAGTGGCGATCCGGTCTGCTCATGCAAAACTCTACGTTGCTTGTGAGGCTAGAGTTAATTAGGGGTAGTTTTCTCCTAAACGGCAAGGGGTACAAAATCTGAACGCTCATATTTTATCAGTACAAACTATAATGGTTCGAATTAATAAGTAATGATCGGGTCTGCTCATGCAAAAGCCTACTTTGCTTCTGGAGCTAGAGTTAATTAGGGGTAGTTTTCTTCTAAACGGCAAGGGGTACAAAATCTGAAAGTTCATATTTTATCGGTGCAATCTGTAATGATTATAATTTAGAGGTGACGATCGGATCTGCTCATGTAAAACCCTACTTTGCTCCTGAGGCATAAGTTAATTAGGGGTAGTTTTCTCCTAAACGGCAAGGGGTACAAAATCTGAAAGTTCATATTTTATCGGTACAAACTATGATGGTTCTAATTTAGAAGTGACGATCGGGTCTGCTCATGTAAAACCCTACTTTGCTACTGAGGCATAAGTTAACTAGGGGTAGTTTTCTCCTAAACGGCAAGGGGTACAAAATCTGAAAGTTCGTATTTTATCGGTACAAACTATAACGATTCTAATTTAGAAGTGACGATCTGATCTGCCTATGCAAAAGCCTACTTTGCTTGAGAGGCTAGAGTTAATTAGGGGTAGTTTTCTCCTAAACGGCAAGGGGTACAAAATCTGAACACTCATATTTTATCGGTACAAACTATAATGGTTCTAATTTAGAAGTGACGATCGGGTCTGCTCATGCAAAAGCTAAATTTGCTTCCGCAGCTAAAGCATATTAGGGGTAGTTTTCTCCTAAACGGCAAGGGGTACAAAATCTGAAAGTTCATATTTTATCGGTGCAAACTATAATGGTTCTAATTTAGAAGTGACGATCGGGTCTGCTCATGCAAAAGCTAAATTTGCCTTCGAAGCTAAAGCTAATTAAGGGTAGTTTTCTCCTAAAAGGCAAGGGGTACAAGACCTGAAAGTCCATATTTTATCGGTACAAACTATAATGATTCAAATTTAGAAGCGACGATCCGGTCTGCTCATGCAAAAGCTTACTTTGCTTGTGAGGCTAGAGTTAATTAGGGGTAGTTTTCTCCTAAACGGAAAGGGGTACAAAATCTGAAAGTTCATATTTTATCGGTACAAACTATAATGATTCAAATTTAGAAGTGATGATCCGGTCTGCTCATGCAAAACTCTACTTTGCTTCTGAAGCTAGAGTTAATTAGGGGTAGTTTTCTCCTAAGCGGCATGGGGTACAAAATCTGAACGCTCATATTTTTTCGGTACAAACTATAATGGTTCGAATTAATAAGTAATGATCGGGTCTTCAAATGCAGAAGCCTACTTTGCCTATGAGGCTAGAGTTAATTAGGGGTAGTTTTCTCCTAAACGGCAAGGGGTACAAAATCTGAAAGTTCATATTTTATCGGTACAAACTTTAATGATTCAAATTTAGAAGTGACGATCAGGTCTGCTCATGCAAAAGCTTACTTTGCTTGAGAGGCAAGAGTTAATTAGGGATAGTTTTCTCCTAAACGTAAAGGGGTACAAAATCTGAAAGTTCATATTTTATCGGTACAAACTATAATGATTATAATATAGAGGTGACGATCCGGTCTGCTCATGCAAAACTCTTCTTTGCTTCTGAGGCTAGAGTTAGTTAGGGGTAGTTTTCTTCTAAGCAGCAAGGGGTACAAAATCTGAACGCTCATATTTTATCGGTACAAACTATAATGGTTCGAATTAATAAGTAATGATCGGGTCTGCTCATGCAAAAGCCTACTTTGCTTATGAGGCATAAGTTAATTAGGGGTAGTTTTCTTCTAAACGGCAAGGGGTGCAAAATCTGAAAGTTCATATTTTATCGATACAATCTGTAATGATTATAATTTAGAAGTGACGATCCGGTCTGCTCATGTAAAACCCTACTTTGCTTCTGGGCTAGAGTTAATTAGGGGTAGTTTTCTCTTAAACAGCAAGGGGTACAAAATCTGAAAGTTCATATTTTATCGGTACAAACTATAATGATTCTAATGTAGAAGTGACGATCGGGTCTGCGCATGCAAAAGCCTAATTTGCTTGTAAGGCTAGAAATAATCAGGGGTAGTTTTCTCCTAAACGGCAAGGGGTACAAAATCTGAAAGTTCATATTTTATCGGTGCAAATTATAATGGTTCTAATTCAGAAGTGACGATCGGATCTGCTCATGTAAAACCCTTCTTTGCTTGAGAGGCAAAAGTTAATTAGGGGTAGTTTTCTCCTAAGCGGCAAGGGGTACAAAATCTGAAAGTTCATATTTTATCGGTACAAACTATAATGATTCTAATTTGGAAGTGACTATTGGGTCTGCTCATGCAAAAGCGTACTTTGCTTGAGAGGCTAGAGTTAATTATGGGTAGTTTTCTCCAAACGGCAAGGGGTACAAAATCTGAACGCTCATATTTTATCGGTACAAACTATAATGGTTCTAATTTAGAAGTGACGATCCGGTCTGCTCATGCAAAAGCCTACTTTGCTTGTGAGGCTAGAGTTAATTAGGGGTAGTTTTCTCCTAAACGGCAAGGGGTATAAAATCTGAAAGTTCATATTTCATCGGTACAAACTGTTATGGTTCTAATTTAGAAGTGACGAACGGGCCTGCTCATGCAAAAGCTAAATTTGCTTGTGAGGCTAAAGTTATAATTAGGGGTAGTTTTCTCCTAAACGGCAAGGGGTACAAAATCTGAAAGTTCATATTTTATCGGTACAAACTATAGTGATATAAATGTAGAAGTGACGATCGGGTCTGCTCATGCAAAAGCCTAATTTGCTTGTGAGGCTAGAAATAATCAGGGGTCGTTTTCTCCTAAACGGCAAGGTGTACAAAATCTGAAAGTTCATATTTTATCGGTGCAAACTATAATGGTTCTAATTTAGAAGTGACGATCGGGTCTGCTCATGCAAAAGCTAAATTTGCTTCTGAAGCTATAGCTAATTAGGGGTAGTTTTTTCCTAAACGGCAAGGGGTACAATATCTGAAAGTTCATATTTTATCGGTGCAAACTATAATGGTTCTAATTCAGAAGTGACGATCGGGTCTGCTCATGCAAAAGCTAAATTAGCTTCCGAAGCTAAAGCTAATTAGGGGTAGTTTTCTCCTAAAAGGCAAGGGGTACAAAATCTGAAAGTCCATATTTTATCGGTACACAGAGAGAAAAAAAGGGTTAAATTTGATAAAAAAATCATCAAATTGATGATTTTTGTATATCAATATATGGACGAGAATATGAGTTCTCAAATTGATATAAAATGCTGCATCAGATTGAACTCTGGTTTATTTTTTTGAGTTGATATAAATCTACTGATTATGATAAACAAATTTCTTATTTTGATATTTTATTCTCGATATTATTCTCAAAGCTTATAAACTTGTTGTATCAAAACAATACCAAAAGTATCAATTTAAGATGGAGTTGTATTTCTTCAAGAATTTGAGCGGAAGAAGTTGAGAAACCAAAAGCTCATTTTAAGAAATTCTGGGTGGTTATTTTGTAGCGTTATCTCACTAGGTGAGATAAATAGTGAGATAAAAAAATTATGTTTAAATGATTTCTTTTATCTAATATAATCGATCAAAGACAAATATTTTATCTCACTTTTTATCTCACCTAGTGAGATAACGCTACAAAATAACCACCCTGATCATTTTAAGAATTTTTTTGATCGATATGATCGTATGTTACTTTTGGTATTGATCTGATATATTTCATTTTGAATCAATTCATTATCATTTTAAGAAAAATATTTTCTCAAATCGAAGATGATAATATTTAGTTTGAGAAAAGATTTTTCTCAATTTTAGTGGCTTATATACGTGGGGGGGACTCGGTACGTTTAGCGACACGTAAAATAGCAACCTTGGAAAAAATAAGGCACTGGAATAAAACTCCAATCCACCGATGTTCCATTAACCTTAAACGGGGTAAAAAAATCACTATTTTTAAAAAATATTCTTTTATTTTACATAAATAGTTCAAAAATAAATTAATTATAATTTTTAATTTGGCTTAATCTAATGGCTTAATCTAATTATGGCTTAACATATTGTCTGCCATCTAAAAAATAATGGACTTGCAATGGTCTGTTTACATCATCACCGAGACGTATTATATCAAAAAAAATTATTATCATTTCGATCTTATACGTTCAATTTGGGAGAAAAAGTATAAAATCGAGAATTTTTTTTTCTCAATTCTATCTACGTAAGATCAAATCGAGAGTAATCGAATATTAATTATTTTCATTTCGATCTCATAAGCTCAATTTGAGAGAAAAATAATAAAACTGAGAATTTTTTTTTCTCAATTTTATAAACGTTGATCAAACCGAGAATAATCGATCATTAGTTAGTTTCATTTCGATCTCATAAGTTCAATTTGAGAGAAAAGGTATAAAATCGATAATTTTTTTTTCTTAATTTTATCTACGTGGATCAAATTGAGAATACTCGCGTATAACTTATTATTATTTTGATCTTTAATTTTCTAAAAGAAACAAAAAGGATTAAAATGAAAATATTTTACTCTCATTTTGACATTTGTGAATCAAATAAATGTTGGGGAAGTAACAAAGTGATGTGTACTTCTCTGTTCAATTTGAGAAATGGAAATCTTATTCTGATTCAAAATTTTCTTATATTTATACAGAAAAAATGAAAAAGTGTTTTATTTACTCAAAACAAGAATAAATGAATTTCCTATTGTTGAACAAAAACAATTCTCAACTTCAGTATTTCATTCTCCTATAGGATGATCGAATTGATAGTTTTTTCCCACTTTTAAAGTTTTGTTGTATTAAAATAATATAAATTTACTCGAAATGAGAATAAAGGTATCTTCTGTTTTTAATCATATATAATTCTCAATAATAGTATTTTATTCACTTTTTTGTGTGATTGAATTGTTAGTTTTTATCTCAGTTTTAAATTTCGTAGCATTAAAATGATTTAAATTTTCTCAAATTAAGAAGAAAATGAATTTTCTATTTTCAATCATACACAATTCTCAAATCTAGAATTTTTTTTCTCTCTGTGTACAAACTATAATGATTATAATTTAGAAGTGACGATCCGGTCTGCTCATGTAAAACCCTACTTTGCTTCTGATGCATAAGTTAATTAGGGGTAGTTTTCTCCTAAACGGCAAGGGGCACAAAATCTGAAAGTTCATATTTTATCGGTACAAACTATAATAGTTCTAATTTAGAAGTGACGATCGGGTCTGCTCATGCAAACCCTACTTTGCTTGGGAGGCTAGAGTTAATTAAGAGTAGTTTTCTCCTAAATGGAAAGGGGTACAAAATTTGGAAGTTCATTTTTTATCGGTGCAAACTATAATGGTTCTAATTTAAAACTGAAGATCGGGTCTGCTCATGCAAAAGCTAAATTTGCTTGGGAGGCTAGAGTTAATTAGGGGTAGTTTTCTCCTAAACGGCAAGGGGTACAAAATTTGAAAGTTCATATTTTATCGGTACAAACTATAATAATTCAAATTTAGAAGCAACAATCCGGTCTGCTCATGCAAAAGCTTACTTTGCTTGAGAGGCTAGAGTTAATTAGGGGCAGTTTTCTCCTAAACGTAAAGGGGTACAAAATCTGAAAGTTCGTATTTTATCGGTACAAACTATAATGATTATAATTTAGAAGTGACGATCCGGTCTGCTCATGCAAAACTCTACTTTGCTTCTGAGGCTAGAGTTAATTAGGGGTAGTTTTCTCCTAAGTGGCAAGGGGTACAAAATCTGAAAGCTCATATTTTATCGGTGACACTATAATGGTCCGAATTAATAAGTAATGATCGGGTCTGCTCATGCAAAAGCTTACTTTGCTTGTGAGGCTAGAGTTAATTAGGGGTAGTTTTCTAAATCTGAAACTTCATATTTTATCGGTACGAACTGTAATGATTATAATTTGGAAGTGACGATCCGGTCTGCTCATGTAAACCCCCCCTTAGCTCCTGAGGCATAAGTTAATTAGGGGTAGTTTTCTCCTAAACGGCAAGGGGTACAAAATCTGAAAGTTCATATTTTATCGGTACAAACTATAATGATTCTAATTGAGAAGTGACGATCGGATTTGCTCATGCAAAAGCTAAATTTGCTTCCGAAGCTAAAGTTAATTAGGGGTAGTTTTCTCCTAAACGGCAAGGGGTACAAAATCTGAAAGTTCATATTTTATTGGTACAAACTATAATGATTCTAATTTAGAAGTGACGATCGAGTCATCTTATGCAAAAGCTTACTTTGCTTTTGAGGCTAGAGTTAATTAGGGGTAGTTTTCTCCTAATCTACAAAGGGTACAAAATCTGAAAGTTCTTTTTTTATCGGTGCAAACTATGATGGTTCTAATTTAGAAGTAAAGATCAGGTCTGTCATGCAAAAGCTAAATTTGCTCGGGAGGCTAGAGTTAATTAGGGGTAGTTTTCTCCTAAACGGCAAGGGGTACAAAATCTGAAAGTTCATATTTTATCGGTACAAACTTTAATGGTTCAAGTTTAGAAGTGACGATCCGGTCTGCTCATGCAAAAGTCTACTTTGCTTGTGAGGTTGAGTTAATTAGAGGTAGTTTTCTCCTAAACGGCAAGGGGTACAAAATCTGAAAGTTCATATTTTAACTGTACAAACTATAATGGTTCGAATTTAGAAGTAATGATCGGGTCTGCTCATGCTAAACTCTACTTTGCTTGTGAGGCTAGAGTTAATTAGGGGTAGTTTTCTCCTAAACGGCAAGAAGTACAAAATCTGAAAGTTCATATTTTATCGGTACAAACTATAGTGGTTCTAATATAGAAGTGACGGTCGTTCTGCTCATGCAAAAGTTAAATTTGCTTCGGAGGCTAGAGTTAATTAGGGGTAGTTTTCTTTTAAACGGAAAGTGGTACAAAACCTGAAAGTTCATATTTTATCCGTGCAAAGTATAATCGTTCTAATTTAGAAGTGATGATCGGGTTCGCTCATGCAAAAGCTTACTTTGCTTGTGAGGCTAGAGTTAATTAGGGGTAGTTTTCTCCTAAACTGCAAGGGGTATAAAATCTGAAAGTTCATATTTCATCGGTACAAACTATAATGGTTCTAATTTAGAAGTGACGAACGGGTCTTCTCATGCAAAAGCTAAATTTGCTTCTGAGGCTAAAGTTAATTAGGGGTAGTTTTCTCCTAAACGGCAAGTGGTACAAAATCTGAAAGTTCATATTTTATCGGTACAAACTATAGTGGTTCTAATGTAGAAGTGACGATCGGGTCTGCTCATGCAAAAGCCTAATTTGCTTGTGAGGCTAAAGCTAATTAGGGGTAGTTTTCTCCTAAACGGCAAGGGGAACAAAATCTGAAAGTTCATATTTTATCGGTGCAAACTATAATGGTTCTAATTTAGAAGTGACGATCGGGTCTGCTCATGCAAAAGTTAAATTTGCATCCGAAGCTTAAGTTAATTAGGGGTAGTTTTCTCCTAAATGGCAAGGGGTACAAAATCTGAAAGTTCATATTTTATCGGTTCAAACTATAATGATTATAATTTAGAAGTGACAATCCGGTCTGCTCATGTAAGACCCTACTTTGCTTCTGAGGCATAAGATAATTAGGGGTAGTTTTCTCCTAAATGGCAAGGGGTACAAAATCTGAAAGTTCATATTTTATCGGTACAAACTATAAAAGTTTTAATTTGGAAGTGACGATCGGGTCTGTTCATGCAAAAGCCTACTTTGCTTGAAGGGCTAAAATTAATTAGGGGTAGTTTTCTCCTAAACGGCACGTGGTGCAAAATTTTTATTGGTGGTACAAATTAGTACAAAATAGGTACTAAATAATGCAAAAGTTCCGAGTCGATTCTGCGCAGGTGGTCTTTCTAGCTTAATATTAAGCTAGCAGCGCCACGGGTTTTGTCGTAACGGCACGTGGTACAAAATTTTTCTTGATGGTAAAAATTAGTACAAAATAAGTACTAAATAATGCAAATGGTCCGAGTCGATTCTGCTCAGGTGGTCTTTCCAGCTTAAGAGAGGTGCGTAATCATTTGACCACAAGTTCGTATAAATTCATTGTAAAAAAAATATATATATATATATATATATATATATATATATATATATATATATATATATATATATATATATATATATATATATTATATATATATATTTATATATATATATATATATATATATATATATATATATATATATATATATATATATATATATATATATATATATATATATATATATATATATATATATATATATATATATATATATATATATATATATATATATATATAGATATATATATATATATATATATATATATATATATATATATATATATATATATATATATATATATATATATATATATATATATATACATATATATATATATATATATATATATATATATATATATATATATATATATATATATATATATATATATATATATATATATATATATATATATATATATATATATATATATATATATATATGTATATATACTATATATATATATATATTAGACTGGTCGTTAAAAACTAAATTTTGCGAGACGCCCCCTAGAAAAATTCTTTGTGGTCAAAAAACCACAACGGCATTATTTTTTTTTTTTAGGTCAAAAGAACACGTGCCGCAAAATCATCGAAGTTTATTTTTTGATAAAATTGTTGATATCTCATAAAATATGCAGATGTCAAAAAAAATCACATAATCTTTTTTGTAGGAAATTTAATTCTCTACAAAAAAGGTTCAAGTCATTTTTTTCGTAAAACCTATATTTCTGATGATATTTTGAAACAAAACTTGAAATTCTTCGAAACTCGTAAAATTAAATGATGAAAATTTCGACGAAAAAGTACTAATTTTAATTTTTTTTGTCACGATTATTTTTTTTATACATTTCATTCTATAGCATAAGAAGAAAATTAGGACTTTTTCGTCATCTTTATTTTTAATGTTTTTTAAAAATTACGAAAACTTACAAGTTCATTTTCAAAATATCATGAGAACTATACGTTTTCGGGAAAAAATGCCCTGGACCTTTTTTGTAGAGAATTAAATTTCCTACAAAAATGGTTATGAGATTTTTTTTGACATCTGCATATTTTATGAGATATTTGAAAAAATCTACGAATTTTTCAAAAAATCAACTTCAACGATTTTGCGGCACGTGTTCTTTTGATTTAAAAAAAAAAAATAATGCCGTTGTGGTTTTTTGACCACAAAGAATTTTTCTAGGGGGCGTCTCGCAAAATTTAGTTTTTAACGACCAGTCTAATATATATATATATATATATATATATATATATATATATATATATATATATATATATATAATATATATATATATATATATATATATATATATATATATATATATATATATATATATATATATATATATATATATATATATATATATATATATATATATATATATATATATATAATATATATATATATAATATATATATATATATATATATATATATATATATATATATATATATATATATATATATATATATATATATATATATATATATATATATATATATATATATACATATATATATATATATATATATATATATATATATATATATATATATATATATATATATATATATATATATATATATATATATATATATATATATATATATATATATATATATATATATAATATATATATATATATATATATATATATATATATATATATATATATATATATATATATATATATATATATTTATATATATATATATATATATATATATATATATATATATATATATATATATATATATATATATATATATATATATATATATATATATATATAATATATATATATATATATATATATATATATATATATATATATATATATATATATAATTTAGGGTGCTTTTTTTTTTGGGCGACAATTCTTTTTTTCTGGTGCCCCACCAAAATTTTGTGGGAAATACCCAAGAAAACGTCCTCCTAAAATATGAGCCCTCAAAACTAATGTTTAGCACTCGGCATCGTCGTTTGAAGATTTTCCATACAAAATACATGTAAACTATAGTGTTTTTTAAAAAAATAATTACAGCTCAGCGGCATTTTATACTATTTCAAAAAAGAAAAAAGCCACTAACTCAGGACTAAATTATCTACAAAAAAGCCTAAATAGATGTAACTATAACTTACACCGGTGACACAGTACAGATCACTAAGATCAGTTTTATGTGTTTTTCTTGTTCTTTTGTTTTTATTTCATAAATGGCTAAAGCTACAGGAAAAATGTCAATAACAAAGTTGTAGTTAATTAAGTTTCCTACAAAAAACTCATAGTAACCGAATCTCTATGATGGATATTTCTCGAGATAATAAACATTTATTATTTTAGAACTTGCGGTCTTCATAAATTGATGACGAAAATTTCTTAAAACATCCATTTTAATAAAAGCTTATTATCTCGAGAAATATCAATCATAGAGATTCGGTAACTAAAAGTTTTTTGTAGGAAACTTAACTAACTACAACTTTGTTATTGACATTTTTCCTATAGCTTTAGCCATTTATGAAATAAAAACAAAAGAACAAGAAATTCACATAAAACTGACTTTAGTGATCTGTACTGTGTTACCGGTGTAAGTTACAATTACATCTATTTAGGCACTTTTGTAGATAATTTAGTCCTGAGTTAGTGGCTTTTTTTCCTTTTTGAAATAGTATAAAATGCCGCTGAGCTGTAATTTTTTTTAAAAAAAACACTATAGTTTACATGTATTTTGTATGGAAAATCTTCAAACGCCGATGCCGAGTGCTAAACATTAATTTTGAGGGCTCATATTTTAGGAGGACGTTTTCTTTTCCAACAAAATTTTGGTGGGGCACCAGAAAAAAAGAATTGTCGCCCAAAAAAAAAGCACCCTAAATTATATATATATATATATATATATATATATATATATATATATATATATATATATATATATATATATATATATATATATATATATATATATATATATATATATATATATATATATATATATATATATATATATATATATATATATATATATATATATATATATATATATATATATATTAGGGTGCTTTTTTTTTGGTCGACTATTCTTTTTCCTGGTGCCCCACCGAAATTTTGTTAGAAATACCCAAGAAAACGTCCTCCTAAAATATGAGCCCTCAAAATTAATGTTTAGCACTCGGCCTTTGCGTTTCAATATTTTCCATACAAAATACATGTAAACTTTAGTGTTTTTTAAAAAAAAAATTACAGCTCAGCGGCATTTCATACTATTTCAAAATGGAAAAAAGCAACTAACTCAGGATTAAATTATCTACAAAAATGCTTATGAAGATGTAACTGTAACTTACACCGGTGACACAGTACAGATCACTAAAGTCAGTTTTATTCGAATTTCTTGTTCTTTTGTTTTTATTTCATAAATGGCTAAAGCTACAGGAAAAATGTCAATAACAAAGTTGTAGTTAATTAAGTTTCCTACAAAAAATTCAGAACAACCGAATCTCTATTATTGATATTTATCGAGCTAATAAACATTTATTATTTTAGAACTTGCGGTTATTATTTTAGAACTTACGAAAATCTCTTAAAACATCCATTTTAATAAAAGCTTATTATCTCGAGAAATATCAATCATAGAGATTCGGTTATTATAAGTTTTTTGTAGGAAACTTAGTTAACTACAACTTTGTTATTGACATTTTTCCTGTAGTTTTACCCATTTATGAAATAAAAACAAAAGAACAAGAAATTCATATAAAATTTACTTTTGTGATCTGTACTGTGTCACCGGTGTAAGTTACAGTTAAATCTCCATAAGCATTTTTGTAGATAATTTAATCCTGAGTTAGTTGCTTTTTTCCATTTTGAAATAGTGTAAAATGAAGCTGAGCTGTAATTTTTTTTTTTAAAAATACTAAAGTTTACATGTATTTTGTATGGAAAATATTCAAACGCAAAGGTCGAGTGCTAAACATTAATTTTGAGGGCTCATATTTTAGGAGGACGTTTTCTTGGGTATTTCCAACAAAATTTCGGTGGGGCACCAGAAAAAAATAATTGTCGCCACAAAAAAAAGCACATATATATATATGTATATATATATATATATATATATATATATATATATATATATATATATATATATATATATATATATATATATACATATATATATATAAATTTTTTTTTGTTTTTCTGTATTCGCTTATCAGTCGTTTTGCACCAAAGTTTTCCCGAAATTCCGAAATGAGGCACATTACAATAGGTAGATTTTTATATGCAGTCTTCCTATAAAAAAAATACAGATAATTAATTTAATTTTTTGGTCACAATAATTTGGTAAAAAAATAAATGAAAATCATTCTTTTGACAATAATGTTTTGACAAACTTATAATGCAATAATATAGATTTTAGTCTCACATACCAATCCCGACTGTCAAGATTTCTTTAAATTCAAGGTAACTACTCATTATCACTTAAAATGACCGCTTTTTAAGCAAAACATTTTGTTTTTGCTTTTTTAGAATCCTAAAACGTCGAGATATGCTAAAAAAAGTGTAGGTAAAAGAATTTCACTTTTATCTCAAGAATTCAATACTTTGGTTTTTTCAAAACCGAAGTAATTTTTAAATAAACAGATTATAATACAATCTGTTTATTTAAAAATTACTTCGCTTAAAAACTCTATAAATAACTAAGAATTTTACATTTTAAACCCAAATAAAATAAAACATAAAATAAACTAACATATTATGTAATTTATTTCGGTTTAAAATGTAAAGTTGTTAGTTACAACAATTTTTAGTTATTTTAAATGTCAACTGTAGGTATTATGAACAATTTATAGAATTTTTTACTATTTTTATCTTTTAATAATTTTGGAAATGTGTTGATGTTATTATGATGATAAGTTCGAGAGTCTCACTGAAGAAGGGGCCAAGAAAACTTCGAAATATTTGCGTGGTAAACATTAAATAACAAATTAATGATCTACGGCTTGGCGTTTATTTTATTTAATACTGATAAAATAAACCAAAAAGTATGCGTATTAATTGGTTTAAAACGGTTCGAACGGATCTTCTTAAACGAATATTAAGGTTTACATAAATCAATTTGTAGAGCTACTGTTTGTTTAATTGATACATTTAAACAAATTTGTTTATTTAAATTATACAGTTTTTAAAATTTGTGAAAGTAATCCTTGAAAATAGTATCAGATCAAAAGAAACAGAAACGCTTGTCGGGTATATAATACAAATAATGTTGTATAAAATAAAAAGCTTTAACGAAATGTAGCTTTTTTCGGATAAAACAAAAACTAATAATCGTTTATAAAACCCTAATTAACATTCAAATGCTATTGTTTTTTATATTATAATAATATCAGCATTCAAACTGCTGAAACTCACTTTACTAAAATAAAAGCAATATTTAATTTTAAAGGTCATCATAACCAAGATTAAAACTAAAATATTTGTTGGATAACGATAATTGGCAAGATAGTAAAATGGTTGTTACAAATGGTGTTTTAATTAATTGCGTTCATAGAAATACAACTGTTTTGTACGAACTTAGAACCCGTAACTAAGAGAAAAATAGTAGATTATACAGTTGGGTAGAGAAGTGCATGTTTTTCTCCAAAGGTGTGTTTGGAGCTCGAGAGCGAAACCTGAGTGCTACATTTCACTGAGAGAGATGACATGCTCTCTCTTAAGGTGATTATAATTTTTTGCACGATAACAATATAAATATATGGTTTTTATAGGTGATATTTAATAAAACTAAATATATCCCCTGATGATGACCTAAAAGGTCGAAATATTTGAAAAAATTTTAAAGATTACATAGTCTGTAACTAAGCTGTTTTTCAGGAATAAAAAATTTATATAAGACTATAAATATTTAATAATTATAATATAAATATGATATTAAAAACTAAAATATAATCATTTAAAGAAAAATAATAAGGCTATTATTTTAAAAACGAACATCCATAAAAAATGTTATTGATATAGTATTAGTATTGACGAAAAAAAATGATTTCTGGCTTTTCTTTTTTGAGTATTCTAAATCGGAGTTATGCGCGTGTCTATTGTTGGGCCTTTTTCACGATTTTTTGTTATGGTGCCAATGTTTTACTAATAGATCCCACAAATTTCATACGATTTACGTATAACTTTGCAACAAAAGAGAAAAATAGTTGAATAATCGAAATGTGTAAGTTCATCATTCTTTTCTTTTCATTTTTTTTTACCATCATTCTTTTCATTTTTCATTTCTCATTAATCATTCTTTTTTCCTCCGCTAGTATCATTAGTATTTCAAATCAAAAATTTTATCTTTAAACAAATTAAAGAGCAGATTTTTTTGTAGTAAGAAATAAAACCAACCTACATAGATAAGAATATATGTTAAACTTTTGAGTCAATAAACTCACACAGCCATCTCTTTTCCGCCTCAAAATTGGCAACGGGAAAATTCAATTGCATGAAAATTCACATTGCATCCGACTCACAGACAACTTTTTTTTTTTTGGTTTTCAAGTCTTTATTTCACTTTTCAAGTATTACAGTAAATCATAGGCGAAGCGCGAGTTTTTAAGAATGGGATGCTGCGTTCTAAATAATAGTTGCGTTTTTTTCATTTGGGTCAGGGTTAAGGTTTGAAAAAAAACGATGTGGGTCACGCAAAGAAAAAAAATATTATATTTTAAATTGTTGGCAATACTGAGCTGAGAAGAAAAAAAATTGTGAACTTGTAGCGCCATTTTGAAATTAAAACTCAATATAAAAAAATTTAAAAAATATTTAACGTCTCTTGAAAAATAAAACTTCATATAAAAAAATTCAAAAAAATTTAATCAGAAACACTCCATTTTTTTACATATGTTCATTTACACATGTTCATTGATTATTGCAAATGGCGTGAAATAAAATGAAATAAAATAATTGATAATTAATAAAAAATTGTAAACATCTATTCTTTAAAAAATATGGATTTTATATCGTCGATATTGCTTTACAATTAATTTTAAGCAAATTTATTGAAATCATGTTGAAAACAAATCAAATTAAAAATGATTTTAAACAAATTTAACAAAGCATCCTTGACAGTTTTTTTATTTTGAATAAATTTTCTTTGACATTTATAAGTTTTAAAATGACCATACCAACCTTATAAAATCAAAACCTACGTTTCGCCATCTCTTGCAATTTTATGTAACCAAAATATTTTAGATCATTGATCTAGACCCAGATAAATATCTGGGTTATGTTGTTGTTGTTTTTACATGTAAAAAATAGAGTTGATCTAGAACTTGACCCTGACCCAAATGAAAAAAACGCAGCTAATATTCCACAATAACTACTATTAAAACTCAAAAATAGCCTATTTGAAGAAACATAGTACATTTTGCTACAAGATATGGAAACGCTGCTTTTTCGTGAATGATATTTATTATAAATTATTTAATTGGAAATCGACGACATACCATTTAAAATTCATATTCTATTTTTCATGGTTACTTTGTCTTAAAAACTATTTGATGAAGATACCATAGCAACTACAATTTGTTATCTAGCGAATATGATTTTATACACTAGAGGAAAAAACGATTTTCAAAAGGGATTAAATCTGCATGAAAATGGAATTCATTTGCTATTGTAGAAAAATATATTTTTTGCATTTTGATTTTTTTGAGATCAATTAAACTCAAGTAAGTAAAGAAGTAATTGGAATATTTTCAATTCAAAGGTCTGGTTTTTGAAGTTTCTCAGAAAAAAAAACTCCACTTCACATTTTATTTTTTGCATATTTTTCTATTACTTTTAACTAAAGACGCTTACCATTGAAGATCAAACTTGTTTCACTTTAATCTACTCTCCCTCGAGCAAGTTGTGTAATTGAAAAGTATTTCATTTTACTAATTTATTTAGATCGGCGGCTTCAAACATGTTTTTGTATTTTTTATAATAAAATGGACTAGTCAGATCAAAATAATAATAGACTAGTCAGATCAATCATAAGCTCAAAATAATTATTTTAAAATAAGAATAAAATCGTGTATTTATATATGAAATATTTTTAAAGTTCCATTTGTGATCTACTCAAAGCTTTTAAGTTATTCTATCCTAAAGGAACAGTTTTCATTTAATATCCGAAGCAGTTGTTTGCTATGAAATTATCAAAAACGGCAAGGAAAATAAATAAATTTTGGGGGAAAAACTTGATCCTCTGGTTTGAAACGCAAAATTCAATCCATTTTTAAAATTGCATTTATTTATATGTACTAATATTGGAACATAAATATGGTTGTTACAAAGCAGCTCATCTCATCAGATACATGAAAAAATTTCTTTGCTTAATATATCAAAGTATGGACTATGGTTTTATATTATTGAAATTCACCAAGGGAAAAAAATTATTGTATTTGTTGATTGGTCCTATCCTAACAAACAATCAAGAAATAGAACCACGGAAATGGTTCAAAAGGAGACAAATACCTACATAATTTGGAAATCAGTGGGTCTTCTATTTTCTTATTGAAAAATATGTTGATATATTAAAACAAAACTGTTTTGGAAACTATTCTGCAATAATTTTTAATTAGTAATGCACCATAATTATTTATTCAAACATTTGTAATTCAAACAATAAATCCAAGTTCTTATTAAAAACCAATACATACTTTGATGTAAAGTAGTAAAACTTAGCTAAAACAATTAAACCAGCGGCGCTATTTGTGAATTCGAATTCGAAGAAACGAACGACGTTTTCGAAGGATTGGTATTTGTGAATACGTAAACGTATAACGAATCAACGAAAACGTGTAACTAAGAAACGGAAACGTATAAACGTAAATCGAACGAAAATTTCCCTTATTGGGCAATCCGTTTTCGACCAATATTTGTACGATCATGAACGAATTTTTGTTCGTTGTTAGTTTTGTTAACGAAGGCGTATGAAAAGGAAGCAAAATTTTAAAATGTAAGTACATATGTACATAAATAAAAATGGACATTGACGCCAAGGTAAAAATAAATATTAAATTGTCGAATAAATCGTGCGCAGATACATTTTTATAATTATATTTATATTTTTTTTAATTTTGTATTTTAAAGCCATATTTATTTAATAATTTTAATATTATAATTTTATATCAAATAATACGATTGTTTCTATTTTGTAAGTAAGCTAATACAAACTAAAAATATAAATTTGTTGTTTATATTTTAGGGCCGCTAAAAATACATCAATGAAACAGTACAAAGTTCTAGTCAATTTTATGGAGGAACATCTCGACTTTGCAAAAGGATTTAATTCAACGCCGGAAGTGCGTGAAACGACGAAACGGCTGTGGAGCGAAATTGGGGCTCACCTAAACATCATTTGGTGATACCGAAAATGTGCCGAACTTCCTACGCCGCCAACATCACCAACTGAGTCATTTTTATTAGACTCCGATGAAAGCAATCACCACGTACTACAGCAAACACCACAAAACAGTACACAACGCTTTACAAGGAATAAATCCAAGAACCAATTATTGCAACAACAAATAGCCACACAGCAAAAATTTCATGAATCAACAGCCGCAAAGTTAATAGATATCAGCAATTCATTACAAGATTGTAATAAAATTATGAAGCGCACGTTGAGAATATGCGAAAAAAATACGAAATGGATAAGAAGAAACTGGTATTGAAGGAAAGGAAAATCGCAATAATGGAAATGCAAATGAACTTTAAAAAGAAGAAAATGGCTCTTGAGGAAAAGGATCGTTTAGAAGAAAGGAAATTTAAAGTTGAAAATTTAGAAATAAAAAAAAGAAAACTGGAATTAGAAGAGGAAAAAGTTGTGATAAAATAATTTTATTTAAGAATTTTAAAAAATGTGATAAAAATATAAAAACTATATTACCTACCTAAGATATTAGGTAGGTAATATAGGTTTTCATTTTATTTAAGAATTTAAAAAAATGTGATAAAAATATAAAAACCTATATTACCTATGAAATATTTCTAAAAATGAGTTTATAGTAAAAAATGAATTTAAGATATTTGAAATGAATTAAAACAATATTTGGTTTTTATAAAAATGTTTTATTACCATTAAAAAAATTATGCAATTATGAATTCAATATGCTATTTCTTATTTGTTAATTATAATAACTCAAGAACACACAAAATGATAAAAATTCAAATAACGAAACGTCAAAATTCAACAAGATGTGTATTTTTCACACAGGTATAACCATTAAAAAAAATTTCCCTTTTTATTTTGTAACAGTGTACAATTTTGCTTTCGATCGAGTTCACCGATACCAATTCCAATTCGAAACGAATACATCATTCGAAACGAATAGCAATTCGAAACGGATTCACAAATAGCTCCCCAGTATGTACATATAAGCTAAAACAAAACAGATTTACCATAGCACTACTATGATAGTATATGATATGCTATAAGCAACACAGCATCTACTGCTATGGTTTTTGTTTGATTTTTTTCGTTTTTTCTTTTCCTATTTGTGTTTCTTCTTTTTTTTTGCATACAAATATTATAATTCCGTACGCTGCAAGTTGGACAGCTTCTTGTAGATTATTTAGACGAAATAAATAAATATTTTGATTGCGTTGAAGCTTTTTTTATAAATATTAGGAATTAATATAATTAAATAATAATAATAATAAATATTTATATGGAAATATTTGTATAATTTTACAGAAACTTTGAAGATTTATTTTAAATAAATAATAAAGTATTGAAAATTTATTAAATGATGGTTGATAAAATCTTTATTAAAAAACAATCGTTAGTTTGAAAAAGAGCGGCCTGTTTCAAAGGGAAGCAGTGCTTCCCTAGCATCCAAAGACGCTTCGCCTATGCAGTAAATGTATTTCATGAGATCAATCTTTACATTAGACTTTACAACAGAAAGATTAGGATTGATTTGTATAATTTACATAAAGAGATTTTAATCGTTAGACACCAACCCTAAACTACTCTTAAACTAAAACTTAGCCTAACTATAACTAAATAAAACCATCAATATAATTATCAATTTATTCAGTGATAATTCTCACTAGTCAACATGTTGTTGATTAGTGAGTTGTTTACAGAATATAACTTGTTTTTATAGCGTTGATTAGCTTCATTATCATAAAAATTTACATGGAGTTGAACGCATGGAGGGATCAGTTTTTTTTGTTTTGTAAATTTTTTTCATTTTTGATCTACGGGTGTGACAACCCCGCGTACTCCAGCCGCTGCTATTGACATACGAGTTAACGTGAGATATCACATACCACTGGCAATATCAGTGAGATGTCGCTAGCCATGGTGACATCTTAGGGGTGGTGGCGGATGAACTGTACTCAGTCAACACCCCCAAATTTTAGCTGTGGAATATTCTTTGATGGTGAGATGCTATTGCTTCCTCGAGGAAACGAACCTTCGTATAACTATGTGTGGACTCTAATCATCAAGAAAGACAGTATGTCACAGGATCAAGGAATATGCCACCGGCTGGATTATTGGCAACTACATTTTCGTTCTGTTTCAGCAAATTTTTGTAAAAATGTGCTATTTACTTTTTATTTTACTTTTATTTTCTCTATTCTATCATGAAATATTGGCCTTTGTCATATTTTGTCAGTGATAGGATTTATTGTTTAGTTATCCATTCTTTAACAAGAAATATAAAATAACAAAAAAAGAAAGATTAACGTCAATCAACACCTTTGAACGTATGTTGTTGTGGGACCTTGGTCTTCAAAGGTTTTAATGTGTTGTTGTGACACATATTGTAATTCCTACTACACTCAGAGAATTCTGTTATTAAGGGGGGGGCGGGGGGTGTGTATGGTTTTAAAGACGAAAAAAAAGCATATTTTTGTGATTTTTTTGCGGCGACATGAGTAATATAATTTTATTAAATTTAATTACATATTATTGTACAAGTTTTGAAGTATGTCAGAAAAAAATTAAAATTAAAATTCAATTAAAAATATTGATAAATCAGCCGGTGACGTCGAATCTCCGTTAGTTTTACTCGGATTTACTTGAAATTTGTACACAATATTCTCGACATGATGTTCATTCAGAAAAAAAATTTTTAAAAAAATGCAAAAAAAATAATTTTAAAACCATACCCCCCTGTTGAAACGCTGTAACTCCTTTACGTTTACTCGGATTGACTTAAAATTTGTACACAATATTCTCGACATATTGTTCATTCAGAAAAAAAAATTAAAAAAAATGCAAAAAAATAATTTTAAAACCAAAAATTTTTATTAACGATTTTATTTATTTTTAATTATTTTTATTTATTTATTTATTTATTTAGTACTATAATAATATTTACAAAGAGTTATTATTTCTGAGATCTGCTTAATACTGTGAAGCATAACATCAGATGATTGGTATGAATTATATTACTAAAACATTTTTTATAGTGCAGTTACAACAATATGTTTTCTACTAGATTACATTAAACCTAACTTAAACTAACCTATTACTATAGTTTCTTATACTTAACTATAAGTTATAGTTAAGATAATTAAAATGCATATAAGAATTATATAAGGCATAATTAATAATATTTATTTATTAAGCGGCTAGACCTCTAACGATAGCATTTTCATGATTGTTATTAAGTTTTGATAAATATTGATTATTTAATTCTATTGCATATTCAGCTATTTGCTTAATTTTAGTTATTTTGTGTAATTGGAAAGTGCGGTATCGCCTTGGGACTTTTAGAATTAACTTTAAGTATTTGTTTTGTAATACTTGTAATTTTTGTTTGTGTGTGAGTGCTGATTGCCACCAAATAGGACTTCCATACATAATAATAGGTCTAACAATTGCTTTGTAAATCAACAGCTTGTTTTCAAAATTAAGACCACTTTTCTTATTGAGTATTGGATATAAGGTAAAAAATATTTTGTTACATTTCTCCACAACATTAGAAATGTGAGTTTTAAATGTTAATTTTTGGTCTAAATGAATCCCCAGATATTTTACTAAAGTAGCCCAATTGATTGGAATACCATCAATCACTATGTTGCTCTGATGCAGTTTTCAATGTGCTCTACATCTGGAAAAATATATAGCTTGGCATTTTGAGTTGTTTATTAATAATTTCCATTTTTTGAAATAATTATTTAGTTTATTTAAATACCCATTTAGATTTGCGATTATCACAGCTGCAAGCTCATCACTTGAAAAAATAGCAGTTATAGTGATACAGATTTATGCGATGACAAATAGTTGCGAGAAGTTATATCTTGCAGTTGTTTTCTCATAGCATAAATCCATAAATTCGGAAACCTATGTTCACCTTTTATTTCAAAATATGAGTTAATTTGTATTCTGAAATATAAAACTCATGGTAAATGCACTTTAATTAGTACAATAAAAATAACAATTATTGCATTTGATTAAAGAGCAATTCAGCAAAATTCAGTTATAATGAAAATAATTGTTTTAAACCGAAGCCATGTAAATGAATACAAGTTTCCTGTTTTTATGTCGCGTATGGAAATTAACCAATGAAAATTCTCAAGGTAATTGGATTATTGAAATACGTGCTGTAAAAAACAATTGCCCTTCCAGAATTTTAAACTGATGAGTTTTAAATTAGTTTTTTAAAAAGGCAGTCGATCTTCAAGCGCTACGAAGTCAAGTCAATACGTTACGAAATCAAGTTATCATCAACCGTGATTAAAATTAAAAAAACACAACCGTTAACAAGTCAAATTCTAAAACGACAACAATTAATAATTTGCTTTTTTATGACCATTAGCCGTCAATTTCTATTTAAATAATTTAAATTTAGTGATAAAAAATCTTATTGCAAATAAATTATTGCAAATAAATACAGTGCTTTGTACAAAAATAATAAATTTAATAAAATGACAATTAAAAATAAAAACTTGATGTAAAAATTGAAATAAAATAAAAGTTATATATTTGTATAATATAAGTTATATTAATAAAATAAGAACATTTCAAGTGGTTTTATTGTGAGAGTTTACAAACAGTTTAAGTTCAATGTTAAGTGACATAAAGCGACTTTACCATAAACAGCAAGCACACTAACGTTACATTTTGCAACATAAATAAACAGTAGTGTTGCAAACGTTTTCACTACATTTTATCACTATTTTATCATAAACAACAAGCAAACAAACGATAAATTTTGCAACATAAATAAATAGTAGTGTCCATATTAAAATTATCACTACATTTTGGCGCAGCCGGTTATCCTTGCCGACAAAAGGAAGTAAGGAATTTAAAGGAGTAGATGAACTACGGAGCGGAACAACAAACAGAACTGAGATCCAGTGTCGTCATCAACATTTACATTCACCACAACGTAAAAACCCAAACTACAGCAACTCAAAATGACACCAACAACAAAGTTAAACATCAATTAATTAATCTGGTAAGATTTTTAACCATAGTTAGTTATTAGTTAGTTCAAGCAGTTCAATAGTATAGTATCAAATTGAAATCAGTAATTTTTCTTATCTAAATCTCATTTAATTTCGAAAAATTAATTTTGATCAGAACTCGTAATTTGTTAAGCATTTTTTTTCTCTCTTCCCTGTATCATATCCTACAATCCTATCAAAAAATAATCAAATATGGCAGGTCATTACCAACAAGAGTACGACAGTCGGTACAGTACTGAGTGTTTCTCTGGAAGAAATAAAATTTTTTCCCATTCCCAAAATAGTCGTAGAAAATTCTCACATACAGATAAATCTAATACCCATAGAGATCACT
This sequence comes from Diogma glabrata, assembly GCA_963693315.1. Taxonomy (NCBI): domain Eukaryota; kingdom Metazoa; phylum Arthropoda; class Insecta; order Diptera; family Cylindrotomidae; genus Diogma; species Diogma glabrata. The sequence continues at coordinate 98,672,147 of OY856187.1, forward strand.
ACTTAGCAATAGATAACGAAAGGGTAGCTCATACACTTCGTTTAGAAATTCTTAGACTAGATAAGATATTAGAAAAAAGCATGAAGACCAATGAACTTCTTACGAACCGAGAACTGGAAAAAGAGAAAACAATTGAGCAATATAAAATTGCTTGCGAGTGCCTAATATCACATCAACTTGATGAACAGAGAGTGAAGGACCAATTTACGAATGAAAATGCGCATTTAAAAGAGCGAATTATAGTGCACGAACATCTCTTACAAACAGAAAGTAGCAGAAACGAAAATTTGACAACGGAAAATATAAACCTCAATCACAAAATTGATCTTTTAGAAACGCAAATAAAAGAACAAGAATCATCCCATAAAATAACGACAAACAATCTATTACAAGAAAATCAGTCACATAAATCTGAAATCGGTCGATTATCACAAATGCAAGCAAATTTATACACTCTTCAGAAAAATCTTGCAAACGAATATGAAACGAAACTCAAAGACCACTCCTATACTACTAGTCAGTTAAATACCAAATTATTAGAGTCAGAAACCCAAATTCAGAATTTACACAACGAAATTAACAAATTAAACAAAGTCTGTATTAGCTCGAATTCCAAACTAATCGAAAATTTAGATACAATAGAAAGTTTACCGCTACAGAATTTGAATTTAAAACAAAAACACGAAACAGTAAATAATAACGAAATAGTTGAAATACTAAACGACTCATACGAAGTAAAGTCAAATTCAACCCCTTTTGTAAGCAATCTTGCAGAAAATGCTCAGTTACCCAAATCAGGTATCCAAAGTTTCCAGAAAACTCTGACTAGGCCAATTCAAATTCCAAAGCCCGATCCAACCCTTTTTGTAAACAATCTCACAGAAAACGTTCAATTATCAGTTACACAAATTATCCAAAAATCTCCGACTAACAAAAGTGGGTCAAATACGCCCGATATTAATCCAGACAAATCACAAACTATATCAGAAATTATTTCAATGCCAATTTCGTATTCCGAAGTTCTAAAACAAAATATCTCCCAAGATTCGAAACATATTTCTATAAAAATTTCGAAAACAACGCAAATTTCATCAAAATCAACAAAATTTAAAACTAAAAGTTATACGTTCCATAAGCTGCAAACGATTACATTGAAATGTCATAGCAATTTTATTCGTCACAAAAACAGAATCCAGAAATCAGAAAACAAAACCAGTTCTAAGAAAAATCAATATTTGCCTTCAACGACCGGATTGAAATGCCATAATAATTTTATTTGTCACAAAAACAGAATCCAGAAATCAGAAAACCCAACCAGTTCTAAGAAAAATCAATATTTGCCTTCAACTATAGCAGTGGAAAAGAAATCGTCAAACAAAAAACCAAATATCAAATTACACAGCCGCCGAAGTACATCTAAAACGATTAACACAAATATAAAATTTCAAAAAAACAAAACCGATCAACACTCGATTAATCTTCAACCAAGCAATCTCTATCACTCGGACACCAAAAACATTAAAACGATGAACCGATCTGTTACGATAAACTACAATGACCCTATTAACAAAATAACTGTAAACAACCGTGACTATAAAATTTTTCAAAACCAGAAATGTTTTCGTACAACGCCACCCAGACGTATTGAAAATCGGATACACTGTCCATTACAGCTTTCCAAATTGTGGAGATCAATTTTACTATATCTTAGCCGTTTGTGGATTCATGTAAAGAAAAGTGCTACCTTACAACTTACACTACCGATAATAATCAATAAAATACAACCTCATTCTTATTCGTCTAATTCAGTTGAATTACTTGAAAACTTGTTCCAAAAATTGCCTGTCTGCTTTTCAAATATTTTAGTACTAGCATCTCGTAAAAACACATACGACAAAGGAGTTTTCAACTTAATTGCAAAATTTTATACAACCGGTCAACTGTTACATGTTGTTAAGGACAATACTTATTTATTAGTCAAACACGTAAATCAAATTCGAAATAATTTGTGCACAAAATTACTTACTAACGACAAAATTTTCACACTTTTAAAAAAAAAACTACAGCTCTTTGATATTATCAAATTCCGCCTAGACCTAACACTAACCTAAACCACAAGTTAATAAAACAAACCTATTTTAAACCTACTACTAACTTAAACCATAAGTCAATCAAAACAACATATTCTAAACCTAATACTAACCTAACCCATAAGCCAACGAAACCAACTTATCCTAATCCTAATACTAACCTTAAGCATAAGTCATATCAAAACAACCTTTTCTAAACCATATACAGGAAAAATAATAATTAACAATAGTTTTACTATCAACACTAACTCTACTATCAATAAAATCAATACAAATAATAATTTTACTATCATTAATCATAAACATATAAATAAACACATACTAAGACAAACATTTTTAGCAAATCTGCGAGCTAAGCAAAATAAAAAACAATTTTCTTTTCAACATTTTTACCGAATATAATAATTAAATAGTTTAAACGATTATAATTAAGAATATATAGAATAATCGGTTGTAATTCTAGAAGTAATTAATAATAATTTAATAGAAGGAAGATATAAATTCTCCTAATTGTTCATTCATTTATCATAAAAGCCTCTTAAAAAAGAAGTTGACCTACATCAAAACATATGAAACAAAAACAAAATGCATTTATCTAAATAAAAAAAAAAACTATAAACATAAAATAAAACATAGCAAAGTACATATTAGATTTCAATTTTTATATTTCAAGGTCTTACATACAAACTAATTATTTTTACATAAGCACGAAATTAGAGAGTTCAATTTTACTTACACATTCTATTATAAAAAAAACATTTTTAAAATACATAATGAATACATAAAAACAATTAACATATTTGCAATTTACATTTTCAAGTTCATCAAATTTTATCATACATAATATAAATATGGCATCTCCAATTACTTACGGTCGTTTTAAAAAAAAAAATCTCTAATTTCCTTTTTAAATTTATATGATTATACAGTAATAAGTCGGCAATCATTTTTTTTAATAATAAAAATCATATGCAATTTCTTATAAAAGTATTTTTTAGCTTTACTAAATTTTTTTTGTCTATACTTTTGCCTATAAAAAAAAAATCAATAAGATAATAATCAATAATTAATAGAACATATCACATATGTTCAAAATTTTTAGACTTAGAGAAATATTTAATATTAAGGTATATATTTTTTAGTCTTTGTATTTTATATATTAATTTCTCATTTAATCAATATTTAATTACGGCTTACTACACATTAATTTTCATAATTACAAAGAAAACCGTAAATCGGGATTTACTAAACAAGAACAATTCTATTACTATAAATACGATAAAGTTAAAATCGATAACTCTATTATTTTTAAGTAATTCATAATCTACGTTTTAATACTATTTTTGATCAATACGAGCTAACGCAATAACTATTTGAACGTTTAATATAACCACAAATTTAGATTTATCATACTAGATTTAGCAATTTTATCTTAATAACAACATCAGTTCGCGATTTAACATACAATAATTAGCTCTTAAAATCTATCAAACAAATTTTAAAACCAAAAACAAAAACCAAAATTAGCATTTCCGTTTCTATTAAGTTAAGATTATATTCACAGCATACCTGCTTCATTATTTATAAATATTTTATAATAGCCTTTCTATATGACCCATGTACGAATCTCAAATTTTCTTAAACAATCTCTTAAACGAACCGAATATCTTTAACTCATTAATTATCATTAACATTACTCCTACCCTACCCATTACTCCGTGTCATCTTTTTACCAAAACAAAAAAAAACAGTATAGCAATCAAACGCAACCAAAAGTCCTATGTATCATATTTTAAAATTTTTATCTTTATAAAAATTATTGAAGTATACCAACTTAACTTGATTTACAAACAAATCCAGAATTCTTGATTCAAATTTTTGTTTTATTATTAAAACTTAACAATTTCTCAGCGGAATTCTAGTAAACATACTTGTTTTCTTTTTTGTTTTTTAACACTAATGACAGGTATATTTGTACTATCTCTCTTATCTAATCACTATTCCAATCCTTTTCGCAATAGCAAGTCTCTAAATTCCTCGTGAACTAATCTGCCTAATTAGGTACATACATCAAACCCTTAGATAATGAATATTAAATCAAACTGATAGAAACAAGAAACCAACATATCTTCAGTTGATTTCACCACTGATCCTTTAAAAAAAAACATCAGTGGTTACATCAACTTTTTATGAGAGGGGAGGGATATAGTGATACAGATTTATGCGATGACAAATAGTTGCGAGAAGTTATATCTTGCAGTTGTTTTCTCATAGCATAAATCCATAAATTCGGAAACCTATGTTCACCTTTTATTTCAAAATATGAGTTAATTTGTATTCTGAAATATAAAACTCATGGTAAATGCACTTTAATTAGTACAATAAAAATAACAATTATTGCATTTGATTAAAGAGCAATTCAGCAAAATTCAGTTATAATGAAAATAATTGTTTTAAACCGAAGCCATGTAAATGAATACAAGTTTCCTGTTTTTATGTCGCGTATGGAAATTAACCAATGAAAATTCTCAAGGTAATTGGATTATTGAAATACGTGCTGTAAAAAACAATTGCCCTTCCAGAATTTTAAACTGATGAGTTTTAAATTAGTTTTTTAAAAAGGCAGTCGATCTTCAAGCGCTACGAAGTCAAGTCAATACGTTACGAAATCAAGTTATCATCAACCGTGATTAAAATTAAAAAAACACAACCGTTAACAAGTCAAATTCTAAAACGACAACAATTAATAATTTGCTTTTTTATGACCATTAGCCGTCAATTTCTATTTAAATAATTTAAATTTAGTGATAAAAAATCTTATTGCAAATAAATTATTGCAAATAAATACAGTGCTTTGTACAAAAATAATAAATTTAATAAAATGACAATTAAAAATAAAAACTTGATGTAAAAATTGAAATAAAATAAAAGTTATATATTTGTATAATATAAGTTATATTAATAAAATAAGAACATTTCAAGTGGTTTTATTGTGAGAGTTTACAAACAGTTTAAGTTCAATGTTAAGTGACATAAAGCGACTTTACCATAAACAGCAAGCACACTAACGTTACATTTTGCAACATAAATAAACAGTAGTGTTGCAAACGTTTTCACTACATTTTATCACTATTTTATCATAAACAACAAGCAAACAAACGATAAATTTTGCAACATAAATAAATAGTAGTGTCCATATTAAAATTATCACTACACAGTATCGTCAGCAAATAAAGCTAGTTGACAATTGTCATCTTTAGGGATATCGTTTAAATAGAGATTGAATAAAATTGGTCCTAAAATGGATCCTTGTTGAACACCGGAAGTTACACTGCATAAATCAGATCGTTGATAATTTATTTGTACATACAAATTTCGATCAGATAAATAAGATTTCAAAATTTTGATTATGTAGAATAGAAACTTATATTTGATTAATTTGGAAATAAGTCCATCAGGCCAAACTGTATCAAATGCATTTTGCACGTCAATTAGAAACATGCCAGTTGAAAGCATTCTAGTTCTTTTGTTTTTTACAAACCTCACTATTCTGTCAATCTGTTGAACTGTAGAGTGCGCATGTCGAAATCCGAATTGCTCATCAATAATTATTTTATGCTCTTCAACTATATCAAGAATACGATCCTTTATGCAATACTCAAATATTTTAGACAAGGTGCACAAGAGGCTGATAAGACGGTAATTTTAGCAACAGTTGGGTCTTTGCCAGGTTTTAAAATTGGCAAAACTTTTGCAGTTTTCCATATCGTAGGAAAATATGAAAGTTCTAAACATCTGTTGAATAAACATTTAAGACACTCTATAGCACGTTTAAGTAAGTTTTTCAATAAAACATTTTGAATATTATCAATCCCTGGAGATTTAAAGGCTCTTATATGGGTAATAACACTAGCAATCTCCTCAATTGAAATTCCCCTATCTATTGTGAACTCCTCAATCGTGTCTATATCATCTACTGCATTTTTAATACTTTTATCGTCAGAGACGTTTGTATTCATTAAGAATGACGATTTGAAGCAGTTACTAATAAGATTACATTTATCTTTGCTATTAAAAATTAGACTATTTGAAGTTGTGTCTTTCTATGGAGGAATAGGCATTCGTTTAGATTTTAAATTTTTTGGAACTTTCCAAAAGGATTTTGAGGCTTTGGAGAGCATTTTTAACTGTGTATTCCATTTAACATTAAGCAACTTATAGATATTTGAATTTATTGAAATTAAATGAATACTTTTGGTTATATACTGTGGTTTCAGAATACGCCAAGTTAACTGTAGATATTACTGGTAGGTGATCCGAATTAAGATCATTAATTGTTAAAATGTTTGAAAAATGTTGTGGAATATTGCTAACAAATAGATTCAAGGTGCTTGGTGTACCAGATAATGGAGCCACAATAGCATATTTTTGTGAATTAATTGATAATTGTTGTAATATTCGCCCACCCGCATTAGATTATCTACAATTCCATTGTTGATGACGACAGTTGAAATCACCACCAGCAATAAAATATTCATTTCTACTTGTTTGTTTAATTAAATCATTACGAAAATTTGATTCATTTGAATGGGGACAGTAACAGACAAAAATTTTAATATCTTGTATATTATCATTAATTAAAATGCCTAATGATTCTACACATTGAAGATTTAAATCAGGCAAAATTGAATGAGGTATAGTATTTTTTATCAAAATACCAACACCTTCCATACGTTGAGAAAATCTATCCCTCCTATAAAATCTATAATTGGGTACAAAAAATGGGATATTTTGTTTTAAAGCAGTTTCTGTGATAAGCATTACATCAATATTAAATTTTTCTAAGAATTCAATTAGTTCATATTTTTTATTTTTGATGCTACGAGCATTCCAAGTACTAATAATCATATTACTATGGGTGAGAGCCATATTTGATAGCAATTTGCGTAATAATAAGGAGTTGTTCATCCTTAGATTTGCATTGTCTTAATTTAACAATAATTTCATTAAAAATTTCAAATAACTCATGCATACTAAATAAATCAGATGTACTAAGACTAGAACTTACATTATTATTAAAATTAATATCCAAACCAGAATTTTTAACAGTATCAGCAAATGAATTTTGATTTGAAAATAAATTATGTTGTTGCTTTGTTGAAGGTTGTGTTGAATCATATAAATTTGGAAATTGGTTCATATTTCGGTCAAGGTCAAAGAATTTATGATCTTGATAACTTTTTTGATTCGCAAAATTTTTTAACTGCAGCTGTTTCTTTAATTGAATATATTTTCCTCTTGCTGGGCAAATTACAGAATTAGCAGGATGATTTCCTTCACAATTAGCACACATATGTTTATCTTCAGCTTTTTCAGCTGAACAGTTTATATCACCATGCTCGATAGCGCAATAGTTACACTTTGGTTTCATTTGACAATTAGAAATCCCTTGACCAAACATTCGACATTTGAAACATTGTGTAGGACCTGTAGGTGGATTAGCATTCTCCCATTTAACTATTGTATGGTATATTGACTTACATTCCTTTAATTTATTTAGACTAATTGTATTTTTTTTAAATGACACAAAAAATATCACTTCATCCCACTTGCGTTTTTTTGGTGTAGTTTTAGTCACTTTTATTGGATTAAGATTATATATGGTCTTAATCTCATCTTCAACAATTTTTGCTTCAATATCTGGCAGGCCAAATAATACAAATTTCATAAGTTTATCTTCGTCACGAGTAAATGAGAAGAAATTATGACTTGTTGTGAGTTCATCATGTAATTTTGTATAATCTTGATTACTGTACACAAAAATTTTTGTTCCAAGAGAAATATATTGGATGTTGAATTCCTTTATGTTAAGTTTTTGCATTATTTCATGTATTTGTTTACTGTTTAATTTGCAAACAAAGGTGGAGTTTTGGTTTTTTTACTTTGAGTTTTATTCTCATTAGCGTGTATAAACTTTGATGAACTTGAAAAATTCATTAATGAAGAAAAACGGGAACTAGTTGCAACGTTATATGCCTGCTGGGCTACAGGCGTAGATTTTTCATCTTGCGGCATATTTCTATCACTTATACGACTTCGTTTAGTCACTTTGCCACATGTTTGACTGAACATGGGCTTCGAAAATAAAAATGACTCACTATAAATTTGTTTTATCATGCACTGTCACTGATTTATTTTTAATTTTATTTAAAATTATTTTTTTTATAAAGTAGATCAATAAATATTATAATATTTTAATTAAACACAATTATATTTTGGTCTTTACTCATCGAAAGCACAAAATCGAATCTTAATTATTTTTATTTAATTTTTAAGTATTTACATTTTACATTTTGGTTTTTAACATAATTTAAACTTTTGTTTTGTTTTAAAGTATTTTCAAAATTTATATATAACAAAAATTAAAAAATGAAAGTAATGAAAGAAAATGCTCGTATGTAAAATAATAAATACTAAAAAATAAATTTACGTAATTAAACTAATAATATATATTATAGATTTGAATTTAACAAATCAATTAATAAATTTACGGAATGTGCTCTTCCTTTTTCATTTTTGAATGCATAAAAATACTTTTTTTATTCGCCTACATATTAAAGTGTTACTTTATTACTGTAATTTGCGGCTTTAAAGTATCACTTTTCAACTATTTATTTTGTTGTCAAAGCTACGTCCAAAAAAGTAAAAGGCATTTGTATTTGTTTAAATTCTATGAAAAATAAAATTTTTTATCAAAGCAACCCTTAAATTCAAAATTTCGTTATCCAATTAAAAGAGTTGTTATCATTTGTTGTCATAGCTAAACAATAATTTGGAAAAAATAATAAATATTTTGTCAAAGGTTACTTGTTCCACATATTTTTATTTTAAAACTTATGAAAATTTATAATTTTAATTTAGAATAAACAAATTTTCTTAAAATATTTCGCTTGCGGCGAATAAAAAATAGTATATGATGCACGGACGTAAGCTATTTTGGGCTTAATGTGGGTGCAAATGTCGGCTAGCGCCTCGATTTGCAAACTCCACATCCGTCCAAAATCTTTAGCTTTACGTCCTAGCATCATAATGTACTATTTTAGTATTAGCTCCGAAAAATGATTACTTTTAGAACTGTTTGGAGTCCGCAATATGGTATTTTAGCGGCCTAGTACTTAAAGTCGTTATGACAACACTTTAGCGGATTCAAAATTTGTTTTAATTTTATATTATAATTATTTTCAAATTATAATCACAATTGCTTTGATAAGTTTTGTTCAAAAATCAAATTTTTAGGTACGCAAGAATACAAATTAAGCAATAAATTAGAAAAAAAAATCCTAAGGGCTAATACAAAAAAACGTTGTATGCAACACGTACGCAAATGGCTTTAGCAGACTCATCTTCATATAACAGACTCGGCTAGCGCCTCGTCCGGAAATATTACGATTCGTCCGATAAAATTATATTTTGCGTACTTGTTACATAAACTACTATTAACGAAATTCCCAAAATTTTGTTGCTGATTGCTGATATTTTAAATTCAATAAATAAAATATTTTGAACCACACATCAATTGCTTTCAATATTGTTTAAATCTTTATACCGTACATTGTCAAAACATACTAGTATTTGCGTTGACTTTATTATAGATCAATCAACAACAGAGGTTGAATTGGTCCTTTTTGATCCTAATACTTTTGTAACATCTCTTCTAAAATTTGAACAGTATGCCCTATAATTGCAAAACGGTTTTGAGAATCTCAAACAGTGTAATTTTTATAAGTTTTATGCTCCAAAATTTTGTTAGTTTGGACGGAGTATGCTGTGCAGTAAATAAATTCACTAGTTTACAAATTTTGTACTTTTTTTGTCTCCCTGAATAAAACCCAACTTTTCTTATGGGTTTGGACGTCCTGAACATGAATATCATATTCATTTTTTTGGTTAGCTCTTGTTTTTGAGATATTCACGAAAAACCAGTTTTTTCGGTGATCAAAAATGTTGTTTTGGTTTTTGGGTCTCATATTTTACACAACAAACAAATTAAGCATTTTAATGAAACACGTCCATAGTAAATATGGCAACAAACATTTTGATTTATATTTTGTAAAAATCCATTAAGGATTCTGAAAGTTACAGTCGAAAAAAGATGAAAAAATACGAAAAATTCACGTTTTTTTTAAATTTTTCCATTTTCAACACCATAAATTTTGAACAAATAAAGACACTAATTTTTTTAATTTCTTGGGACCTATAAAAGCTTCAATTTTCTTTTTTTAAAGCTAAAAGATACGAATATTGGTGCAGTTTGCAGTAAGTTATTCAAGTTTTTCCAAAGAAAGCCAAAACTCAAAATTTGGAATAAAAATTTAACTTTAAGAATAATTTAAATTCTGCAACATAATTGATTTATCTATAAGTTGTTTTCGTAGTAGATCTAACTTCTCCCACCTCGGACTTATTTTAGGAGTAGGAAAATATCAGTTAGTTGATTCTGAAATGACTTTTTTTGACAGAAGTTGTATTTTATTTGTATATGATTTTTCTCGAAATTGAGATTTTTTTTGTGAAGGTTTTTGACATAATCTAGCTTCACCCAACCTGGACTTATTTTAGGAGTTGGAAAATACAGTTAGTTGATTATGAAATGTCTTTTTTTGACAAAAGTTGTATTTTAATTGTATATGATTTTTCTCAAAATTTGAATTTTTTTTTGTGAAGTTTGCCGTGCCTGGACCTTTATACAAAATTACAATATCGATTTTTATTCAAATGCCGGAAAAACAAATTACCCTCAGGCGAATTCCACTTTAGGAATCTCTTATTATTTAAAAGGCTCTATTCTGACATTTCTCAGAATATAATACCAGAGACAAAAGTTAAAATTTATTAATGAAACTGTATACAATTTTAGAACAAAAAGAATAAATTTAAGATTAACTTACAGCTAAATCATTCCTGTCGTCATCTTCATCCGGTCTTAATACCCCCTCCAATCTGTGAGATATAACTTCTGCCTTCTTATATAAAATACCAGCAATACCCTTTTTCAGTTCCAATGTTACTAATCTCTCTCTCTTCACCAATTCAAATTCAAGAATAATTCCTTTCCAGCTTTCCTAGTAAATATCAGCCACCTTTTTTTCAGCTTTCTTATTCAAACTTAACCAATTCCTTTCCAGCTAGCCAAATCCAATTGAATAACAATGTTGTTCTTTTCGTTTATTAACCAGGCAAGTTAAAACAATTGAAAAACTTTTTTTCATTACTATCAACACGTTTGAATAAAAGATTTATTTATTTTCCTTCTTTTCTTTTTTTTTTAAATAATAGTTACAATCAAGTTCTAGTATTGTGGTGAACTATTTAATACTAATATATGCAAAAAGAACTTAGGCGTGGCCGTTTTTTCAGTCACAAAAAACAGTTTTTCTTCCAAAATTTAACATTACTATTCTTATTTTTAATTTTAATTTTCAACTGAATTTCTAAATTTTATAATTTTTTTTTCACAGTGTCGACTAAAACAATTAATTATACTTGGAATCACCATAGTTTTTTTAAACACAAGTTTTCAACATGGAATGTTCAAAATTAATTGACATTTTAAACATTTTTAACAAAACCGTGTACAAAACACAAGGTGTAACAACATTCCAGAAATAAAACATTTTTCGTTAAAAATTTTCGTTAATGTGGACACGTTCTGTAATTTGCTCTCATATTATTTAGTTGTTTGAATATTTGAATTTGAAAATTTTAGTACTTGTTTTAAGAAATGAATTATGGGTTTTATTTAGAAGAGAAAATGAAATATCAGAAACGATTAAGATGTTTATTAATGCATTCTGAATGTAATAAATGTGTTTCAATTTTTTAAATGAGAAAATTAGACAAACATTACAAGTTTTTTGACATGATCTAGCTCCTCCTACCTCGGATTTATTTTAGGAGTTGGAAAATATGAGTTATTAATGGAGATAGGCAGTTCTTATAAATGGGGTGATACTTTTAGCAGTATGTATTATGTAACTTCCACAAATAAAAGAAAATGTATTTGAGCTATTTTACACTTGAAACTTCTAGACGACGCCATTTAAATAAACTTAACTTTACACTTTACTAACAATTTATGTTGCTTTACAAGGCAGCTATCACTATTGATTTATTGATTTTTAAAAACAATACACTTTTTAAAATTTATATACGTAATATTTTTTCTTTGTTAATTAATATTTTTACTTGAATGTTTTGAATTAAATTTATCCTCAGAGCGATTATATTTGCAACTAATCATACGACAATTATCTACTTAAAAAGACACCTCATTAAACTAATTAAACAAAAGTTGGGAAAACCGAAAAACTATTAATAAGGAGAAGTAATTGCTTTCTTAAATTAAACTGAAAATGATCATAAACGTAAGGAGTAACACAAGGTGGGCGGTGATAGAAAAACATTTACATTATCAAAAAACAAAACAGAAAAGAAACAAACCTTACAGGTATTAATAGACATAAATCGGGGCTTAACTTTATGGTGCTTGAACTAACTTAAATAGTTCTGATGTTTTGCCTCTCCTCACAATTCATTATCTTTTGTTTATATTTTTCTATATACGTCTCATATCGATCCAATCGATCCAGTTGGGAGCTTTGAAAACAAAAATGAAAGTTATACTTTACTATTTTAAAATAATTCTTTACTGATGTTTGAGAACGACTGAGCTTTTAAAATAATTATTTATGGCACAATAAATTAAGTAAAAAATATTTTTTCTAAATTTTGAGTTTTGACTTTCTTTGGGAAAACTTGAATAACTTGCTGCAAACTGCACCAATACTCGTATCTTTTAGCTTAAAAGAAAGAAATTGTGAAGCTACTATAGGTTCCGAGAAATTAAAAAAAATTAGTGTCTTTATTTGTTCAAAATTTATGGCGTTGAAAATGGAAAAATTAAAAAAAAACGGGAATTTTTCGTATTTTTTCAACTTTTTTCGACTGTAACTTCCAGAATCCTTAATGGATTTTTACAAAATATAAATCAAAATGTTTGTTAGCATATTTACTATACACATGTTTCATTAATATTTTTAATTTGTTTGGTTTGTAAAATATGAGACCCAAAAACCAAAACAATATTTTTGATCACCAAAAAAATTGGTTTTTCGTGAATATCTCAAAAACAAGAGCTAACCAAAAAAATGAATATGATATTCGTGTTCAGGAGGTCCAAATCTATAAGAAAAATTGGGTTTTATTTCGGGAGATTTTTCTTGTAAACTTGTTTTATTGATAACAGAATACCATCTAAATACATAATATAAAACAGAAGACAATAGAAAAATGTTATACATATTATTATAGACCGAGAGCCCGCGACGGCCAGACCTTCGTTATTTTATAAAAGCTGAAAGTTTCTCTCCGCATACCCCCTACTCAGGTAGAAATGATAAGCGACATATGAAGTTTGGATCATAGTGGCTTTGGCAGGGAGCAGGTTTCAAAGAAGCCTCCAAAGTTTCGTGAAAGTATAAAAGCTAATTTTTTTATATATTCTTCGGGATAGTATTAGAAGTCACGTCACCCATTGCCAGACACTTACCTTCGTGGAAACCCCCTGCCAGACACCCTTAAACTTTAAAGTTTAGGGGTGTCTGGCAGGGGGTTTCCACGATAGTAAGTGTCTGGCAATGGGTGACGTGACTTCTAATACTGTCCCGAAGAATATATAAAAAAATTAGCTTTTATACTTTCACGAAACTTTGGAGGCCCCTCTGGAACCTGTTCCCTGCCAAAGCCACTATGATCAAAACTTCATATGTCGCTAATCGTTGCTACCTGAGTAGGAGGTATGCGCAGAGAAACTTTCAGCTTTTATAAAATAACGAAGGTCTGGCCGTCGCGGGCTCTTAGTCTATTACAGAATCAAACATGGAATGGTTTTTTTTTTGGTTTTTACCCGAAAAAATTACAGATTAACACTGCGTTCCAATTGATGATAAATTGTACTAAACGTTCTAAATCAATGTAGTCAAATCAACATTTTGTTTCTAAATAATTGGAAAGAAAATTCATATTTTAAACAATATCTAACAACTATTTATTTAAATTAAAATTCGGTAATTTTGTGAAATTAAATTTAGATTTCGAAGTTTAGTACAATTTAGCAGCTAATTGGAGCTCATTATAAATTTTCAAAAACTACTTTTATATTTATATTTTATATAATCCTTCTAAGCTTTTGGAGCTAAAATTAGACAAATTTAAAAACTCACTTTCTGTCATATTCTCAGTATTGCGAAGCTCTTCAGCAATTTCTCTTGAGTTTTTTTATCTTTAATTTGCTCTTCAAATATGGGCTGAGTTTTCTAAATAAATGTTGGCAATTTACAAGAAATATCGCAGGCTTTCGGAAACAATGTATTAAAATAAAATCAATGGCAATCTGAAAATTTTAAAAGGAAAATCATAATTAAAATTTTATTGAAATATACTAATGTTAAGTTATTAATTACCAACAAAGCGGCGATTTATATTGCTTCCATTTGGTTAAAAATTCCGGAGTTGATTTTTGTGTTGAAATGTAGTTGAGTCGTATAGCTATTTAGTACTATCCCATGCAGACTCAATTGCAGCCCAACTACTCTGTTCATTGAACAAAATTTCTACAGGTTCAAACGGATCTGCTTCAGGAAATATAAGGGAATATATACAAATATCTCATTAAGTTTAAAAATTAGTTATCATTGTATTATTTTATTGTAAAAAAGTAGAATTCACAATGCGTCCTTACTTTATCAATTCATTTTTTTAACAACACTTTTAACTATTCACAAAACTATTTAAAAAAATTTTTAAAGTAGTTTACTCAGCGTCTGGATATAAACTATGATGCTTACCAAGAATAAAATCTTGGTTATTAAAAATAAAAACAAAAGGTTAGATTAATGTATACTATTATTAATCTAATAGCTTACGTTTGGAAACTAAAAACGTCAGTAATTAATATAATAAAATAAATAAAACGGTTATTAAATTTAACTACAAAAATAACGATTTATGTTTTAGGTAGATTTCATATAAAAATCTACCTATTGTAACGTGCTTCATCTCGGAATTTCGGAAAAATTTTGGTGCCAAACGACTATATATGATAAGCGGAGACGGAAAATCAAAATGAGAAAAAAATTTATATATATATATATATATATATATATATATATATATATATATATATATATATATATATATATATATATATATATATATATATATATATATATATATATATATATATATATATATATATATATATATATATATATATATATATATATATATATATATATATATATATATATATATATATATATATATATATATATATATATATATATATATATATATATATAACGATATGAGGTATAACAGAATTATCCGGCACTCTCAATTTTTCAATTTATTTGTATTGTTTTTATTTTGAATTTTTGTTTTGTATTCAAATTGCATATAGAACCAATTACATATGTTATTAGGAATTTTGTTTTGTTTTTGAAAAATTAAACGATTATGTGGGTGATTTGGGAAACTATTTTATATGTATTTCGGAAACGATCTTGGTATTGTATAACAATAGATAACTAAATAAAACAATGCGCGTATGGAAAATGTTTAATAGGTGATGAAAATTTTAATATGTATATATGTATGGCGTTGCGTTAGATGTATAATTGCGAAGATTGCATTTGTATGCAATTTTTCAATTTATTTGTATTGTTTTTATTTTGAATTTTTGTTTTGTATTCAAATTGCATATAGAACCAATTACATATGTTATTAGGAATTTTGTTTTGTTTTACGTAGATTTCATATATTAGGTAGATTTCATATATGCCAAACGACTATATATGTAAAGCGGAGACGGAAAAACAAAACAAAAATTATACATATATATATATAACGATATGAGGTATAACGGAATTTAGCGGCACTCTCACGGTCGCATTTTTCGACCTAGACCAAAATTTTTTTCTGAGCGTATTGCGGCAAACAATTTCTTGGATAAGTTTGACAACTGGCCATATCCGGGTACAGGTTAAGAGTCTAGAGCCTTGAAACTGTCAAAAACAAAGCGTTATAACGGCCGTTTGGGGCAAATTATGTAAAAAAATTTATAAATATTGATTATTTGAACATATTTCTATCATTTTTTAAAAAGCCAGATATCTGCAATAAAAGGTTCTTTAGCTATCTGCAATAAACTGTGTGAAGTACAACGGCATTTTGCGGCACTTTCACGGTCGCATTTTTTCACTTACGCTAAAAATATTTTCTGGGTATGTTGCGGCAAATAGTTTCCTGAATATGTTTGACAATTGGCCATATCGGGGTACAGGTTAAGTGCTTAGAGCCCAAAAACTGTATAAAATAATGTTTATTTTTAAAGTTTGTTTAATACTTCTGTTTTTAATTAGTGTTTTTTATAAATTAATCTGATAAATCTGATTCTAATTGCACACATAACTGTCTGATCCCGAAATCTACCTATTTCTAGCGGATATACCTGCCGCTCGGACTTTTTTGTTTAACAATGGCTATAGCGGTTTTAGTAGAAGCTCACATTTAGAGAGTATATACGAGATGTGTGATTTTGATGTAATTCGTTGATCTTAAACTATACCTAGATATTTAACTTGTTTTTTTTTTCCATTTAATGCTAGTATTATTTACCATGATTTCAGTTTGAGGGATTTTTCTCAAAGCCTTCCATCTTGTAAAATATATTGCTTGCAATTTAGACTCATTGATCTCGAGTTTCCAAGTTTTGAAGTATACTCTGTAATTAAATTCGTATTAGAGTTTAATCTGTTACAGATAGGAGCAACTAGTTCGTCTGAAGTGAAAAGAGCATTATCGTCCGCAAAAAGTGCAATTTCGCAATTAACTATTTTTGGGATATCGTTGATATATAAATTAAAAAGAAGATGACTCAGAATGGACCCTTGGGGAACACCTGCCGCTATGTGGAATAGATTTGAGTTAAAATTAAGAATATTTACAAAAAAAATTCTATTACTAAGGTAGCTTCTCAAAATTTTAACAATGAAGATGGGAAAATTAGCATCTAATAGTTTGTAGATTAAACCGTCATGCCAAATTTTATCAAAAGCACTTCTTAAGTCTAAGAGCACTATACCTGTTGATTGTTTGTTAGAGCGTGAGTTTTTGATGTAATTAACTATTTGGTTACCTTGATGAATGGTGGAATGAGAGTATCAAAACCCAAATTGCTCATCTATTAAAATCGAGATCTCCACAATAAAATTTTGCATATATTCTTTTATTACGTACTTGAAAAGTTTACCCAATGAGCACAGAAGACTGATTGATCTATAATTGACAGCAAGAGTAGGATCTTTCCCCGGTTTTAGTATCGGGATGACTTTAGCGGTTTTCCATTTGGTAGGAAAGTAACCAAGTTTAAGACAACTGTTATATATATATATTGATGAAAAAGCACAATGCTGATTGGGGGAGTCGTTTTAAAAGTATATTGTGAATTCCATCTAATCCAGGTGCTTTATATGGATGAACTTTCTTAAGTATACCACTAAGTTGATTTGGAGAAGACCATTCCGTAATGGAGTCATCATTAAGAACCGTATCATCTATTGATTTGCAGCCGCTTTTCACTTCAATAGAAACCGGTGATTGTATTTGTGTCACGTTAGTGTTGGAGAAAGTCGAAGCAAATTCATCACATTTTTCAGAATTTAAAAAAAGTCTAGCACCATCAGGATCGAGAGAATTTTTTAAGGATGGATAAGGTCTCGGTTTATTTTTAATACTTTTAACAGTTTTCCAATAAGATTTAGATTGTTTTTCTAGATTTTGGAACTTTGTTTGTCATTTTTGATTAATAAGTAAAAATATTTCAGATTTAATTTTAGTATTCAATTCGTTTACAATTGTTTTGAGATATCTATAGGTTTTTCACTTCAATTTCAAGTTTTTTCATTTCAAATTCAATTTTTTTTATTTCAAATTTAATATTTTTTATTGCAAATTCAAATATATTTAATTCAGATTCAATTTTTTTCATTTCAAATTCAATTTTTTCAAAAAAATATTATAAAGAAAATTTAAAATAGTACACCCAAACAGATACAGAATATTAATTTTATGGTTGTCCAACTGCTGCCGATGGCAATTTCATAGACATATCCACGTAATAATTTTTGCAATCGGCGGAGGTAATAGATGCCATGGATGTTTGAATCGTACTTTCTAAATTTGGATTAGTTTGTAGATCCGCTGTAGTAAAACAAATTACATAGTTTTCCTACAACAACCTCTCAAAGTATATTCGCAATATCTTCTAAATTCCTACCCATGAATATAAAAACAATTGACCTAAAACTCTATTAAAATTGAAAACAAATATTTCATAACCTACCTTTTAATTACCTTTTTCTGGGTTATTTTAAATAATTTAAATAAAATCAATTCGCGACATTGGCATTAAATAAAATTTAATTAAAACAAAATCAGTAGGTCAGTTGTTTCGATTTCAAAAACAATAATCAACGAGTAATCATTTTTTTAATTATATAAGTAATATTTTAATGAATAATCGGACAGTCGTTCAGTAGCAATTATTTAATTAATTTAAGAAGAGTCAATTTTAAAAAACCAATCAAGCGGTCAGAGTCAATTTTACAACAAGTGAGTCAGTAAAACTTAAAAATTCAGTCAGTTTTCACAAAAATAAATAAAATCAGTCATTTCGGTTATATCTTTAAAAATCCCAGCGGCAGGTATATCCGCTAGAAATAGGTAGATTTCGGGGTCAGACGGTTTTGTGTCCAAATAAAATTAGATAAGTCAGATTAGTTTAAATAAAAAATATTAGTAGAAACAGAATAATTCAAAAAAATTATCGAACCAAATTAAATACATTATCCGAACTAACTCCATCAATACAATTTCGGAACAGTTTTATTTAAGTTGGTTTAAACTACTTTTAATAACATATTAAATCCACCAAAGATCAAATGAACTACGTCACAACTACAATTATACCATCACACATAATTTATAACATTATCAAACAATTTTATTTCAAAATCATCTTTTGTTGTTGTGTTTTTTTGTTCTTATTTAATCTTTTTTCAAACGGTTACTTAGTAAAAAAAATAAAAACAAAAGAGATTTTGATAATTTTTCTATGGTATTAAATGGGTTGATATTTTTCTTGTAAGGGTTGCATTATAATGCTTATAAAAATGGAACCTTTTGGGTTAGAAAGCTGAAATTTTTTGAGGCTATAGTTGAAAAGTATGTTTAAAAGTTAAGATGAATTTAAATAACATAAACTGAAACATGATGAAAGCATTGCCTTTTGCGTTTGTTTTCATTTCAACAGCCGTAGGGTCTCAACCGTTAGACTTAAACTATTATTTTTGAAAATTTTGGAAAGATTTATATTTTAAGTACGTGAAAAAAAGTTTTCAAATATGAGCTTGGCATTTCAGCTAGATCAAGGGCAGCAAAGTTTAGTAAATTTTTAAAACAGCTGATTTTTGAGGAACCTGAAACGCCAAAGTAGTCATCTGGATAAAAATGATAAAAAAAGGTTCAAATATTCAATATTTTTAAATTTTATTAAAATATTATTATTCAAACGGAAGTTATAGCGCCCTAGATTATTGGACTTTTTAGGCTCTAGCCGCTTAACCGGTACCCGGATATGGCCAGTTCACGATCTTGTCCAAGACATTATTTGCCGAAACATACACAGAAAATTATTTTGGTGTAGGTCGAAAAATGCGACCGTGAGAGTGCCGCTAAATTCCGTTATACCTCATATCGTTATATATATATATATATATATATATATATATATATATATATATATATATATATATATATATATATATATATATATATATATATATATATATATATATATATAATTTATTGGTTTTCGTCCCAGACTTGGGCATCAGATTTATGGTCAATTTTCTTGTATATGAGTTATTTAAAAAACATTTTTTGTTTCTTTAGGCAACTATATTTCGCCAATTTTTTGTTGGCATCATCAGGTTTTAATAAATATTTTAGAAATCTACAAAGTAAATATAAAACCTTTATGAGTAATTTTAAGATTTTTGAAATAAAAAATTGCTTACATGAATTGCTTACTTTTTGGGATGATTGTAATAATATGATTGTACTAACTATTATATACTCTATATATACAAAACACATTAAATTGAGTTAATAAAATTAAAATCTATTGTAAAATAAGTTAACAAGAATCAAATTTTAAAATTTTTTACAAAAAACTACACAGATAAATTAAAATCACAAAAATTAAAATCACACAAAAATTAAATTACTGATTAAAAACTTTGTTTAAAATTACAATTATGTTAACATCATATATATCTACTGTTTTCTTTGTTTTGTTATTGTTGGCGGTAAATTGTTTTATTAAAATAATATTCAGAAAAAATGAGACAGAGGAAGAAAAGGAAAAAACATTTAGATGCTGATATCAATTATTTAAATATGCTATTTCATTTTTGTTTAATATATATATATATATAATATATATATATATATATATATATATATATATATATATATATATATATATATATATATATATATATATATATATATATATATATATATATATATATATATATATATATATATATATATATATATATATATATATATATATATATATATATATATATATATATATATATATATATATATATATATATATATATATATATATATTTTGATTTTTTGTGGATCAGAAAATTCTTTTAGTTGTTGTATTGAATCGTCTTTTCCACCCGGTCTTAATTTTATATTTTCTTTGTGTTATTTTAGAAGATTATTTGAATTGTCAGTTCAAATCAAAATTCATTCGGATTCTAGACCAATCCATAGACCATTGGTCTAGAATCCGAATGAATTTTGATTTGAACTGACAATTCAAATAATCTTCTAAAATAACAAAAAGAAATATATATATATATATATATATATAATTTTTTTTTTTTGTTTTTCCATCTCCGCTTATCACATATAGTCGTTTGGCATCAAAATTTTTCCGAAATTCCGAGATGAAGCCCATTGCAATAGGTAGATTTTTATATGAAATCTACCTAAAAGTACAAATCAAGAAAGTCGTTCAGAATATAACTAGCAATAAAATATTACCTAAATTATACGTTACATGTTCATCAGTTGAATGTCGTGAAAGTGAACAAAAAATCTACTACGGTTTTCTAAAATACAATAAATAGTTTATAAGTTAAAAGTTTCTGAAAATTGTGAACTATCTGTTAATGTTAATTATAAACTAGAACATAAGTGATTGTGTAACTAAAAAACAAATATAAACTAGAATTCCGTTACATCTTTTGTATTAAATAACAGTGCCCAAACGATTCCATAACACCGTTAATAATATAAGTAGTGGATCATCAAACAAAATATTATAGTACTACATAACGGCATCTTCATTTTACTAAGTAGTGTACAAACAAATATTACACTACATTTCATAATTTAGTAGTGACAGACTAAACAACAGTTGCACTACAATTTAATTACTAAGTAGTGTGAAGAGGGAAACCCTTTGGCACTACACCGCCAGCAAATTCCTCGCTGTAAATTTTATTTTTGAAAAAACCTTTTCCGATTCAACATCGGTTAGTATGGAGAATAAAAATCAATGTACATTGATATACTCATACATATGAGTTATTTCACTAACTTTATTACGCACTGCCCGAGTTTTGTGATTTGAAAAATTATCCAGAACAAACCATGCCCCTGTGATGTTACTTGTTAGCTTTAGCCAGTTTACCAAATAATTCTTCAATTGGAATGTAATAAAAATATCAGCATTATATAAAATATCAGTTTGATATTATTTTACTATGTATTATTCCATGTAAGTTTACGGCCGCAATGAGCGAAACATTTCGTCCTCTCACAGTTGGTACTATTATATGAGCACCAGCATTTATCTTTGATCTAGCCTTCGTTCTGCGAAGAAGGCAGTTAAAACCATATTCGTCAAGAATCACTATTTTATCCCGTGTTTGTAGAGCGGTTTCCTGAAAAGTGCATTGCATATTGCTTACGTTGCTCAATTGCCTTACACTACTCATACGATCTAAATTTCTTGTAACATTTTTCTTGTAGTTTTTTATTAAAAAATATTAATAAATTTTTTATCTTTGTAATATTTTTTTGAAAAATTGATTTTGAAATGAAAAAAATTGAATTTGAGTTAAATATATTTGAATTTGAAATAAAAAAAAATTGAATTTGAAATAAAAAAAATTGAATTTAAAATGAAAAAAATTGAATTCAAAATAAAAAAATTGAATTGGAAATGAAAAAACATGAATTTGAAGTGAAAAACCTATATCACGAGTTCTCATCCATTGTCTTCGACGAGTATTTCTTAGAAGAATCAAAATTAGAACTTCGTTGCTTAAAATTAATTTATCGTTATAATGGACCCTAGTCAAGGGTGTTGAAGACCATCTAGCGTCTATGATGGAATCAGTTACAAATTCTATAGCTGAATCAATTTCTTATATACTGCTTAATTCCGTACAAGGAGTGTTGTGAAGCAAACTTGAACTAATATTGTTTACATAAGCCGTCCAGTCAGTCATTTTGTAATTATACCTTTGGTTTCCTACTGATTTGCCAGATTAATTGAAACTGAGCTGTGAAATAACTGGGAAGTGATCAGAACATAGCTCGTAAACAGTATCAATTTTAACAATAGGGTAAAGATTATTAGAAAGAAACAACAACCGCATACCACTTGTGCTGTGTCTTGTATGGTTATCTGGCGTTACCACGATACAATTATCACTATTAACAGAGTAATCATATAATGTTCTGCCACCTCTATTATTTCGAAAACAATTCCAACTAGTGTGACGACAATTAAAATCAACCACCCGCTATATAGGCTTCATTACTCATTGTTAATTTAATGATGTCATTTCTTAAATTATTGTCAGTGTTGCAAAACGTAAAGCAAAAAGAAATAACGAAATGAAATAGCTAAATAATTACTTTCATAACGTTTTAAAAATTAAATTTCGTTAAAATTCAGTATTTTAGTATAGATGTAGATGATACCATATTTAGTCTCTATGCAACTAATTAAAAAATATAACAGTCGTTGCGTGGCAATGAAAAATTATTTAAACCGATCGACACTGTTTTCGATCCTGAGGAAGTTTTCGACTATCCTGTTAAATTCTTGAATGCATTGGATTTAGCGTAAATTCCACCACATAATTTGCGATTAAAGATTGGTTCACCAACCATTTTGCTTTGAAAATTGAAAGCACAAAAGCTCATGGGCATTGTGCTTGAAACTACTATTTTAAAGTTTCAAGGTGCAATTGTTCTTCTACCACGGATCCCAATGATTCCTTCATACTCGCATATTCATTAAAAACTTTTGCAATATCGAATTTTCTTGGCATTCGCAATGACTATTAATAAGTCAAAAAGCCAAACAATATCAATTAATGGGTCGCATCTAGAAAACCATCGCTTTTCACATGTTGCGCGTAAATGAAACTCGGCCTCCTCAGTAGATGTAATACATGTTTTACTCCGTATCACATTTATAAGTCCTATACTCATCCCTGCATGGAGTATTGTTATCAAGTTTCAGGCGCTGCATCTGTTACCATCCTGGCTCTTTCGGACTCTTGTAAAGCCTGGACCTTACAACTTAAAATAAATGCCTAAGGCATCCATTTATCCAAGGGTTTTTTTTTTTAAACATTCTAAAAATGATACATGAATAAGCGGACTAAACCATGCGCGGACTCTACCGCGGAAAAATCTCTAATATAAAAACTAATTTAGCAGACCATTAGATCTAAAACAACAATTCAATTCAAAAGAATTAAAAAAAAGAGGACATAAAAATATCTTAACTAATTGTATTTTGATGGTGAACACTGGAGCGTTATAATTTTTATTATTTTTTTTGTTTCCCAAAATTGTCTTTGACTAGTTGAAAGTGGATTAAAATTAAATGATGCTCGAACTATAAGCCGACAACTCTTCTGCATGTAATCTTGTTATTATTATATTAGTACGTTCCATACGACCAAATCGAACGGAAAATCATTCAGTTAGAAGCATGTTACCTGAATATGATGTTGGTTCCATTGATGGTCCTGAACAAATACATCACCAATGTGCTAGCGCGTACAATGTGCTATGCATACATATCCAATTGCATGTCCAAAAATGTTTCCAGCTTATGACACGAAAGCTAAACATTACACTAGTGTAATTAAAAACGCAAATTTTATTTTTGTTTTCGTATATATATATTTTTCTATCTTTTGTTTTTTGTTTTTTTGCATATTTTTATTCTTTCATTGTATTTCTCATTTTTTTTTTATAATTGATCCACTCACAGAAAAATTAGCGTCAACACCAACAATAATTAATTTAATATCATTAGAAATAAACTTAAAAAAATTTCAAATAATCTTGTGAACAAATTAGAATCAGAATGAACTCGACACAAATATTTAAATTAATCATTAATCGAACTTTTTTATTTAAAAAAAACCAAACTGAATTTAATTTTAATTATTTTTTCAAATCAAATCAACTTTTAATTTTCGATTGGAAAATCGCAATCCAATTTTTAAGTTTTGATTGATTTTATAAATAAAATCATACTGACCATCAATTATGAAAAATGCTTTGTTTAAATAATCTAAACGAATGGGAGCGAAGGAGATGACCATTCAAAAAAAATTTGTATATTTCTCTCTGTTGTTTTAGTTTCCCAAACAAAGGAATTTAATCGGTTTTTTTGAACGAGATCGTCAACCAATTATAAAAAAAAAGAAAGAAGGATCGACAACATATAATTCGTGTTTGCTTTGTTTTCAGTTAGCAAAGTTATGTCAAGAAAATGAAATAACAATATCGTTAGCATTCTAATTTCTAAATGAAAAAGATGATAATAACTTCAAACATGAGATTGTATCAGACAGTATCAACAAAAATAAAAAAAAATGCATTTACAACTACATGAGTTCTACATTTTGTTTGATCAAAACAAAGTAGAAGAATGTTTACGAATTTAAGCAATGTTAATTGTGAGACTGATAGTTTTTTTTAATAGAAATTGATACTGAATCAACACGACGTGTTGTTGTAGCAATGCGATTAATTAATGGTATTGATAATGAACCAGGTAATGTATTTTTGTTGAACTAAGTTGTGGTTTTATGTAGTTACGGATGTTAAACTTTAGGATTACCAAGTAGTGAGTTTATAAGGGAGAGAAGAAATAGAACAGTGTGGTGACTGAAGAGAATGTATCCTTGACTGTTCGTTGACCGTTAAATCTCACTACCAAGGCATACATTTCCTTCAGTCTACCAATACAGAACCTGAACTCGTTCTGGAGTGGGGTGTAGACTCTCTTATAAATACTACTGGTTAGATAATTCCTCAGATTGCGGCATAACAGACAATTTCCTGAACCGATATCAAACAAGCATTCAACAGTGAAATGCTTTTTGTGAAGATTAAGGGAAGAAAATATGTCGCAATCACCATTATTTACCGATACTAGGTATACGAATTGATGAGTCGAGTGCCTCTCCCAAGACAACCAGATGTTTAGAGTTTTTGCATGACGCTAAATGATGAAAGAAAGTACGCATTGTAGATGTTGAGTAACCATGATGAAAAATAAAGATGTTTCGAATTGCTGATGTTGTATATCCATTATGAAAGAATTTCAAATTATAGATGTTTTAAAAAAAAAATTGTTTTATTTATGTTGACTTAATGACTATTGCATCCAAATTCTTGATTGTAGAACGCCAGAGCTTGTTGATCAGCTGCATTATAGATATCGTGTAAACTGTCACGTCTCGCTGTAAAAGTTCCCCAATTGAGACATGCCGAGTCCCAGCAGACAACAAGCAGCGCAAAGTTGGTAAGCGTTCGCAAATGAGTCAAGTGACAGATGCAAGTTAATGAGAATATTTATTTAAGGTAAGTTCTATTGTAATAAAAGGAAATAAAAATGTTGACCATCATGACCATCAACCGAAGTTCCATACTTGAGAGCCCTGTTCAGTAATTGTATGTGGAACTGATGACAGATATGAGCCTAATAATCTCTTTCTACATACATCAAATTTCCCAAAAAAAACTAAAACTAAAGAAAAAAAGTCCGAGCGGCAGGTATATCCGCTAGAAATAGGTAGATTTCGGGATCAGACAGTTATGTGTGGTCTTAGAATCGGATTTATCAGATTACTTTATAAAAAACACTAATTAAAAACAGAAGTATTAAACAAACTTTAAAAATAAACATTATTTTATACAGTTTTTGGGCTCTAAGCACTTAACCTGTACCCCGATATGGCCAATTGTCAAACATATTCAGGAAACTGCTTGCCGCAACATACCCAGAAAATATTTTTAGCGTAAGTGAAAAAATGCGACCGTGAAAGTGCCGCAAAATGCCGTTGTACTTCACACAGTTTATTGCAGATAGCTAAAGAACCTTTTATTGCAGATATCTGGCTTTTTAAAAAATGATAGAAATATGTTCAAATAATCAATATTTATAAATTTTTTTACATAATTTGCCCCAAACGGCCGTTATAACGCTTTGTTTTTGACAGTTTCAAGGCTCTAGACTCTTAACCTGTACCCGGATATGGCCAGTTGTCGAACTTATCCAAGAAATTGTTTGCCGCAATACGCTCAGAAAAAAATTTTGGTCTAGGTCGAAAAATGCGACCGTGAGAGTGCCGCTAAATTCCGTTATACCTCATATCGTTATATATATATATGTATAATTTTTGTTTTGTTTTTCCGTCTCCGCTTTACATATATAGTCGTTTGGCATATATGAAATCTACCTAATATATGAAATCTACGTAAAACAAAACAAAATTCCTAATAACATATGTAATTGGTTCTATATGCAATTTGAATACAAAACAAAAATTCAAAATAAAAACAATACAAATAAATTGAAAAATTGCATACAAATGCAATCTTCGCAATTATACATCTAACGCAACGCCATACATATATACATATTAAAATTTTCATCACCTATTAAACATTTTCCATACGCGCATTGTTTTATTTAGTTATCTATTGTTATACAATACCAAGATCGTTTCCGAAATACATATAAAATAGTTTCCCAAATCACCCACATAATCGTTTAATTTTTCAAAAACAAAACAAAATTCCTAATAACATATGTAATTGGTTCTATATGCAATTTGGATATAAAACAAAAATTCAAAATAAAAACAATACAAATAAATTGAAAAATTGCATACAAATGCAATCTTCGCAATTTTTCTTTTATATATACAATATCTAAATAACCATGAAGAACAAAAATTTGGTTAATTAGATTTGGGGGTGATCATTATGGTTTTATGTTATTAAATATGAATTTTTTTAAACGCTGTGTGATATTAACACATGTTTTATTAAAGTTTATACATATCTGTTATTTTTATAGGAATTAACATGCTTAATTTTACTGTTTAATTAACACTAACTAATTATTCGGTTGGTAAATTATATAATAGCTCCCTAAAATGTTTTTCATATATAGATCCTTTTGAACGCCTATCGCACAAAGATCTATCAATTTGTTCGAATAGTATTTGCAAGTAAATGTCAACAAAACTAAAACAAAATTCAATATTAATTTTATATAAATTTTCATTTTTTTAATTTTCACATATATTAGGCTTTGTAAGATATGTAAAAGGTTTTTTGTTTAAGCTTATAAAATTGGAGCCTCTGGGGATAGAAAGCTGAAAATTTCTGAGATTATAGTTGAAAAGTTAATCTAAACGAAAATATGAGTTTAAGCAAAAGAAACTCAAAAATGATGAAGACATGGACGTTTGCGTTTGTTTTTGTTTTAACCGACCCAGGGTCTCAACCTCTGAACTTAAACAATTTATTTTTTAAGTTTTGGATAGATTTATCTACGTATTTATGTTTTGGAAGGTTTTCATTTGTAAGCTTGGTTATTTTCATCTATATCGAGGACAACAAAGTTCAGTACATTTTTAAAACAGCTGATTTTTCAGGAACCTTTTGCGCTGAGGTTTTCATTTTGCAAAAAATGATAAAAAATAGTTTAAATATTCAATATTTATCAATTTTATTTAACCATTATGATTCAAACGGAAGTTATAACGTCTTAGATTATTCGACTTTTAAGGCTCTACCCGCTTAAATGGTACCCCGATATGGCCAGTTCGCGAACTTGTCCAAGAAATTGTTTGCCGTAATATACACACATAATATTTTTGGTGTAGGTCGAAAAGTGCGACCGTGAGAGTGCCGGATAATTCTGTTATACCTCATATCGTTATATATATATATATATATATATATATATATATATATATATATATATATATATATATATATATATATATATATATATATATATATATATTATATATATATATATATATATATATATATATATATATATATATATATATATATATATATATATATATATATATATATATATATATATAAATTTTTTTTTCATTTTGATTTTCCGTCTCCGCTTATCATATATAGTCGTTTGGCACCAAAATTTTTCCGAAATTCCGAGATGAAGCACGTTACAATAGGTAGATTTTTATATGAAATCTACCTAAAAAACTACCTAATACTCTTACTGAACAGTGCCCTCAAGTACCAAAATTCAATTTCAGGTACATGAGAGACAACATAACTATATTTAGCGATGGAAGCTATTTAGAAAAATAGTAAAAAAATTTTGAAATTTAATTTAAAAAAAAATGAATGGGGAGGGTAAGCTAATACAAAATAGAGTCAGATAACCGCAGACAAAGTCTTAAGCGGCTCACATCTAACACGAAAACGTTAATATGTTAAGCATAGTGGATGATTTATTAGAACAACCAAGGTGAGAATTTTAATAAATCAAGATACTAATTAGATTAAGAATATAAAAAAAATACTAATAATTAATAAATTAATAATGATAAAAAAAAACTATTACAGAATAAATTAACAGGGATATATACTAAAGATAATACAAAATAAGTTAAGAGATTTAAAATTGATGGGGATTAATTAAATGTCATAATCGGATGTCTTTAGAAGGGTAAGTTCCCATGTCCTTACCATCTAAATTCGTACATTTGTACAGGTTCTTACCAATCTTGCATTTTATTATGGCTGGTACTAATTGTGAAGCCATTTTGGCTGATCGTTTATTAGCAGCACCACCCAAGCGATGTTGCCGTACCAAGACCCGTTGTTGTGGCCGATAGGTTTGTGGTCGAGTTCGCGTTCGCGAAGTATATTGTTGTTGAGGCCTTTGTAACGCAGCTATCAAACGTTGTTGCACGTTGGATCTGAAGTTCGCTAACTGGTTCGCATGATAAAGTGCTTCGGCAATTGGAACTTCGAGACTAGGTGTTCGTTCTTGATTACGATCACTCTGAACTAGATCAGCTATAAATGAAGGAGTGATGCCAAAGTCTCTCCAAAAATCTGCACCCAGGTACACCTCCTCCTCCAGATTTGGGACTACATAGAACCTAAAAGATTTTGTGAAACCGTTGAAAGAAATTGGCACGTCGACGTATCCCAAAATATGGTTACGTGTTCCATCCACTGTCCGGATGAAAGATGAAAACTTACGATACGAGATTCCGGCATTATTTAATAACTCTAAGGAATTTCTTCCTAGAAAACTGATAGCAGCCCTATTATCCAAAAGACCATATATGATTTTATCAAGGATGTCGATGTAAATATGCGGCCTAGAATCATTTAGTTCGGAAATGATAGAAACAACACATGCTTTATTGAAGATCTTTCGCAACTTCAGATAACGTTTAAAACGTTCGTGGCGTTTTAAAGAAATTAGTTTTCGTCGAACCGGAACTTGAACTGTGCTGGATTTTAGTTCATTGGGTATACCTGTTGAAGTACAGTGATTAATTATCGGTGGTTCGTTCGTAATTGTCGAAAAGGTCTCCATTGATTCTGCTGTGATGTATCGAGTTCGGTATTCATAAGTTTGTGTTTCTAAATGACCAGTTGTTTTCGATGTTGTTGGAAAAGAAGACCACAGCCTTTCATATTTCTGGCACAGTACCCGTAAGTCAGCTAGGGTAACCACATTTGCCACCATTGTAGCATTTCTTAATTCGTTTGACATGCCTTCCCTTACAATCTCAATCATCTCCATTTCTGAAAATGGTTGAGCCAGTCGTCTGTTGAGCTTGCTGACCTCTATGATGTAATCAAATATCTCCTCATTTTCATTTTGTCTTCTGTTCAGCAGTTCACTCAGTACAGCCTTATCATCGTTAAGAGTACCAAACGTTCGTAATAAACTTTCTCGGAGTATGGGGTAGGTCACCACCCGATACTCATAAGTAAGGTTTATATAATGTTTATCCGCGACTCCACGAAGATACCGGGGAACGATTGACTTTAAATCATCAATAGTCACCTCATCCCTCCGTGCAGCCACTTCAACCAAATGGATGAACTCGTGAGCATCTGGTGATGACCCATCCCCTGAGAATAGAGGAAACCAATCTGTGCAAAATTGACTCAAGTCCTGATAGTCTTCGTACTCTTCCTGCTGCATTACTGGTGCTGGCACTGCCTGTATCCTAACCACTTGTTGATAAGAAGGTAGAGGAGACAAAGATTTAATCCTATTGAGTGATTCATTCAAACTCTTAGTAGCATAATTACGGCCGTACACAATTGCATCACTGTCACCCAATCGGTTGATACGATCTAGATAATGTTTAACACGGTTTAAAAGGCCCTGTAAAATATTTGGTTGTACTGAGGGTACGAGATCCCTCGCTTTACTGGACAAAAATAAGGCAGCGTCTACAATCGCTTCGCTTTCTTCAGTCATGTTTACTGCATGAGATTGAGTTATCTTTGTAGCTGGATTACGCGCAGCGTCACTTAATTGTTGTATCCAGTCCTCGCTGTTGTACTGTATGTCCCGGAGGAAGCATTCGACCCACAACTCGCATTCTTCAAGACCGTAGAACGGATGGTCCAACGTTACAACTCACATTTTTTGTCAGAGATAAATAAAATTAATGAATATAAAATTTCCAACTCAACAAGACCAACAACTGACGATGATGTTGTATGATAACCCTAAAATGTTTTTCCGCGCAAAAATATAAAAACAACAACCGTAAAGAAATTGTAAAACGTAATAAAAATTGTAAATCGACTCAAAATCGTGAACACGCGACCAACAACAGCAGAAAGAAATATACAAATGTTTTGAATAATCAAATCCTTCGACCTTCGTTTTACAGAGAAAAATTTATTGATCTTAAAGATCCTAGGAAAAAAATTATTATTTAAATATTTAAATACAAAAAAAATAATGATTTACTTACAATCTATTTATTTTGTTGCAACTAGTACACCTTGATTTACTTATTGCATAAAATGCTAAAAATATTTATTTGTTGTATTATTTATTTTAAAAAAAATTATTTATTTATTTTTTTGAAGTTAAATGCTTATTTAAGAATTTTTTTATTTAATTATACTATATAATTATTTATTCATAAAAATATATATTTATTTATTTATAAAATGAAAATATTTATTTGTAAAAATATTTATATATAGAAAAATATTTATTTAATTATAGAATTTTTATTTATTTATAAAAATATATTTATTTATTGATTTGTAAAATATTTATTTATTTAGAAAAATGAAAATTATTTATTTATTTATGTATTTATAATTGTAGAGATTTTTCCCGGGCAAAGCCCACACCGATTGACTGTATAATCAAAAAATTTTTTAAAAGGAATTGTAACGAAGATTCGAAGTGGAAAATCGAACTCGCGATCTCTTCCCAGAAACGACATGTGAGGTCTAGAACAAAAATAGGCCTAAAAATCCTAAAATCTACATTCTAGTACCCTCCCGCGTGATGAAATGAATTCAGCATTGTTTAAAGATTCAGCCTAAATATCTGTTATCTACAAAAATCATATGCTGAGTTCATTCATCCTTAAAACTAAGAAAAATAAGAAAAACAATTAAGACTAATATCGTTTGTTGGGAGTAGACCAGTATAGAGTACCAGTCTCCAGATCCGATTTCAGTACAAGACCGAATTTACTATTGAAACGCGATGTTGGATGGATTTGCTAAGTCCATTGAAATTGTGA
>OY856187.1:98704777-98809022 GCA_963693315.1 Diogma glabrata
AGTTAGATCAAACTATAGTAGCAGAGACAACAACCCAAATATCAAGTTAGACAACAGGGCAAAGATTGTCAATTTCAATATTTCATCAGCTGTACAAAAACAAAAACAATTTTTCGTGAGTACGAATTAAAAATCAAAAAACAGATTTTTTGTAATAAAAATAATTATTATTAAGTAATCCAAATTACAATTTTTCAATTTTAAATTTATTAAAAATATTTTCATTAAAATAAATAATAATTTTGACATTGAATATAAAAATAACAAAAAAAAATATTAAATATAGCAAATTCTAAAATACTAAATAATCTTATTAAAGAATCAAATATTTTAGTTTATAAATATAATTTTCATTTTACGCAATATTTTTCATGTAATTTTAAATTCATTCAATTAATTTTAATAACCATAAACATCATGGCTGGTGGTGCAACTCGCAAAAATCCTCAGGGGACTTGCAACAACATGTCAAATTCTGATTCCAATACCAACAATCAGGACAACACTTCTGCACAAATTGGTGATGTAGTGCAAAATACTAATTTTAATAAGAATAGCACTTCTAATTTAAATACAGAATACAATTCCGACACTTTTTAAAACAAATATCTACATTACAAATGAAATTTAAAAGAATCAATAATTATTTAAATAAAAATGAAATTAAATATGGTCCATACGAAGTTGAGAGTCGATTAAATAACTTAAAAAAATATTCAGTCGAATTAGACTAATTGTTAGATTCATTAATTGAATTTGAAGGTGATGATTTGTTCACTAATTTTTGCTCAGATCTTAATGAACTTGAAGAAGCTAGTCATACCTTTAAAGCAAAATTAAAAACTATCTTAGACAATATAAAGCCTAACAAAATTAAAAATGAAAAATTTGTAGCTAACATTAAGTTACCTGATATTTCAATACCACATTTTAATGGTAATCTTTTAGATTGGTTATGGTTTAAAGAAACCTTCGTGAAATGTATTCACAACAACAATTCAATCGATGATGTTGTAAAATTTACTTACCTTTTACAAAAAATTAGTGGTGAAGCAAAAGACATTATAGGACAAACTGTACTTTCGGCAACAGCTTATCATAAAGCTTGGAATGATCTTTTAGAGAGATATGACGATTCAAGAGCAATAATTGATGTTCATATTCAAGCATTATTTCAATTACCTAAGGTGACTAAAGGAAATTCAGATGAATTAAAAATATTATATAATTCATGCATTAAACATGTATCTTCTCTTGAAGTATGTGGGCAAAATATCATTGGTTTAGGAGAAATATTTTTAATCAGCATTGTATCTAAAAAATTGGACTCAATTTTAAGGAATGAATGGGAAAATGATTTACCAGTTGGTAAATTACCAACTTGGTCTTCTTTAATAGAATTTCTTCGAAAGAAATGCAAAATGTCTGATCGTGAAAAATTATTAAATACTACCATAAATCCAAACACATTTAATAAAATACAGCCTTCTAATGCAGTGAAATACAATCCAATTAAAAAGTATTCCACTTTTTCCTTAAATTCAAATTCTCTTCCATCTAGTAGTTCTTTTAAATTCAAAGAAAATAAAAGTTTTAAACAAGAAGAAAACTTATCTAAATGTTCTTGTTGTAAAAACTCATTTCATTTTTTGTTTTCTTGTCCAGAATTTTTGAAAAAGACAACTTACGAGAGATATAATATACTACAACAAACAAAATTCTGTATTAACTGTTTAAAAAACAACCATGGTATTGAAAAATGTCCATCAAGAAACTGTAAAATATGTGACCAGTATCATCATACACTATTACATCACATTACACCAAAACCTGCATCTAATGTAAATTCACTTGTAAATACAGAAGATTCAACTTCAACAAGTTTAAATCAAGCAAACTTTGCAATATCTACTCCTGTAGTTAAAAAAACAGTATTGTTATAACAGCAATAATTTTAATAAAAAATAATCAAGACAAATTTATAGAATGTCGAGCGTTGTTAGACTCTGCAAGTCAATCAAATTTCATAACGAAATCATTTGCAGATCAATTAAAATTAGATAAAACAAAAATAAACATGTTAGTTTCAAGTCTTGACTCAAACAAAACCAAAATAAACGAACGTATTACTACAACTATCAAATCACGTTTTCATAATTTTCAAACCAATTTAGATTTTCACATAGTTCCCAAAATATCAGATTCAATTCCTCATAAATTAATTGATTTTTCAAATTGGTATATTCCTTTAAATTTAAAGCTCGCAGATCCTATGTTTAATCTACCTTGTGCAATAGATATTTTAATTGGAGCTGAATTATTTTTTCACAATATTAAAATCCAACAAAATACAAATAAAAGAAAATTTACCAGTACTCCATGAGTCAGTTTTCGGTTGAATATTTAGTGGAAAATTTGAAGAAGAACATATTCAACAATTTTCAATAATAGAAAATCCAGATAATGACTTAAATCAGTTAATCAAACGTTTTTGGGAATTAGAATCAATTCCTAATAAAAAATTTTTGTCTGAAGAAGAAGAAATTTGTGAAAGTCATTTTCTACAAACACATTATCGTACAGAAACTGGTCGTTATAATGTCACATTACCAATTAAAAAGGAAATTACACACATAGGAAATAAAGAAAATGCTCTTAACAGATTTTATTGTTTAGAGAAAAAATTAGACAGTAATCCTGATCTTAAAAAACAATATTCAGAATTCTTACAAGAATATATAGATTTAAATCACATGAAAATGGTAAATAATAACAATCAAAATAACTGTTCATCTTATTTTTTACCACATCATGCAGTCTTGAAACCCACAAGCTCCACAACAAAATTGCGCGTTGTATTTGACTTATCAGCCAAAACTACTGCTGATTTATCCCTAAATAATATATTAATGGTTGGACCCACGGTTCAGCAAGATTTATTTGATATAATATTACGTTTTCGCAAGTATAATTATGTTTTCACAGCGGATATATCAAAAATGTACCGCCAGGTTCTTGTTAACCCTTCACAAACATCCTTGCAAAAAATACTTTGGTGATTTGATAAGAATGATCCAATAGACATATATGAACTTTTAACTGCAACATATGGTACAGCTTCAGCACCATATCTCGCTACACGAGCATTGAAACAACTTGCTATAGACGAAGAGACAAATTTTCCAAAGGCATCTCACGTAATAAATTCAGATTTTTATGTAGACGATATGCTTACTGGAACTAATAATTTAGAAGAAGCAAAAAGCCTTCAATTTGATATTATTAATTTACTATCTAAAGGGGGATTCCATTTACATAAATGGTGTTCCAATAATGACGAAATTTTAAAAAATATACCATGTCAAGATCAAGAAGATTTAAAAAATAACGAATTCCGAAAAAAATAACGAAACTCTTCCGAGAGTTGGTCCTGGGGAACCAAAACCTGTTTTTATAATTGCCATGAAAGGCTACGACCTTATATAGTAGACTAGGTTAATATTTGACCTAGTTTTAGTTTCCTGTATTGGAATTAGAATGTAGGTTATTGGTTTATTGTGGTTTGTTGTTGTTGTGTGTGTCCCAAGCCGGTTGCTAAAGGCCTTGGAAGGTCGTCAGGTAAACTAGGTTAATATTTGACCTAGTTCTGGTTATCTGTATTGGTAATTTCCTGAATTGGAATGTGGGTTAGTTGTTTATTGTTGTTTGTTGTTATTGTGGGTTTATTGTTGTTGCTAAAGGCCTAGGAAGGTCGTCAGATAAACTAGGTTAGTTCTTTTCCTGAATGTGAGTTCAATTTTTAAAATAAAACAATAAAATAATGGTACAAATGACAAATAAAATAATTTGTCATGTGTTTTTATTCATTTTTTCTTTTTACATTTTTGTTTTAAAACTAAAATAAAACTATTACATGATTTTATGTACATCAATTTTTATTTGATTAACCAACCCTTATTAATTTATTAAAAACTTTTTCTCTATGAGGTTTTTTAGAACTGCAGAGATAATAGGTTCAATCTTTTTTATTCGTCTATGAAATCTATCTCGATCACGTGCATATTCTTCATATTTTCCCTGTCGAGCTACTCTATATGCATAATCCCACACATACATAACGTGAAGATCTAATTTATTGTTAAAGGTAACTTTTTTTGTTTTTAACATTATAGTACTTTTTCCTTACGAAGATGCATATAAATGTTAAGACAGTTTTTTACAGCACATCTAAAATGATTATTTGAAAGATGTATCGGACACATTGATTTAAAATTTCCAATCTTTAATAACGATGGTATAGCAAGATTTTCTATTTTAAAACTCTCAATATACTTTTCAAGGAAAAGTTTTTTTTGTTCGCCTTTTACATAAATTTTTTCAGCTTGTTCTAAATAGTATTTAATAATTGATTTTATATCCACATAGTCAATGCATCCGCCATTCCAATTAAGTCCATTTATTTTATTGCCGCAATATCGATTGCTATATTGTGCTTCTTGACCTAGTTCTTCTTCGTGGTAAGGTGGTTTGAAATGATAAACGATAGGAATCAAACTTCCTTTTTCAAGTAGAGCGAGTTCTTTGACAAAATGTTGTTTATCGTTTCCTCTTAGAAATTGGAGATCAACTATGAAAACACGTTTGGCCATTGTGAGACTATATAAGAGACTGTCTGTCCAATTTTCCAAGATTACTTTTATACTTGACCTCTGTTTTGTATACATATAGATTTGTATAGTTAGATAGATACTCTTCGGCAAACCATGTTTTTTCATCCGTTTACTATGATGGTTGCCGGGCCGTCTTGTTGTGGGAAATCGACTTTTATTTTTAATTTAATAAAACAAAAAAACAAATATATTCAACCTCCAATTGAGAAGATTATTTGGTGTAACCCCGATAAAGAAGCCGTCCCGAAAAATATCAAAGGACTTGAACATTATAATACTATTCCAGATTTTTGTGATAATCAAGATCCACTGTTAATTATAGTAGATGATATGATGTTAAATTCTCACGACAAGATTGTGTGCGAATTATTTACTAGAGGTTCGCCCCATAGAAATTTATCTGTAATATTTG
Organism: Diogma glabrata; assembly: GCA_963693315.1. Lineage (NCBI taxonomy): Eukaryota > Metazoa > Arthropoda > Insecta > Diptera > Cylindrotomidae > Diogma > Diogma glabrata. The sequence continues at coordinate 98,709,860 of OY856187.1, forward strand.
TAACTCAAAACGTTTTTCACCAGGGAAAATTTTCAAGAGATATTTCATTAAATTGTAAATATTTAGTGCTTTTCAAAAACCCTAGAGATAAATCCCAAATACACCCAATTCTGTTTTTACACGGTGTTTTTTTAGACGGTTTTGAAATAACACGGTCTAGAAAAAAAATTTAAATTCGTTTTTACACGGTTTTATTTGAAATAGCACGGTTTAAATTTTGAAGAAAATTCGTATTTTTTTTCTATATACAAAGTTAGGCATGTTTAGTGTTAATTATAATAAATTATAAATTAACGTCTCTTAATATCTGAAGATACCATGTCCAACTAGGGATTAGGATTAAGTTTGAATAAATTAAATTTCTTTAAGAAGTTTATGAACGTTATCTTTAAAATTTTGAGGATTAAAACTATCAGGGAAAACCCTTGCTGGTGAGACATTCCATAGATGAGAGACTCTGCTGAAAAATCACGCTGAAAAGCAACACTTCTGATCCATTTTATATGAAGTGTAAAAGGATGGGCTACAAAATTTACTCTGGTGTTACGCGATAGGTTGCTAGTTCAGGTAAAATTGATTTTATCTCAGTCGAAGTTTGTTCATTCACAATGTATTAATAGAAAATTCTCAGATCAGCAACATTTCTCCTGTGTTGCAAGGAATTTAACTCATTAATAAGAGTTGAGTTGCTAAATTGTTTAACAGTTCTGCGCTGAACAAACTCAATTTACTTCATACTACTAAAATCAGATACACCCCATATGTGAGAACAATACTCCATGCAGGGAGTATAAATGATTTATATATTAAAAGAAGCTGTTCGCTATAGAAAAACTTACGAAATCGTTCCAAAGACCTAAATTTTTGAACAGCATTCTTAGCTAGGTTAAAAATATGAGAATTTCATTTCATATTGTTTTCAACTTCTATTCCTAGTAGTATGTATGTACAGTTGATCAATTTTCTTTGAAGATTTTTTAACGCTAATCTTAAAGTTTGGAGGAAGAAAATTATTTTATCTTATTATACTCTTATTGATACTCTGGTGTAACGTGTAAAGTTTGCAGGCTTAGGTAAAATCGATTTGATTTAGATAGAAGCCCGTTTATCCATAATGTAAAATACCGTCAAATCAGCGACATCCCTGGAATCAAGCTCATTAGTAAGATTTGAATTGCTGATCAATTTAACAGCCCTCTGTTGTATACATTCAATCAAGACCTGTATGGTAACCTCCATATGTGACAACAATAATCCATGTAGGGCGATCGTCTTTCGGCGAAAACCGCATTGTCTTTAAGTATTTTTGACCAGTTAACAAAGAACCTCATATTTTTAAAATTAATGTTTTTTTCAAATATTTTAGCTACAATCGATTAGTTTGATATGGGTTTGTAATTTGTTGTATCCGTTTTCGTACCTTTTTTGGAACTGGCTGTGCCTACACTAGCCATTTCCCAAAAAAACTAATATTTCAAATTATATATATGTCGTTGGAACAGCATGTTTGATTGAGCTTGTGACACGTACGTTATCGCTTAAACATCTGAAAAACATATGATCGAATCTGGCATGCCAACTTCATGTAGACGTAAAGCATATTCAAAAATGCCTCACCGATCAAAACATTTCGGTGTCCATCGATAGTTTTTCTTCTGAATCTAAATTAATTATTACTGGTATTCTCCAGGGCTCAGTTTTATTCCCGACTCTATTTTTAATTTATATCAACGGCCTGTTGAAAATTATCAGTAACACGACAAATAGTTTTGCGGATGATACACAGTACATTGCACAGGTCATTTGTTCCCTTATCTTCAAAGGTAAAATGAATGAAAAAATAAATCTCGCCCGGAGAAACGTTGTTATCAATGTAAACGAGGACCTTGAAGGAGAAAAGGACCGAGGACCGAGAAAAAGTCGCCGATTGGGGTAAAAAAATTTATTCAATTCTAATTCCACCAAAATGCAGCTATTGATTGTTTTCAGATCATAGACCGAGTTCCCCAATGATACTTCCATTAGTATCTATGACGAACAAATAGCATCCTAAATAGATGGTAAAAATATTTGACTCCGTATAATTTACTCCACATTTATAAGTTCTACATTCGTCCATGTATGGAATGAAAGTTTTTTTTCAGTGTAAAGAAGTTTTTCTGAGAGAAAATGAAAAAGGCTTTCACATTGCTAAATTCCAGTGAATTACAATAATTACTTTGATCTTAATCACTCACCAAATCTCTCAAAATTTTATTTTTTACGCCAAAAAGTGTAAAAGTTTTGTTTATTTAACATTATACCCGCCGCATATTGCCGCTATCTCATAAGAAAGGGAATTCAGGAAAACTCGTTATGAAAATATTCAATTGTCATTTTTATTGCAACTTATTTATTTTAATATGGAAAAAAAGTTTCAAAATCTCGTTTTAATTCTATTTATTTATTCAAATGTTTATACTCTATATGTTTTGTTTTTCCGTCTAGTGCGTACACGAATAAATCAGAAGGTTTTCCTAACGCGTCAGCCACATACAGTTGTCAATGTGAGAAGCACGGGTTCTCCAAATCTAGTCCACATACTTGCAGTAACTTTCCTTGTGCTTTGTTTATCGTCATTGCAAATTCGAGTTGCACTGGAAACTAAACGTTTGAATTCAAATGCCATATCTGTTGGGATAATAGCCCGTCATTGGAACAGCATGCTTGATTGAGGTGGTGAAACGTACGTTATTGCATTAGACATCTGAAAAGCATTTGATCGAATCTGGCATGCCAACTTCATGTAGATGTAAATCATATTCAAAATTGTCTCACCGATCAAAACATTTCGGTATCCATCGATAGTTTTTCTTCTGAGTCTAAATTAATTATTACTGGTGTTCTCCAAGGCACAGTTTTATACCCCATTCTATTTTTAATTTATATCAATGACCTGTTGAAAATTATCAGTAACACAACAAATAGTTTTGCAGATGACATACAGTACATTGCACAGGTCATTTGTTCCCCTATCTTCAAAGGTAAAATGAATGAAAAAATAAATCTCGCCCGGAGAAACGTTGTTATCAATGTAAACGAGGACCTTGAAGGAGAAAAGGACCGAGGACCGAGAATAAAGTCGCCGATTGGGGTAAAAAATTTATTCAATTCTAATTCCACCAAAAAAACAGCTATTGATTGTTTTCAGATCATAGACCGAGTTCCCCAATGATACTTCCATTAGTATCTATGACGAACAAATAGCATCCTAAATAGATGGTAAAAATATTTCATTCCGTATAATTTACTCCACATTTATAAGTTCTATATTCGTCCATGTATGGAATATTGTTGTCAAGTCTTGTGTGGTGCATCTATTTCAATCTAGGCTCCAGGCTAAATTTAACATCAAATCTTGATTTCCTACAACATTGTCGCATTGTTGCTGATCTCTGATTTAATTTTTGTTTTTTTATCAAATGAACTGTGCATACATGCACAAAAAATTTAATTTGGCTTTATATAGACTCTTAATAGTTTTTTTGTACAAATCATTTTATTTTACCTATTTTTTACAGAAATAAAGGGTATGGAACCAATCCCCTTTTTTTCTATGTGCTGCATGTCTTTTTATGCACGTTTTTTTTTTACACGTCTTTTCCTGGAACGTATCTACCGTGTAAAAACAGAATTGGGTGTACTGCCTTTAGCTCGTCAAATATACCCAAAACAGGTCAACGAATTTGAGAAAGTATATAATGAAGTAACTACCTTACCATATGGTTACATTTTAATAGACCTTACTCAAGATATTAATGATATATTTAGATTAAGAAGTGACATATTTGGAAAAAATTTTTGTTTTTGTACAAAAGAGCAATTGGAGCAATTTGGTGAGGAATATGAGTAGTATAGCTATAAGAGTTCAAGCCCGTTTTTCCATACAAAATTTGTATGAAACTAAAAGTCGACCAAAATCGTATTTATGACGTCACGAAAGAGCGTGCAAAGAGAATACGATAATTAATAATTAGATTCATGACGTCATCAAAGAGTGTTAAAAGAGATTGTGTGAATTATTACTTAAACTACTATGATGTATTATAGACGTGTATGACGTCACCAGATAATCAGAATACTCCAATGTATGAGTTTAGTGTCATTTCAAAGGTGTGAAGGCTATGTTATGAGTAATTTATCTCTGGGATAGTTTTCACAGGTCTAATGAAGAGTTACGTAGGTTATGTTATGCATAATTTATCTGCATACTAGTTTCACGCGCCTATCTCGCATGGTTGCATTCAGTTAGCTAGGTGTTAGTGTCAGGTAATGAGATTTTTTTGCTAGTTTTTGTGTGATCTCACACGATGGAGGAAAAATAGTATACGTTTGGCAATATTCATGACGTCATGGAAAGAAGATAATGATATTATTAATTAGATGGCTGACGTCATCAAAAAGTTTTAAAAGAGAATGCGATTTCAATTACTTACACTCCAATGTTGTATTACTTCAGACATGCATGACATCAGCAGACAATCCGAATACTACGATATAGGTTAATTATACAATATTTGTCATGAAATATCGTAGAGTGTAGAATGTAGATTTTTTATTGTTTGCCATAGATAAACTGAATACTACAATGAAGTCAATGAGTGATATTACGCAACAATCGTAATAAAATGTTGTATTATTTAATTTTCTTCTAATGTTGTTGTTATGTTTGAGCCATGCGTTAATTATTTTTAATTATTAATTGTTATTTTGTTTTTTTTGTTGTAAACATAAAGTCATCTAATTTTTCTGTTTTTTTGATGCATGAGTTTGACCTAATCGATATCAACAACATGAATGACGAGGTTGATGACATCACAAAACAATCATTTTAAAATAAGATATAAAATAATTGCTTGTAGTTATTGGGTTAACACACCGATTTTATTGTTTGTAAGTTTTTTATTTGTAAATATTGAATAAAGATAATCTGAATACTACGATGTCTAATTATTTACGACATCATATATCAAGAAAAAGATTTAAAAAAATTAGTATAAAAGATATTACAAGAAAAGATGAAACATATTAATACAAATATTTTAATAAAGAAATTCTACTGATATTAGGAATTTGAAATTCAGAATGATAAATGTGTTTCTCTAATTTCGGTTACATAATCATATAAAATCAAGAATATCACATTGAAATAAAAGTAGCTTTTGTAGTTTTTACTGTTTCATGCATGTTTGTGACTTGCGATTAAACATGATTAAACTTGATAATAATTATTTTATCAAAGGAATTAATATAGAATGCAATCTGAAGTCGCGTGTGAGTGAGCGAAAGAGCTGACAAATATTATATAAATAACTAGATAAGAATATATTATATATGAAAGAATGATGAATTGAATCATCTTTCAGCTTGCAGGCGACCATAGAAATTAAATCTGAGATCAAGCCAATCAAATTTTACAAACATAATATATAGACTAAGAGCCAGCGACAGCCAGACCTTCGTTATTTTATAAAAGCTGAAAGTTTTCCTGCACATGACCCATACATTGATAGGAACGATCCTCAATTATGAAGTTTGGATCATCGTGGCTTTGGCAGGTAGAAGGTAGCAAAGGTGCATAAAATGAATCCAAAGTTTCGTGAAAGTATAAAGTGTAATTTTTTTATATTTGCTTCAGGATAGTATTAGAAATCACGACGTCCATTGCCAGACACTATAGTGGCAACCCCCTGCCAGACACCCTTTAACTTCAATAAATTGTAATTAAACTTTCGTCATAGTATAAAAGCTGAATTTTATATATGTTACTTGGGGAGCTATCAGAAGACATTTTCTTAGCAGCCAGACAGTTTCGATACTGTTTACATCTTACCAGACAAGTTGAAAGTGTGCCGTACTTCAAAAATGGTAATTAAACTTACGTTAAAGTATAAAAGCTGAATTTTATATATGTTACTTGGGAAGCTATCAGAAGATATTTTCTTAGCAGCCAGACAGTTTCGATACTGTTTACAACTTGCCAGACAAGTTGAAAGTGTGCAATAAATTGTAATTAAACTTTCGTCATAGTATAAAAGCTGAATTTTATATATGTTACTTGGGAAGCTATCAGAAGATATTTTCTTAGCAGCCAGACAGTTTCGATACTGTTTACAACTTGCCAGACAAGTTGAAAGTGTGCAATAAATTGTAATTAAACTTTCGTCATAGTATAAAAGCTGAATTTTATATATGTTACTTGGGAAGCTATCAGAAGATATTTTCTTAGCAGCCAGACAGTTTCGATACTGTTTACAACTTGCCAGACAAGTTGAAAGTGTGCAATAAATTGTAATTAAACTTTCGTCATAGTATAAAAGCTGAATTTTATATATGTTACTTGGGAAGCTATCAGAAGATATTTTCTTAGCAGCCAGACAGTTCCGATACTGTTTAAATTTTGCAGACCAGTTGAAAGTGTGCTCTTGGGGTGAGCGCGAGGCAATACACATACAAGCTGATGCGAGTGAGATAGTTTATAATATTATAACTTTCATGTTAATAAATCAATAAAAAGTAAAACTAATAATTCAATAAATAATGTTTTATAGCTTTATAAACTTTGTTTTTAAAATTCAGTATAATTAACGATATTTTAAACAATTGTTTTAGAGTTCAGAAGTCCAATAAAAAAAATAGTTTTATTATATGCATATAGCATAGCCATCGTACACAAAATAAAAAAATATGGTTTTATTAAATGCATTATTTAAAAAAATAGTTAATGATTTTAATAGTCTTCATCGTTGTTGCTGATATCTTCGTCACTACTACTCCAGTCCGTGGTCTGATTGTTTTCCATATCGCCTTTTCCGTCAGTTTCTGTAAAAATTTAACCAAATTAATACAATGATTAATAGTTTCAAATTTATGTATAATAATTTAAAGTCATAATTGCATACCTGATGGAGCTTTTAGAGAATCACTGACAAAATTTGGCGATTGATCCCCTTGAAACCATTTAAAACGGAATTGATTATTTTCCTGTACCCAACCATTACTTTCTGGTTGAAATGTGGTGGGATTTTTCAAGTGGGCATTATTCCAAATAGAACATATATAATTTGTTCGCTGAAATTGTTGTAAAAGCTCGCTTCTACAAGGTGATAGAGTACTAGCATCGAAATTTCGCAAGTTTTTTTGGCTAAAAGCTTCGTTCACATCTGAGACCGTATACGAATCGATGAACATTTGAACTCGAGCAGCATCAACATACATCTCACCAGAATTGTATACCTTGCATATAAATCTCTCTATAATATGAAAAATGTTTTGTTGTTCATCATTATGTTCAAATAATTCGCTCCCACCAAACTTCATGAACGCTTTTCGTAAACAGTATCAAAATTGTCTGGCTGCCAAGAAAATATCCTGATAGTAGGCATGGAGGGATCTGTTTTTATTAATTTGTTAATTTTTTTCTATTTTTTGATCCACGGGTGTGACAACCCCGCGCACTCCAGTCCCTGTTATTGGCACATGAGTTAACGTGAGATATCACATACCACTGGCAATAGCAGTGAGATATCACTAGCCAAGGTGATATCTTAGGGGTGCTGGCGGATGAACTGTATTCAGTCAACGGTAGCACCCTCAATCTTAGCTAATGAATATTCCTTGATGCTGGAACGCTGTAGCTTGCTCGAAGAAACGAGATTTCATATAACTATATATCTGAGTTTTAATCATTGAAAAATATACTGCGTCCCATAATCAAGGATTATGCCATTAGCTGGACTATTGGTAAACCAATTTTAGTTTTGTTCCTGCAAATTTTTAAAACAAATTTGCTTTTTATCTCTTATTTTATTTTTATTTTCCCTATCCTATCACGAAATATTGGCCTATGTCATATTTTATATGTGATAGAATTTATAGTTTAGTTGTCCATTATTTAACAAAAAATATTAAAAAAACAAAAAAAAAAAGATTTGCGTCCATTAACATCCTTAGAACGCATGTTGTTGTGGGACCTTGGTCTTAAAAGGTTTTTATGTGTTGTTGTGACACATATTGTAATGCCTACTACACATCACATTTTATTAAAAAAAAAAAAAAAAAAAGTAACTTATATAAAGTTCAGCTTTTATACTTTAACGTAAGTTTAATTACAGTTTATTGCACATTTTTAACTGGTCTGGCAAGATGTAAACAGTATCGAAACTGTCTGGCTGCTAAGAAAATATCTTCTGATAGTTTCCCAAGTAACATATATAAAATTCAGCTTTTATATTTTAACGAAAGTTTAATTACCATTTTTGAAGTACGGCACACTTTCAACTTGTCTGGCAAGATGTAAACAGTATCGAAACTGTCTGGCTGCAAAGAAAATATCTTCTGATAGTTTCTCAAGTAACATATATAAAATGCAGCTTTTATATTTTAACGTAAGTTTAATTACAATTTATTGAAGTACGGCACACTTTCAACTTGTCTGGTACGATGTAATCAGTATCGAAGCTGTCTGGCTGCTAAGAAAATATCTTCTGATAGCTTCCCAAGTAACATATATAAAATTCAGCTTTTATACTTTAACGTAAGTTTAATTACAATTTATTGCACACTTTCAACTTGTCTGGCAAGATGTAAACAGTATCGAAACTGTCTGGCTGCTAAGAAAATATCTTCTGATACCTTCCCAAGTAACATATATAAAATTCAGCTTTTGTACTATGACGAAAGTTTAATTACCCTTTTTGTAGTACGGCACACTTTCAACTTGTCTGGTAAGATGTAAACAGTATCGAAACTGTCTGGCTGCTAAGAAAATATCTTCTGATAGCTTCTCAAGTAACATATATAAAATTCAGCTTTTATACTATGACGAAAGTTTAATTACAATTTATTGAAGTTAAAGGGTGTCTGGCAGGGGGTTGCCACTATAGTAAGTGTCTGGCAATGGACGTCGTGATTTCTAATACTATCCTGAAGCAAATATAAAAAAATTACACTTTATACTTTCACGAAACTTTGGATTCATTTTATGCACCTTTGCTACCTTCTACCTGCCAAAGCCACGATGATCGAAGCTTCATAATTGAGGATCGGTTCTACCAATGTGTGGGTCATGCGCAGGAAAACTTTCAGCTTTTATAAAATAACGAAGGTCTGGCTGTCGCTGGCTCTCGGTCTATAAAGAGTTTAAACAAATATTAGAAAGTTTTGATGTAATCATTACCAACAAACTAATTAAAAAAGAGTTTTTAGTAAACTATGTAAAGGAAGCGAGCAAAGTTTATGATCTGAGTCAATTTATTTTATGAACACTTTAGAAATAACTAACATTTTAAAATGTAACCGGCGTACAAACAAAAAATTTATGGGGGTGTTCGCTCTAGATAGAATTCCAAAAGTAAAAGAAAAACCATCTCTTTTAATCGTCAACACGGATAAGGCTAAGGACCCGGGAACACACTGGTTAGCTATTTATATTCCTAAAAAGGGGTGTATAGAATACTTTGATTCTTTTGGGCAGAAACCAGCTAAACCAGAAATTTTAAGCTATTTGAAGAATCATTGTTTAATTTTTAATGATAAACAATTGCAAAGTAATTTTCCAGATGTATGTGGGCAATATTGTTGTGTTTACGTTTGGTTTAGATGTTTTGGTTTAAGTATGAAAAGTTTTTTGAACCATTTCAGTAAAGCAAATCATATTGAAAATGACAGGTTGATTTTAAAACTATTTCATAAAATATTTGGAAAATACAACTTTTTACAGTCTTGTAACCCGAGAGTTAGAGGAAAGTTAAAAAAAAAATGGAAATTCGACATGAAAACGCGATGTCTTTATTATTAAACTATACATACTTTCTTAATAAAAACTAGACCTTTAGAATTTCTGTTGGTTTTACGGGGGAATCATTTGAAGCCACAATCATATTCCATCGCAATGGAAAAGAAGTAATTTTTCTAAAATATCGTGTTTGGTGTGAATTTTACCATCTATACAAAAAGCTGCTGTGCAGTCGAACAATAAAAAATACCAAATTATGTTTACAAGCAGGAATTCAAGCTATTCGTAGTCAATCTCTTAGTGTCAACAGAGAAGAGGCCGACATATTTAACAACCTTGTTGATTTTCTTCAAGCTGTAAGGATTCACTATAAAAATTCCGAACAAAATGTAAGAGCGTATGTTGAAAAATACATAAAAACCTGTGAAGAAAAACAAGTGGAAAAGTTGCATGAAGAAATTAACATCCCAAAGCAACGGATCAATGTGCAGTGTAATTTTTCTAGATTATTTTTCGAGATACCTGTAATATTAAACAATAAACTACGCAAAATTGTACAAAAATAAAACAATTGTCTTTTATTTATTTTATTTTTATTTTTATTTTTATCTATCTATAATGTTACTAAAAAACCATTCGAAATATCCCTCTTGCTCGACTTCGATATTTTGTTCTTCGTTAACCTGCAGATCATCTGTTTGAGAATCAAACCAGTTTTGCCCGTCCTGCCATTCCTCTTCTTCCCCCTCTTCAGGTAATTGCGGTGGTGATGGTGGTGGTATAAATTCTTGAAAAGACGAGGTCACCTCGTCAACATCATCATCATCATCATAATCATTCGTGGTTGAACTAATTTGGTTTTCTTGTGTAATTTTATTTAAAAAATAATTTTCATTACTTTCGCTGGTAAACGGAAATGAAGTCGAATCAGCTTCCATATTAAAAATTGATTTCTGTAGGAAGACTGAGGATTTCTACAAAAATTTAGCCATTTTATACGAATTTTCAGAATCAGTTGTCTCAATATATAAGGAAGGACAGAATTAAATATTGTGTAAATTGTATATATGATGTCACGAGCACAAATAGTCTCAGAACTACACAGGCCACTTAGAAAAAATTTTCGTAGGAGAAAGTTCATTCAAAAGGGTTTGAATGATACTTGGCAAATCGATTTAGTCGAAATGATTCCTTATGCCACATTTAATAAAGGTTTCAAATATTTATTGACGATGATTGATACTTTTTCCAAATACGCTTATGCTGAACCTGTCAAACGTAAAACTGCTGTAGATGTTTTACGAGCACTTGAAAACATTATCAAACAAGCAAAGGATTCCCCAAAAAATATTCATTCAGACCAAGGCAAAGAGTTTTTCAACAGACAGTTTAAACAATATATGCTGAAAAATAAAATTAATCATTACCATACATTTTCCGAACTTTGAAAAGCATGATGTGGAAAAATTTCAGTTTACAAGGGAATTACAAATGGATCTCAATTTTACACTCATTGTTAAAAAACTATAATTCAACACCGCATAGAACAATCAAATTACCTCCAGAAAATGTTTCAAAGAAAAATGAAAAATCAATACTTAGAAGTGTATACATGCATCCAAAAATTTTTCAAAAAGCTAAATTTAAGATAGGAGATAATGTAAGAGTCAGCAAAAATAAAGGAAACTTTGAAAAAGGCTATCAACCAAACTGGTCAACAGAAATTTTTAAAGTGGTTAAAGTTAAAAATACATATCCGATTACGTATAACTTAGTCGATTATACCAGCACTCCAATTTCCGGTGGATTTTATGAAACAGAACTAACACCTGTAAAATTTTCTGATACCTATCTTGTCGAGCAGGTTTTAAAAAGAAAAGGGAATAAAGTTTATGTCAAGTGGTTAGGATTTGATAAATCGCACAATTCCTGGGTAGATAAAAACAATATAATTTAGAACTTCTGAAAACATTTTGCTAAATTAAGTATTAATAAATTTGTATAAAATAATTCCTCGTTTTTTACTGGAAATAAATAAGTTTTCGTTTATTTGAAATTATTAAAGAAAAACTCACTAAAACTTTTGTTTTACGTCGGGAAAAATATGAAAAAAACCCGACCTTTATTTTATGTTTACATAAGCTACAAAATTGCTTAAAACTAAAAAACTGAATATTTGTTACTCCGACTAAAATTGACTTGTGTTTTACCTTTATGTTGTGTAATAATCGTAGTTTACACAAATTTAGGCCTTTTGTATCCAAACGGTACGGAACTATGGTCTTTCAGAAATCGACGTTTTTCTGATTTCGGCTGGTATCTTTTTGTTTCAGTTACTGTATGAACCTCATGATCTTTAGTTCTTTTAATATTTTGTGAAACCGCAGCGATATTTTCCCAATCTTGCGGATGAAGAACAGCATGTTTAATCGTTTCAAAATTTATTAGTTTGGATGTTGTATGGTTTAAATTTATGCCTTTAACTTTACAAACAAGCTTTTCTGAGTTATCTTTAGTCGAAAAAACTTTAAACGCGTAATTTTTTGGTCCACCACTAACAAATTCAGATATATAGCTGCCGTGGCCATAACATTCTAGTTCATCGGTCATATCACCAATACGTTCTCCTAGAGGTGGGTCATATTCTCCTTCTTGACTTATATAAATGATTGAGTCCGTATCGTAATACAAAACTCTGTGACCGATCTTTTCTAGATAGCTGTAAAGATGAAGTCGAGCCTGAGCTGTTGTGTAAGCAGCTATACACACATTGATTGTTGATAGAGAATTTACCGCTTCTTCTTTATACTGCCAGCTCACAATTATAACTTCCTCGTTAATAGGTAGTATTTGACAAACTTCTATTGAAGGATTTGTTAGTAAGTCATTCAAAACAAACGGTTGGTTAACAATAGTTGTTTGTTGTTGGTTTTCTCGCTGACCAAATTTTCCCCAAAAAGAATTTAAAATTAATTTTGCAAAAGACCTTAATCCAGGATTATTATTGATATTTTTAAATTCCAATTGAACTTCTTCTGAACTTAAAAAGGAATCAATATACTTTTGTTTTTCCAATTCTGTTTGATATTTAGACAGAAAACCTGAAGATTCCTGTTTAATTTTTATAAACTTATTCATCATTTCCGTGAAGAGTCCTTGTTCTTTCTTTTCCTTGTTATATTGCGTAATCTCGTATTCCCAGATTTCGTAAATGTGTAAAATTTTGTAGTTTTTTTTGAGAGCCTGTAAAACTTCGTCAATCACCCATGTTCCAGTTAATGCCCTTTCATCGTTAAAATGTAAACAAAATGCACTTTGATTTTTTTGATCTCCGCAGCTTTGGCAGAGTGAGAGCATCAATTTGTTATTTTGTTTTTGCGGTAAAACTGGATGAAATAGGTTTTCTGGTGGTAATATTTTACATTTAATCAACCCATTCGTTTTTTGTAAATCAATTCCAGAACACACAGAATTTCCAACATGTACTTTAGGGTGTTTAACAGGAAATTTGCCATATTTACAGACCCCCGGGTACATCGAGCAGACGTCTATGTATTTAATTTTCTCCCCGTTTTTACACTTATAATGAGTGTAGACATTGCCTGTTCTTCCACCATAGAATGCATCCCGAGGGTTTAGTGGTGCAGTAAAAATTATTGGGTGGTTTTTTAAGTAAAACATATTTTTGTTTGTTTTCATTTGTTCGCGAAATGCGCATTCCCACATTTCGATTACTTTATATCCAAGGGATTTTAAGTACTCATTTTTGGCCAGCGTTCTTTCATACCTTTGATTTAAAGTATCGTTAGAATCATTATACAAGGATACATCTCTTTTATGGATTAGGCACTTCGGATGACCATGGTAAAAACAACCTAGAAAGTTAATAAAAATTAATAATGTGTTATAGCGAGTTTTTAATTTTAATTTTGTTTTATTACCTTGAAACTCAAAAACTTCCTTAGTGCTGTCACAAAATGCATCAACTTTGACACCGCCAATCACTTTTTCTCTCCCGCTAGCAGCATATTGAAATTTAATTTTTCGGGTGTCCTGCTCCCATACAAGCCACTGTAGAGCAATTTCGGATTGATTGTCGACTAGTTTGTAACCATGTCGTGGAATTATACCTATCGTGTTCAAACACAGAAAGTTTCGTCTGAACACTAGGTTACAGGCTGAGGCTATTGTTGCTGCTTCTAAAAACGGTTCAATGTTGCATTCTTGTAAAAATATTCTTCTGAAGCTTAAACAAGCTTCAGTCAAAATCTTTACATCATTGCTACAGTATTCAACTATTTCTTTTCGCATGTTGAATTCGCAATTTTTATTTTCAGTGTACCATTTATGAAACTCATTTCTCTCATCTTCTTTCATTGAATCGGGGGTGAAATATTTCATAGGCGGTAAAGAACCTATTTAATTTTCATTTTCCAGTTTATTAAATAAATGTGGAAAAAACCCCTTTTTTAATTTTGTAGATAAGTTAAAGGCTTTTGGCAATTTTGCTAGGGCCATCGGGAAAAAATTAAGTGAATCGATAAATTTGACATTGTTGATCATCATCAAAATAATTTTCGTTCCTCTCATTATTAGTTTGGGTTCCACATTCGTTTTGTTTAAAACATAGTTTAAAATAAACTGATGATCAAACGCTTGTCCGTTATGAGCTACGACAATTATTTCACGGAATTCTGCGCTTAATTTCAAAATGTGATTCATCATTTTTTCGATTACATGATTTTCTTCAAAAACTATTTGTCTAAATTTACACTTTTGACAAAAAACTAGAGATTCATCGTCAATACAGTTGTCACATCTTTGCTGTAAAACACACAAATTAGGGATATGCTGTCTTAGTTGTGTATCAATATTTTTTTCCTGTCTTGTCTCTAAATCGTAGAATACATATATGCAGTTTTTAAAATTTTTCTGTTTTTTATCTTACTGAATGAAGCAAAGATGATCCGAAGGTACATGTTGATGACAAATTTTACAAAAATATTCATTACAAAAATGCTGTCTTTCTGTTTTGTAAACGTGCAAACAATTTAAACATTTTTTCACTGTATCACAAATACTTTTTGAGTTAGATGATGAGGCTCGATGAAAATCAAAACATTTTTCCCCTCTAAATGTTCTATTACAGATATTGCAGACATGGGCAAGTTTTTGAACATTTGTGTTCATGTTTGTGCCAAAATGGAACGTGACAACTTTCGCAATAATATTCTGTACAAAAAGCAGCAGTGAGTGATCCAATCACATAAAATGATTTACATGGTATAACAAATTTAGGTTTTTTACATCTTTTGTGGTATTTCCCTTAAATATCACAATTCGACCCCTAGTGTTATATTGATAGACAACAATTTTGTAATTTGTCAAATAATTTTGAAATTTTTTTAATTCATGTATTCCACACCCCTGTTGTGGAATAATTACACCTGCTTTTTGGATTAACTCTTTAGCTTTAATCGCTTGAATTTTTCCGACATCTTTTAAAATATGTCTATAATTGACCTCTTTATCAATTTTTGCAATGCACACAGCTAGGGCACGGGGTAAACATAAGTTATCTTTATTTTTTATTGTTATTATACCACGGCGTTGTTTGCATTCTTCAGCAAAATTGTAAAATTGTTTTTTCCTACCTTTACCATAAGGTAAACTGATATATGTTACGGTCAAACAAAATTTGTCTGTACTTAACCCTGTAAAGTAAAAGTGAAAAAAGTAAAAAATGTTCAGCATTTTCATTTAAAAGTACTCACCCTCGGAATTGCTCTGAAAAACCTTTGAAATCACATCCCAAATATGCTGAAACGTCAGTCCACCTGCTGTTTGAAAGTTTATCCATGCAGGGCCACGATGCTCGAAGCTTTCACCACAAAATGTCATTCCAATTTTGTCGCTTGGGCTAACTTCTTTTGTAATATATTTGACAATATCGTGGAGTGCCCCTTTAATCCAAGTAATTGGATCAATATAGCTTGGTACAGGTTTTATAGAAAATTTAGTTTCGCGTCTGCGCAAGTTAAACTTCTGCATATTTTTCCCCGTTTCGGAATCGATTAAAAATCGCTCTTCTTCCACTTCTTCCCCAGAAGTTATAAACCTTTTCATTAGAAGTTTTTTTGCCATGTTTTAATGTTGAATCACAAAACTAATACAATATAAATTTTCTAGCATGATAGGCTTTTATACTTAATTTGTCATCATATTGTTTTTGTAAAACTTCAATACTCTAAATCGGAGAGTAAAGCAAATTTTCATCAAGATCTTTTAATTTATCTAAATTTTCATCGCCATAATTTACAAAATGTAAATAAATTATCACGAACAAAGCAAAATAAAAAATGATTTTTCAATTTGTTTTTGATGATGGAAAAAGAAGAATAAAGAATAAATAATAAGTTGAGCTAAGTTAAGATATAATAAGTTGATTAATGTACAAGATAAATTTTTATCGAGATCATTTTTTAATATACGTTTTTTCTCATATGCATAATTTTTTAAATTTTTTATTAATTTTAAACGACAGAAAAGCAACAACAATTGCATTTAATTTATCTGTTGTAAACGTTATTATTTGCCGTCTTTAAGTTTTCTTTGGGTGATTTTAGTTTTGTTGTATTTTGTTTTTATTTGCTTAAACTTACAAATAAATAAAGCAAATCTACTTCAAGGTAGTATAATGAACTTGGATAGAAGATAAATAGAAAAATAAATAATTTAATTTATTGTTATTGTTGCGTTTTTTCTCATATGCATAATTTTTTTAATTTTTTATTAATTTTAAACGACAGAAAAGCATCAACAATTGCATTTAATTTATCTGTTGTAATCGAAGAAGATTATGTGTTTAGATGGGAAAAATTTTTATTATTTGCCGTCTTTAAGTTTTCTTTAGGTGATTTTAGTTTTGTTGTATTTTGTTTGTTATTTGTTTAAACTTACAAATAAATAAAGCAAATCTACTTCAAGGTAGTCTAATGAACTGGGATAGAATATAAATAGAAAAATAAATAATTTAATTTATTGTTAATTGATTATGGGTTTTTCTTTGTTGTCTTGTAGTATTTTGTTATTTTATTTGTTTTTGTGAAACAATATATTTCCCCCCACTAGCTTTTAAGCATCGTAAATTGGTATAAATATCAAGCAATTGTAATCAACAATTGTAGTCTAACATAGTTATTTGATAAACATGGAAAGTTCAACAGACAGCTTTTTAACCGAATACCTAGTAACTTCCGATTGTCAAGCGGCTCTACCTCTCAAAAGAAAGCGCTTACATCATCAAACACAGCAACAACAACAGATACTACAACAACAACAACAGCAACAACAACAACAGCAACAACATCAAATGACCAGAAAACAAATTTTTCTGGCAAAATGTTCAAGCGCAGCAAAGGAGAAATCAAAACCATTTATGAAGATAGCAGAATTGCAGGAAAACCACGCATACAAATTATGCACAATTCGAAAAATCGACACAAAATTTGGGAAAAAGTGGATTTTCGAAACCGGAGATGTATTATTATTCGCACCAAATAAATTCAATGAATTATTTAACGAGGAAAATTTCTACCTCATAAAAACCCCTCAAAACGGTTTAACACTCTTAGAAGGTGAAAATAAAAACATTAATTAAATTTTATTTAAGTTTTAATTTTAAGACAAAAAATAAAACAAGAAATTAAATTTTAGTTTTAGAGCAAAAAAAATGTAAAAAGAAAAAATGAATAAAAACACGTGACAAATTATTTTATTTGTCATTTGTCCCATTATTTTATTGTTTTATTTTAAAAATTGAACTCACATTCAGGAAAAGAACTAACCTAGTTTATCTGACGACCTTCCTAGACCTTTAGCAACAACAATAAACAACTAACCCACATTCCAATTCAGGAAATTACCAATACAGATAACCAGAACTAGGTCAAATACTAACCTAGTTTACCTGACGACCTTCCAAGGCCTTTAGCAACCGGTTTGGGACACACACAACAACAACAAACCACAATAAACCAATAACCTACATTCTAATTCCAATACAGGAAACTAAAACTAGGTCAAATATTAACCTAGTCTACTATATAAGGTCTTAGCCTTTCATGGCAATTATAAAAACAGGTTTTGCTTCCCCAGGACCAACTCTCGGAAGCTCTACTAACATTCACAAGTTTACTGATGACACAATTCTTTCTAAAAGATCTGTAGTATCAGATATTTCAAAACTATACGATCCCTTAGGACTAGTCTCGCCGGTAGTTATTAAAGGTAAAATATTTATTCAAGACTTGTGGAAAAACAAAAAGGGCTGGGATGAATTTCTATCTGAATCAGAATGTAACTCATGGTTAAATTTTCGATCCAGTTTATATTCTATAAATAAAATTAAATTTCCTCGTAAACTTCTAGTAACAGATCCTACTTGTATTGAAATTCATGGCTTTGCAGATGCCTAAGAGAAAGCATATGGCGCTTGTGTTTATGTTAAAAGCATAAATAAACATGAAACAGACGTTAATTTAGTATGTAGTAAATCCCGTGTGGCTCCACTAAAAACAATTTCCCTGCCACGCTTGGAATTGTGCGCGGCGCATTTACTATCTCAATTAATTTCAAAAGCTATTGAGGCATTACAGTTAAAAATTGATAATGTATTTCTGTGGTCAGATTCCACAATTACGCTAGCTTGGATCAATATGTCACCAGATAGATTAAAGGTTTTTGTAGCTAACCGTGTTAGTGAAATACAGGAACTAACTTCCAATTATAGTTGGAATCATGTTGGAACTTCTAACAATCCAGCAGATATAATCTCACGAGGTATTATGCCAAATGAGCTGAGTCATACTCAGATTTGGTGGAAAGGTCCACATTATTTATATGAAAATTACATCATTGAAAATCCTAATACAGATATTAAGAATTTTTCTGATATTGCCGAATTAAAATCAACATTTGTTTCTACTTCAAAAGGGGAAAATCAAAATTCAAATGTAATTTATATCGATCTTATTAAAAAATTTAGTTCACTATCTAAATTAGTTCATGTAGTAGCTTATATCCGTAGATTTATTAATTTAAAATGTAAAAATCAAAAACCTTTTCAGACATTTTTGACTGCTAATGATTTAGAGCAAGCATTATTATCCATAATTTCAGTAGTACAATGTATAGAATTTGCTCCTGATATCAAATCTTTAAAAGGACCAGATAAACAATTAAATAAAAATAGTAGAATAAAATCTCTCAATCCCTTTTTGGAATTCTCAAGGTTTATTGAGAGTGGGGGGGAAGATTGAAAAATAGTAACTATACTTATGATATTAAGCATCAACTTTTGCTTCCAGCTAAGCATCCATTGGTCGTTCTAATTTTTCGCAACGAACATATAAAGAATTTACATCCAGGTTTACAATTATTACTTTCCCTTGTGGGTCAAAAATTTTGGCCTATAAATGGAAAGAACACTGCAAAATCTATTATTAAAAAATGTGTTGTATGCGAAAAATCAAATCCAAAGATTTCACAACAATTAATGGGAAATTTACCCAGTGAAAGAATAACACCAATCAAACCTTTTACTAACACTGGTGTGGATTTATGTGGTCCGTTTTTAATAAAAAATAAACGACAGCGTAATTCATCAGCATACAAAGTATATATCGCTATTTTTGTATGTTTCTTTACTAAGGCAATGCATTTAGAAATAGTGTCTGATTTAACATCAGATTGTTTTATATCTTGTCTCAAACGATTCCTTTACAGAAGAGGAAAATGTCAAACCATATATTCAGACAATGCGAAAAACTTTATAGGAGCTAATAATGAATTGAAGAAAATGTATCAATTATTTAGAAATCAAAAACAGTTTTCTCATATTGCAAATTATTGTTCATCCGAAAGGATAAATTGGATATTCATACCCCCAAGGGCACCCAATTTCGGAGGTCTTTGGGAGGCTTCAGTGAAATCATTCAAAAATCATTTTAAAAAGGTAGCGTCAGATGTTGTTATGTCCTATGAAGAATTGAATACACTCACTATACAAATAGAAGGAATCTTAAACTCACGTCCTCTTACTACTTTATCTACTGATCCTAATGATCCAGAACCACTTACCCCTGCGCATTTTTTAACAGGAAAGGCAATAACTGCACCACCTGATCCCTCTTTATTAGATATACCAAATAATCGTTTATCCGCATGGCAAAAAATAAATAAAATCCAACAACATTTTTGGAACAGATACTCTAAAGAATATATTCATACATTGTAACAACGTCAGAAATGGCAACACTCATCACCAAATTTGAAAGTGAACGATGTTGTTTTAATTATGGATGAAAATCTTCCTGCATCAAAATGGTTATTAGGATTAATTGTTGAAGTATTTTTAGGTAATGATAATAAAGTAAGAGTAGTATCAGTAAAAGCAAAAAATAATATTTTTAAGAGACCAGTATCTATGGTTTGCAAATTACCAGTAAATGACTAGATAACAAATAAATTCTAATCTATATTAAATTACAAAAAAATGTTTTTATAAATGAAATTTCATATGTAGTTTGTAAATAACTTTAAGTTTTTCATTTGAAAGTCGAGCCTTTCAACGGGGCCGGCATGTTAAGTACTAACTTTGAAATAACAGATATTATTATAGTAATTGAAAATTTATAATAGATGTCTCTTTTATTTTCCTTTAATTTTATATTCTCTCTGAATAATGTATTAAATCAGTCTTCTTTATACCATAGAAAGAAAAACATCTTTTCTCTTTTTAACAATAAAATAAAAAACAAAAATACATGAAAATTAAAATAGTGTTTTACTCAATCTACAATCAATTACAATAAAATTAAAGAAATTACAGTCCACGCTTACATTGGTAATACCGAACTAACGGATCAGCTTGATTCACTTCAGCACAGAAGAAATGTGTCTGAATTGACAAGGAAATTCAAAATATCCTTCCATTGTGTGCGCAATAAAATCGACAAACAAGAGCTTCCGAGTTATTCCATCCATTTGCTGTCCAAATACCTCGTTGTAGAACTGTGTCCTTCTAGAACGACTATTTAAATTAAGTGGCCAAATTGTGAAACTCAATGTCCTACTCTGAATTTCCCGATGAATTTGCCTCTCAGATATTTAAATAAAATGTCCATCGTCATTTAAAACAATTAGTATATGTAGTTATCCCCATATCCTTCTTCCATCTATTTTCCTCATCTTTTTACTTTATAGTAGACATTATACCTTCGGATATTCAAAGATTCTGAATAGCAAATATTTCATATTTAGAGCCAGTTTCACCATCTTCAGTTAAAGTTAAAGTTAGTTAACCGCCACCTAACTGTAACCGAGAGATAACTGAGTGATACAAAATGAACTTAATATTTAGCTAACTGAGACTGGTGAAACACATTTCCTTCAGTTAAGTGGTAGTTATGTTAAATTTAACTTAACTTTAACTTAACTGATTATAGTGAAACTGGCCCTTAGTGTGCTAAACATGTCTAACTAAGTAATAAAAAAAAATATAACCTTAGATAAAGATGACTAATGCTCAGGTTAAACCCGTCACCCAAAAATTTTAATCTTTTAACAATATTTATACAATACACCAATACCTGGGTTTGCGCGAGTAATAAAATTTTTCATATAAATACACATAAAAACAAATTAATCTAAAACAAACAATTTAAATTTTTTAATGAAACAATTAATAGAACATAGTAAGGAACTCTGCATTTTAATTTTTAAAATAAACATTTAGTAAGCATATAAATATAATTTGTTTAAAATTTGAATACCATTTCAATCAATAAAACCTAAATAAACATTTGCATAATATAGCGTTTAATGACAGGGTATAAATTCGACTTAAGTGAATACCTGATATACGTGAGAATGAAGTTTCAACTTCAAAATAAACATCGCCTTAGTGACGTAATTGATAGCGTGTCTGCCTAAGGATTCGAACAAGGCACTAAAGAGGAAGGTTCGAACTCATCCGGTACACGTAAAATGAGAAGTGGAGTTTTTATCTGAGAAACTTTCAAAAATTCCTTTGAATTAAAAAAATTTCAATAACATACTCTTTTGCTTACTTGATTTTAACTGTTCTCAAACATCCCGATTAAATTTTAATCGGGATGTTTGTTTTTAAAAAAAAAATTAATTTCAAATTATAAAATTGATCACACTGTGAGAAAATCTCGGAAAAGTAATGGAATTACAAAACTTATGTTTTTCATCCTCAGTTGGATGCAAAATAAAATATTAAAATTAATCAAGATTTTTTTGAACAGATGGTTTTTTGTTTCAGGTACATATCGTGATATTTTACTTGTGATAAAACAGTCTAACCTTATAATATTCATCTGGCTTGTCATCAATCTCATAATTATTTTTACTAGGAGGGCCCAGCGTGCTTCGCTACGCTTATAAATAAAGTTTTGCGTAGACATTTTGTTGACGTAGAAGCAATGATTTTAAAAAGTGGTAATGAGAAATGCTAGCATATAATTTTTAATTTTTCTTTTTAAATATATGAATGAAAAATAATCAGAACTCTAGCTGATCAGTTCGGATATATGACAAATTAGCGATCAAATAAGTTTTCAAGTAAGCTTATTTGATCTCTAACTTATTTGATCGCTAATTTTTCATATATCCGAACTGATCAGCTAGAGTTCTGATTATTTTTCATTCATATATTTAAAAAGAAAAATTAAAAATTATATGCTAGCATTTCCCATTACCACTTTTTGAAATCATTGCTTCTACGTCAACAAAATGTCTACGAAAAAACTTTATTTATAAGCGTAGCGAAGCACGCCGGGCCCTCCTAGTAGTTATTAATTGATAACTTTGTTCAATACTTCATAAACTTTTATTTATAAGAATAATAAATGGCGTTTATCATCGCCAGCTCATTAACAAATTTGTAGATTTAATGTAATTTTTTATGCATATAATAACTTTTTTTCAGTGTACGTTGCACAGTTTTCTGTCTCACTACATGACTTTAAACAATTGACGATCAAGACATTAAAACTAACCCAAAATATCAACTTTGTTTTTTGCTTTACTGGATGCAAAACAATTAATAATTAAACAGGCCACAAAAAATTAATCCCTCAGGTAGCATTATCTTCATTATATTAATCAAACTCAGATCAAACCATTTAACCAAATTTTGTCATGTCTTCATAATTGAATCTTTTATTTCAAAAACTTTTGTTCATATATAACATTAAATCCCCCATCTTTTTCCATCCAAATCTAATCAAAACAAAAATTCTTGAACCGCAGAACAAAAACAGAAACATAATTTATAGTTGAAATGCTACGCAAACCTAATTTATACCAACAAAAAGTGCTATTTGGTATAATTCCACAGAAAAATAGAACAACGGGAATAAGAAAATAAAATGATATGATAAGGAAGGTGAAATAGAAATATCCGGAAAAGCACAAATAATATTAAAATAAAAACAAACAACTCAAATAAATCAAAAAGAAACTTCTATTTTTCACCTATACGTTTATCCACTCCCAAAGAAATTCATAAACTAAAATATAAAAAAAGGAAATAAAGTTTTAAGTTTTAAATTTCATTTCGTTTCGTTTGTTGTTTCGTGTTTTTTTTACAAACGAATATAAGGTGTTCTTAAAGTAATTCAATATGATGAAAATTTGTGTTGTATGTTTGGACGTATAAGGAAATATTTTATTCAAACATTTTAGGCTTTTAAATTTATTTGTAACATTTATTATTTCTTTTATTTGTTTTGACAAAATGAGAATATAAATATGCAAATTGTAAACAGTAGAATATTTTTACTTCGTTTGTTATTTAGTGTTTTTTTTTACATACGAATATAAGGTGTTCTTAAAGTAATTCAAGATGATTAAAATTTGTGTTGTATGTTTGGACGTATAAGGAAATATTTTATTCAAACATATTAGGCTTTTAAATTTACATGTAATATTTATTATTTCTTTTATTTGTTTTGAGAAATGAGAATTTAATATGCAAATTGTAGACAGTACCACCCACTACTATAGGTACCACTATACTACTATAGTTTTACTTCGTTAAATATAAAAAGTTTTTCGTTTTTCTGAAAAAATAATATATACTTGGGCAATTCCATTATTTTATAGCGGGGCCCGTTAAATTCAAAAATACATTTTAATTCGTCTATAACTTTTTTATTTATGATCCGAAAAATCCCAATCTTTAAAATCTAAGTTACAATAATATCAGTTAGCAGTGAAAATATGAAATGAATCAAAATTCGAATAAAAAAGCCTTAGGCTGTACAAAGTTTTTTTTAGCGTATTAATATATAAGATTTATAATTATTTTTAAAAGTTACATTTGAAGATTTTATAAAAACATTTTTACTAGGATTTTCATCATCTTCATTTACATTTTACATTAATGGTTCAAATCACGTTTGTGGCTTGTTTATACTTTAGCTTCCCAAGTCAAACTTTAACTACGAATTAAGAACTAGACATTCTCAAATGGACCTATTTTAGTTCTCTTCATCATTAATTGCATCTAAATAAGAACCGTCGATAAACTAATTAACTCTTAAAAAATCTATAAAAGTACTAATTAACATCTAATAAGAATCTCAAAAAACTATTTTCAGACTATTGATTGTTAAAATACTACTTTACACCTAAATAAGCATCAAAACCAACATCGTAATATAAGTGCTTATCATATTTTAGACTAGATAAACTAGATAAGTTTTATTAATTCTATTAACGTACAAAATTAACATGTCATTTTAATCTTCAAAAACTATTTACGATTCTGATAATATACGATCGATTCCGATTATTGTACTTAGTTTTTTAACGCCTATTTAAAAACTCAGACGCTATTTTTTCCAGTAACTCGCTTTTAAAGGTGTTTGGAGAGGTTATTTTTGTATTGAAAATAAGTTATAATATTTAAATACTCTAAATTCTAAATAGTTGAATCTGTAGGTTTCAAAGTGTAGTTAAATTTCGACTCAGGTTGTGATTCTGAAATTTTTCCTCCAATTTAAATCAAATATATTCTACAGATACTCCAATTTAAATCAAATATATTCTTCTAATCAACTACATGGGTTTAATAAAATTTTCATTTTTCGATGATTACTATTGAAATGCAAAGATAGAATTGCAAATTCGAGATGAAAAATATATGGATGAGTAACTTAAATTGGTACATAATAAATATTCAAATATTATTCCTGCTTCATCTTCATCTGACTAGAGTTATGGTGAAGTATTTGAATTATAAAAGTTGTTCAAATATTTCAACATGAAACCACATTATATTAAACTAATAATGTTGAAAATTAAAAAACGGCATTTAATTTCTTTCTCTCTCTCTCTATCTGGCGTTTACATGATGGAGGGATTTTGCCGTCTTGAATAATGTTTTGAATGTCTTGAATAATGTCATCACGCCATCGTTGTCTGAGTCTTCCTTTTCGACGAGCACTAGCTGGTTGTTGGAACACTTTTTTGTCATTCTATTTAATGGTACCCTTTCTACATGACCAATCTATCTAATCCGGTCGTATATAATGAATCCGATTACATCACAGCCTCCAAAGATTTCATGACTCATTCGGATTCTATAATGATTTTCCATAACTTTACAAGAACAATTTATGCTTCCTTTGACCTTCCTCTTGAATTTTTATAGAATTCCACAATATGTGGAAGCCAGTGCCCATGCTTTCACTTCCAAAAGTAAGCAAGTCCAAATTAAAGCTTTGTAAAATGTGAGTTTATACGACTGCGAACGTTGTTTTGATCGCAGGAGTTTTGAGTGTACGTACAAAAATCTGTATACGGCTGTGACACGGATTTCGATATCTGTCTGCATGTGATTTTGACGAGTTATTACAGAGCCGAGGTATTTGAAATTTTCCATGCGTTTTAATTCAAAATCGCCAGTATCCAGATTTCCGGGAGATATGTTCCTGAATGTTGTTAAATGTTTAGTTTTGCCAGTGTTGATGCATAATCCAAGTTGCTTAGCATTTATTTCAAGCTATGAGAGACTATTCTTAATATCGCTTGTTCTACTTCCGAGAAGCGCAATATCATATTTATGGCAAAAAATTTTACTGGATGTGTTAAAGATGCAATTTTTTGTCTCAATTTGGATTTGGAAATATTTCGAGCGCGAGTGCATCACCTTGTCGAACACTTAATGTTATATCAAAAGAGTCAGAAACTGACCCTTCGATTACGATTCTACAGTTTGATCCCGATGTTTTGAGTTTACACAGAGAAACAATTTTCACAGGGATACCAAGGCATATGAGCGCAGACTAAAGATTGTCGCGTATGGAACTATCATATGCTTGCTTAAAATCAGCGTGGATTTGTTGAATGCCGATGTTGCGTTCCCAACATTTTTGCAGCATTATCATTTAGGTAAAACATTGATGTATCGTTAAACGGTTGGAATGAAAACCAAGCTGAGAATCACCGATGATAGATGCGGTGAACGGAATGAGTTGAACCAGTACGACTAGTATGACTAGTATGACAAGTATTTTATATGCAGTGTTCAGCCGTGGGATTCCACGATAATTCGCACACTTTAACCGCTCACCTTTCTTACTTAGCGGAACAACTTTTTTCATGCAGCAGGTAGTTTTTCTAGGGCGTAAATTGCAAGAAGGTCGTATATACATGAAAAACAAGCTGCTCCTCCATTTTTAAATAGTTCTGCATGGATTCCATCGATACCTGGTGATTTACAATTTTTTAGTTTTTTATGGCAGTTTCCACCGCTTTTACTGTTGGGTAAGGGACAAAAATCTGATCTGAGATCACCATATTGTCAGCACATCAAGTTAATTTGTTGTAAGTTTAGTTTTTCCATTTTTGATAGCTGTGTTTTTGTAGATGCCACTCATTGGCAAAGCACCCTTTCGAATTTCCGTTAGCCACATGTTGGTGGATGTTTTCGATACAGGTATTCATGTTTTTGTGTTTCTTTTCCCGTAAAAGTTTTGTTGAGGGTTTTCTGGCGCGAATATAATTAGTTTGGGAGCTTTGGGTGTTCCTTGTTAACAATTTTCTCGCAGTTTTTGTTTATGCTCAATGCTTTGGCAGCACTCATTGTCAAACCATTCGTTGCGTGATTTCAATAGTCGTTTTCCGATAGTAAAATGTACTGCGAATATAATTATGCACGGTTGCACTTGTACTTAAAGATGACAAGCATATGATTGGTGTACACATCAGCACCTCTGTATGATCAAAAGTCAGTTACTCTTGTAGAGTGTCTCTTAAAGATCATGGCATGATAGATTTGATTTTCAGGTTTCCATCGTTTAATTTCAACGTCGCTTTGTGGATTCTTTTGAGAGGGAAGAAAGTGCTGGAAATTACTAGATCATTCATCATAGCCATATCAGCTGCGCGAAAGCTTTTATTTTTGCTGGTATGATGCAAACTGTTAGAGCCGATAAGTATTTAAAGCTCTGCATTTCATACCAATGTGAGCATTGAAGTCTCCTTTCATGATTTTCATATCGTGCCACGGAATGTTTTTGGTGGCGTCTTCGACTTCAAGGAAGAAAAAGTCTTTAATGTCATCTGCTTTGTCTTCAAATATTTTTTTACGCCAATGGATGGTAAGTCCTTCGCACAATCTAAATTTTTGTGAATGGATCCGACATGATGTCCATATTCTCAGCAAAACCGTTTTACACATGTATATAGCGAGCCACTTGAGCCTCCCCTAACATGGAGAACAGACTTGAGTTGCATTGATTTTAAGGCGCCAATGACTCGCCGTGCTGAAGAATCGTTGACTATAAGAAGTATTTACTCTGCCCCTCTCAACTTTATCAACCTAATTTTGTCAGCGTTACCCAGGTAGCTCGGCGCATATTTAGAATTTCAGATTTCACTACCGGTATTTAGTTTATTTACACATAATCCTTATTAACTTGAACATTAGTAACAAAAATAGCTATCTGTCATAATATGACAAAAAATATTGTTTTGAATCACACAAATTAAATATGAACTTTTAATGATTAGCATGAGAAAGAATGTTCTCTTAACTAACAAAACAATTTTTTTAAATGAATTAAATATAATTAGGGAACTTTAATGCAATGAGGAAAAAATAAAATTTTTTGCAAAAACGAAAAACATAAACTGAAAAACTATTTTGTTTATTTAATAATTTTAATGGAAACATCAGCTCTATTAAGATAGCGGACTAAAAATGGCGGCTACAACCAGGACCTAGTCAGGCATTTGTAGCCAATTTGTAGCCAATTTGTTACGCCATTAAAAAGTTTGTAGCCCCTGCCAATTCTGAGAAATTCAAGAAACCGCTATCTTAAATTTAAGCTAGCGGGTTTCGCAATATCTCACGTTCTATTCATCCAATTTTAATTCCTAATACCTTATAATTTGTTGCCGGTTAGGCTACAATTTATTACGTCATCAAAATGTTTGTAGCCCCTGCCAATTTTGAGAAATTCAAGAAACCGCTATCTTAAATTTAAGCTAGCGGTTTTCGCAATATCTCACGATCTATTCATCCAATTTTAATTTTTAATACATTATAATTTGTTGCCGGTCAGGCTACAATTTGTTACGTCATCAAAATGTTTGTAGCCCCTGCCAATTTTGAGAAATTCAAGAAACCGCTATCTTAAATTTAAGCTAGCGGTTTTCGCAATATCTCACGTTGTATTAATTCAATTTTAATTTTTAATACCTTATAATTTGTTGCCGGTTAGGCTACAATTTGTTACGTCATCAAAATGTTTGTAGCCCCTGCCAATTTTGAGAAATTCAAGAAACCGCTATCTTAAATTTAAGCTAGCGGTTTTCGCAATATCTCACGTTGTATTAATCCAATTTTAATTTTTAATACCTTATAATTTGTTGCCGGTTAGGCTACAATTCGTAACGTCATCAAAATGTTTGTAGCCCCTGCCAATTTTGAGAAATTCAAGAAACCGCTATCTTAAATTTAAGCCAGCGGTTTTCGCAATATCTCACGTTCTATTCATCCAATTTTAATTCTTAATACCTTATAATTTGTTGCCGATTAGGCTACAATTTGTTACGTCATCAAAATGTTTGTAGCCCCTGCCAATTTTTAGAAATTCAAGAAACCGCTATCTTAAATTTAAGCTAGCGGTTTTCGCAATATCTCACGCTCTATTCATCCAATTTTAATTTTTAATACAATATAATTTGTTGCCGGTCAGGCTACAATTTGTTACGTCATCAAAATGTTTGTAGCCTCTGCCAATTTTTAGAAATTCAAGAAACCGCTATCTTAAATTTAAGCTAGCGGTTTTCGCAATATCTCACGTTCTATTCATCCAATTTTAATTCTCAATACATTATAATTTGTAGCCGGTCAGGCTACAATTTGTTACGTCATCAAAATGTTTGTAGCCTCTGCCAATTCTGAGAAACTCAAGAAACCGCTCTCTTAAATTTAAGCTTTCGGTTTTCGCAATATCTCACGTTCTATTCATCTAGTTTTAATTTTTAATACAATATAATTTGTAGCTGGTCAGGCTACAATTTGTTACGTCATCAAAATGTTTGTAGCCCCTGCCAATTTTGAGAAATTCAAGAAACCGCTATCTTAAATTTAAGCTTGCAGTTTTCGCAATATCTTACGTTCTATTCATCCAATTTTAATTCTTAATACATTTTAATTTGTTGCCGGTTAGGCTACAATTTATTACTTCATCAAAATGTTTGTAGCCCCTGCCAATTTTGAGAAATTCAAGAAACCGCTATCTTAAATTTAAGCTAGCGGTTTTCGCAATATCTCACGATCTATTCATCCAATTTTAATTTTTAATACATTATAATTTGTTGCCGATCAGGATACAATTTGTTACGTCATCAAAATGTTTGTAGCCCCTGCCAATTTTGAGAAATTCAAGAAACCGCTATCTTAAATTTAAGCTAGCGGTTTTCGCAATATCTCACGTTCTATTCATCCAATTTTAATTCTTAATACCTTATAATTTGTTGCTGGTTAGGCTACAATTTTTTACGTCATCAAAATGTTTGTAGTCCCTGCCAATTTTGAGAAATTCAAGAAACCGCTATCTTAAATTTAAGCTAGCGGTTTTCGCAATATCTCACGTTCTATTAATCCAATTTTAATTTTTAATACATTATAATTTGTTGCCGTTTAGGCTACAATTTGTTACGTCATCAAAATGTTTGTAGCCCCTGCCAATTTTGAGAAATTCAAGAAACCGCTATCTTAAATTTAAGCTAGCGGTTTTCGCAATATCTCACGTTCTATTCATCCAATTTTAATTCTTAATACCTTATAATTTGTTGCCGGTCAGGCTACAATTTGTTACGTCATCAAAATGTTTGTAGCCCCTGCCAATTTTGAGAAATTCAAGAAACCGCTATCTTAAATTTAAGCTAGCGGTTTTCGCAATATCTCATGTTCTGTTCATCCAATTTAAATTCTTAATACCTTATAATTTGTAGCCGGTTAGGCCACAATTTGTTACGTCATCAAAATGTTTGTAGCCCCTGCCAATTCTGAGAAATTCAAGAAACCGCTATCTTAAATTTAAGCTAGCGGTTTTCGCAATATCTCACGTTCTGTTCATCCAATTTTAATTCTTAATACCTTATAATTTGTAGCCGGTTAGGCTACAATTTGTTACGTCATCAAAATGTTTGTAGCTCCTGCCAATTCTGAGAAATTCAAGAAACAGCTATCTTAAATTTAAGCTAGCGGTTTTCGCAATATCTCACGTTCTATTCATCCAATTTCAATTCTTAATACCTTATAATTTGTTGCCGGTTAGGCTACAATTTATTACTTCATCAAAATGTTTGTAGCCCCTGCCAATTTTGAGAAATTCAAGAAACCGCTATCTTAAATTTAAGCTAGCGGTTTTCGCAATATCTCACGATCTATTCATCCAATTTTAATTTTTAATACATTATAATTTGTTGCCGATCAGGTTACAATTTGTTACGTCATCAAAATGTTTGTAGCCCCTGCCAATTTTGAGAAATTCAAGAAACCGCTATCTTAAATTTAAGCTAGCGGTTTTCGCAATATCTCACGTTCTATTCATCCAATTTTAATTCTTAATACCTTATAATTTGTTGCTGGTTAGGCTACAATTTTTTACGTCATCAAAATGTTTGTAGCCCCTGCCAATTCTGAGAAATTCAAGAAACCGCTATCTTAAATTTAAGCTAGCGGTTTTCGCAATATCTCACGTTCTATTCATCCAATTTAAATTTTTAATACATTATAATTTGTTGCCGTTTAGGCTACAATTTGTTACGTCATCAAAATGTTTGTAGCCCCTGCCAATTTTGAGAAATTCAAGAAACCGCTATCTTAAATTTAAGCTAGCGGTTTTCGCAATATCTCACGTTCTATTCATCCAATTTTAATTCTTAATACCTTATAATTTGTTGCCGGTCAGGCTACAATTTGTTACGTCATCAAAATGTTTGTAGCCCCTGCCAATTTTTAGAAATTCAAGAAACCGCTATCTTAAATTTAAGCTAGCGGTTTTCGCAATATCTCACGTTCTATTCATCCAATTTTAATTTTTAATACAATATAATTTGTAGCCGGTCAGGCTCCAATTTGTTACATCATCAAAATGTTTGTAGCCTCTGCCAATTTTGAGAAATTCAAGAAACCGCTATCTTAAATTTGAGCTAGCGGTTTTCGCAATATCTCACGTTCTATTCATCCAATTTTAATTCTCAATACATTATAATTTGTAGCCGGTCAGGCTACAATTTGTTACGTCATCAAAATGTTTGTAGCCTCTGCCAATTCTGAGAAACTCAAGAAACCGCTCTCTTAAATTTAAGCTTGCGGTTTTCGCAATATCTCACGTTCTATTCATCTAGTTTTAATTTTTAATACAATATAATTTGTAGCTGGTCAGGCTACAATTTGTTACGTCATCAAAATGTTTGTAGCCCCTGCCAATTTTGAGAAATTCAAGAAACCGCTATCTTAAATTTAAGCTTGCAGTTTTCGCAATATCTTACGTTCTATTCATCCAATTTTAATTCTTAATACATTTTAATTTGTTGCCGGTTAGGCTACAATTTGTTACGTCATCAAAATGTTTGTAGCCCCTGCCAATTTTGAGATATTCAAGAAACCGCTATTGTTAATTAGAGCTAGCGGTTTTCACAATATCTCACGTTCTATTCAACCAATTTTAATTTTTAATACATCAAAATTTCTAGCTGATTAGGCTCCAATTTGTTACGTCATCAAAAAATTTGTATTCCCCTCCAATTTTGAGAAATACAAGAAACCGTTATCTTAAATTTAAGCTAGCGGTTTTCACAATATCTCACGTTCTATTCACCAAATTTTAATTTTTAATACATCAAAATTTATAGCCGAATCATATTCACGTTGACGTTCTATTTGTGAAAATTCAGTTTCAATTCATGTTCTATTCAACCAAATTTTAGGGTTCCGTTTTTTATACGGAACACTATTGGTGAGAGTAAAACGAGTTTTTCACATTATATCGATTATCTCGTAAACTATAAATGCTATGGACTTGAAATTTGAGGTGCGTATAAAACTAATCTGTCCACATGAAATGACGGATACAAATAAAACTAAAGTGGTTTTCGTTTGGTTTACAGGGTGATGATGATGTGAGACCTTTGAAAAAATACATTTTTTTATAGATACCCTATCATATGAAAGGGCTTCATTTCAGTATTCCTTAAAAGTTTATTTTGGAATTTTACACCTCACCATTTTTTGTATAATTTTGAATAATGACGTTTTTTTCGCATTTTCTTACCTCGATTAGCTCCGAACCTACCTGATCGAAAATTTTCAAGTGTATTTGGAATGATAGAAAAATT
This sequence comes from Diogma glabrata, assembly GCA_963693315.1. Taxonomy (NCBI): domain Eukaryota; kingdom Metazoa; phylum Arthropoda; class Insecta; order Diptera; family Cylindrotomidae; genus Diogma; species Diogma glabrata. The sequence goes on from OY856187.1 coordinate 98,742,588, forward strand.
AGTACGTTTTTAATAAAAAAATATAAAAAAGTGTCATATTCTCATACTTAGATTTATTAAGGGGGTGGAAATGAGGAGGGGTTAAAACACTATTTAAAATGTGTTCAAGTGTCATTTGAAAGAGCACTTAATTTAAAAAACAAAGCAACTTTTTTTTTGAATTTTGCGGTACCCAGTTTTTGAGTTATATTAAAAAAAGTGCGACTTTCAGACCGTTACCTTCCCCCCCCCTACGTTTCGACACTGATTGACGGAAGAATTTGTAAAAATTCACAGAGCTAGGAAATTTGCTAAATTTTGTACGAAAACTATAGCGAAGTCTTCAATAATTATATTTCTGTGTGTTTAGAGGACCGGGGTAGAGGGGGTAAAAAAAAAACTTTTTTGACCCAAGCGAGTGGGGTGTCATTTGAAAAAACACCTAATTTAAAATTCGTTGCAATTTTTTTTAGAATTTTGCGGTACCCAGTTTTTGAGTTATATTAAAAAAAGTGCAAAATTCAAACCGTTCCCCCCCATACGTTTCGACACTGATTGACAGAAAAATTTGTTAAAATTCACAGAGTTAGGAAATTTGCTAAATTTTGTACAAAAACTATAGCGAAGTCTCCAATAATTATATTTCTGTGTGTTTAGAGGACCGGGGTAGAGGGGGTAAAAAAAACTTTTTTTAACCCAAGCGATTGGGGTGTCATTTGAAAGAACACCCAATTTAAAATTCGTTGTAATTTTTTTAGAATTTTGCGGTACCCAGTTTTTGAGTTATATTAAAAAAAGTGCAAAATTCAAACCGTTCCCCCCCATACGTTTCAATACTGATTGACAGAAAAATTTGTAAAAACTCACAGAGTTAGGAAATTTGCTAAATTTTGTACGAAAACTATAGCGAAGTCTCCAATAATTATATTTCTGTGTGTTTAGAGGACCGGGGTAGAGGGGTAAAAAAAAACTTTTTTTGACCCAAGCGAGTGGGGTGTAATTTGAAAGAGCATCTAATTTGAAATTCGTTGCAATTTTTTTTAGAATTTTGCGGTGCCCAGTTTTTGAGTTAATGTCAAAAAAGTGCAAAATTCAGAAGGTCCCCCCGCCCCATACGTTTCGACACTGACAGAAAAATTTGTAAAAATTCACAGATTTAGGAAATTTGCTAAATTTTGTACGAAAACTATAGCGAAGTCTCCAATGATTATATTTCTGTGTGTTTAGAGGACCGGGGTAGAAGGTGTAAAAAAAAACTTTTTTGACCCAAGCGAGTGGGGTGTCGTTTGAAAGAACATCTAATTTAAAATTCGTTGCAATTTTTTTTAGAATTTTGCGGTACCCAGTTTTTGAGTTATTGTCAAAAAAGTGCGAAATTCTGACCGTTCGACATACGCCATACGTTTCGACACTGATTGACAGAAAAATTTGTTAAAATTCACAGAGTTAGGAAATTTACTAAATTTCGTACGATAACTATAGCGAAGTCTTTAATAATTATATTTGTGTGTTTAGAGGACCGGGGTAGAGGGGGTAAAAAAAACTTTTTTTGACCCAAGCGAGTGGAGTGTCATTTGAAAGAACAAATAATTTAGAATTCGTTGCAATTTTTTTTGAATTTTGCGGTACCCAGTTTTTGAGTTATTGTCAAAAAAGTGCAAAATTCAGACCGTTCCCCCCCATACGTTTCGACACTGATTGACAGAAAAAGTTGTAAAATCTCACAGTGTTAGGAAATTTTGTAGGTTTTGTATGAAAACTACAGCACAGTTTTTGAGTTATGGATAAGAAAGGGCAAAATTCAGATCGTGCCACCGCCTTCGTTTCGACGATGACTGACAGAAAAATTTGAAAATATTGACAGAGAGAGGAATATTGGTAAATTTTGGATGAAAATCATAGCGAAGACTCAAATAATTATATATTTCTGTGTGTTTATGGGGAGGGGAAAAAAACCATTTTTGACCCAAATGAGCGGGGTGTCATATGAAAGAGCACTTAATTTAAGAAATATTACAATTTTTTTTAGAATTTTGCAATGCACAGTTTTTGTGTTATTGAAAAAAAATATTTTTAGTATGTAGCCTTTCCACCCCCCTAAATTTCAACACTCGATTGAGCGAAAAAATAATCAAATTTAATCCATTTACAAGCTGGTGTAATTGAATCTTTTTTAAGTTACCAAAAACATCTATGGATAATATTTAACCTGAATTAACATTTTTTTTGCCATTTTTGATTAATGTAGATTTGATTGTAATTTACTATTGACATTTACAATTTAACATTTATTTTGTTATGTGTCTATGGTCTGGAACACAACACAACTTTTGTCAATAATTTTTGATATTGTGTTCTTTTACATTCACGGAACCCTTGACGAGCGAATTTTATTCACACTTGTCTGACTTTTTTATTTTTAATACATCAAAATTTGTAGCCGATTAAGCTTCAATTTATTACGTCATCAAAAAATTTGTAGCCGCCTCCAATTTTCCAAAAACCGTTATCTTATATTTAAGCTAGCGGTTTTCCAAATATCTCAAGTTCTATCCATCTTACTTAATTTCTGAATACATCAAAATTTGTAAACAATGTGGAACCGATTTGTTACGTCATCAAAAAATTTGTAGCCCCCTCCAATTTTGAGAAATTCAAGATACCGTTAAGTTAAATTTAAGCTAGCGATTTTCACAATATCTTTCATTCTATTCAGCTAATTTTAATTTTTAATACATTAAAATTTGTGACCGATTCAATTTCACGTTCACGTCCTATTTGTGAAAATTCAGTTTCAATTCACGTTCTATTCAACCAATTTTAATTTTTAATACATCAAAATTTGTAGCCGATTAGGCTTCAATTTGTTACGTTATCAAAAACTTTGTAGCCCCCTCCAATTTTGAAAAATTTAAGAAACCGTTATCTTAAATTTAAGCTAGCGGTTTTCCAAATATCTCAGTTCTATTCATCTTATTTTTTTTGCTAAATACATCAAAATTTGTAAACAATGTGGATTGGTTCCAATGTAAACAATGTGGATAGTGACGCCATCAAAAATCTGTAGCTCTCTCCAATTTCGAAAAAATGAAGAAACCGTTATCTTAAATTTAAGCTAGTGGTTTTCAAAATATCTCACGACCTATTCATTAAATTCTTATTCTGAATACACCAAAATTTGTAAACAATGTGGAACCAATTTGTTACGTCATAAAAAAATTTGTCGCCCCTGCAATTTTGAAAAATTTAAAAAACCGTTATCTTATATTCAAGCTAGCGGCTTTCACAATATCTCACGTTCAATATCTCATCTTACTTTTTTTCTGAATACATCAAAATTTTTTAACAATTTCGAACCAATTTGTTACGTCATCAAAAAATTTTTAACCCCTGCCAATTTTTAAAATTTCAGAAATCCGATCCAGAAATCCGAAATCTAATCCAATAATCTTATATTTAACTATGCGGTTTTCCAAATACCTCACATTCTATTCATCTTACTTTAATTCTGAATACATCAAAGTTTGTAGCCAATGTGAAACCAATTTGTTAAGTCATCAAAAAATTTATGGAATTTTGAAAAATTCCATAAACCGTTATCATATATTTAACTAATGGTTTTCCAAATCTCTCAAGTTTTATCCATCTTACATTTCTTAATACATCAAAATTTGTAACCAATGTAGAACCAATTTGATACGTTATCAAAAAATTTGTAGCCCTTCCCAATTTTGAGAAATTCAAAAAACTGTTATCTTATATTTAAGCTAGCGGTTTTCCAAATATCTCAGTTCTATTCATCTTACTTTTCTTGCTGAATGCCTCAAAATTTGTAAACAATGTGGAATCAATTTGTTACGCCATCAAAAAATCTGTAGTCCTCTCCAATTCCGAAAAAATGAAGGTTAGCGGTTTTCAAAATATCTCACGACCTATTCATTAAATTTTAATTCTGAATACATCAAAATTTGTAGCCAATGTGGAACCATTTTGTTACGTCATCAAAACATTTGTAGCCCTTTTCAATTTTGAAAAATTCCATAAACCGTTATCTTATATTGAACTAGCGGTTTTCCAAATATCTCCAGTTGTATCCATCTAACATTTCTGAATACATCAAAATTTGTAACCAATGGAGAACCAATTTGTTACGTTATCAAAAAATTTGTAGCCCTTCCCAATTTTCAGAAATTCCAAAAACCGTTATCTCATATTTAAGCTAGCGGTTTTCCAAATATCTCACGTTCTATTCATCTTACTTTATTTCTGAATACATCAAAATTTGAAGCCAATGTTTATTTAGCGTATGATTTTTTTGTGACACATTAAAAATTAAACTTAAAAATAGGTAGACTCTTCTATGGAATCTACCTAAAACAAAACATGGATACACATTAAATGAACTTTCAATCGATTTGATTGCGCGTCTTTGAGTAAAAAAGTAAAAAGTCCAAGCGGCACGTATATCCGCTAGAAATAGGTAGATTTCGAGATCAGACAGTTTTGTGTACCAGTAGAATCTGATGTATCAGATTAGTTTAAACAAAACAAACTAATTTCAAACAGATATCAAACAAATTTTAAAAAGAAAATTAGCTACCTACAAGCAAAATTATATCTATCCAATTTTGCAACAAACAAATATCAAATCTACCACAGAACATGTGTGTGACAATTTATGACACAAACCTACTCTATATCATATGTCGTGCAATTACTGCAAAATATCAAAACAGTTTATTTCTAAGAAAAAAAAAAATTAATTTCTTCTATTCAAATCTTTTATTTTTTTGACTGTTATAATGTTGACATTGACTGTTATAAGGTTTTTGGAAATTGTAGTTTTGGATTGTTGCAAACTTTTTTGTTGAAGCCAATAAGTCAAAAACTTCTAACTGCAGAGGTTTATATTTATAAGAAACGGATTTAAATGTTTCCACAAATTCTAAATTTATGAAGATTTTAAAAATATTAGTATCCAAACGGCCGTTATAACGGATTAAAAAAACCACTTTTTTTCTAGTATAAAGCCTATAGTTCCTTAACCAGGGGTCAGATTTTTCTGATTTACAAACTAGTCCAAGATATTAATAAAACACACATTTTTAAGAAAGGTTTTTTGATCTGGCTCCACAAATGCAACCGTGAGAGCGCCGGTTGATTTAAACGCATTTTGTGTTTTACAAGCTTTTTTGTTGGAGCCGCTCACTCAGAAACTTCCAACTGCAGAGATCTTTTTTTTGAAAAAAACTGATTAAAAAGGTATCAAAGATTCTAAATTTATGAAGTTTTTAAAAATATTAGAATCCAAACGGCCGTTATAAGGGATTTAAAAAACAGAGTTTTTTTCTAGTATAAAGCTTCTAGTTTCTTACCCATGTGTTGGATGGAGCTGATTTACGAACTCGTCCAAGATATTAATAAAACGCACATTTTTAAAAAAGGTTTTTTGATCTGGCCTTATAAATGCGACCGTGAGAGTGCCGGTTGTTTCAAAAAAAAATTTTTTTTTGCAAACTTTTTTGTTGGAGCCGCTCACTCAGGAACCTCTAACTGCAGAGGTCTATTTTTAAAACAAATTGATAAAAAAGATTCCAAAGATTTTAAATTTGTTAAATTTTTTGAAATATTAGTATCCAAACGGTCGTTATAACGGTTTTAAAAAATCAATTTTTTTTAGAAAAAAACCTCTAGTTTCTTAACCACGTGTCGGATTTTGCTGATTCACGAACTTGTCCAAGATATTATTAGAACACACAAGTACAGAAAATTTTTTTTATCTACCTCAACAAATACGACCGTGAGAGTGCCGGTCGTTTTCGTTATATCTCATATCGTTTATATATATATATATATATATATATATATATATATATATATATATATATATATATATATATATATATATAAATATATATATATATATATATATATATATATATATATATATATATATATATATATATATATATATATATATATATATATATATATATATATATACATATATATATAAATTTTTTTTTTTTTGTTTTTTCGTCTCCGCTTTTCATATATAGTCGTTTGGCACAAAAATTTTTCCGAAATTCCGAGATGAAGCCCATTGCAATAGGTAGATTTTTATATGAAATCTACCTAAAAGTAAAATATTTGAACATTGGGCAGTACATTTGAACATTAGATGTTTACATCGAGCGAGTCTATCCATGCTACTACATCGGGAGTTGCCAAATGGATGTCTGAGATGGTGCCATTGTACCGTCGAATTGGACACACAGTTGCAACGTGTTTTATGGTTTGTTGTGGGGCGCCGCAGTCACACTAAGGCGACTCTGAAATGCCCCACTTGTAGAAAGAATCAGCACAACGTCCATGATTCGTTCTTATTCGGTTTAATGTAGTCCAGGTATGACGTGGCAGATCGAAACCAGGTTGGGTAGAAGTCGGGTTAGTAATAGAAAGACTAGTGTTGTAATGATGCCAAGAAGTGTCCCAGGCATCCAAGATATTAAAATTAGTGTGGTCACCGTAATATTCGTGCAAGGGTAACGTGATGTTGTTGGTTACCTTTTTATGTTCACGCATGAGAGCATGTGAGCGTCTGGTGGAGCGATATTTCTTAACACAGGGAGCCAAGGTAAAGGGGTGGATCTGATAGTACCACTTATAGTACGCATCGTGGCATGCAGCTGGCAGTCAACTTTTTGAGTATGTGTGCTATTCAACCAGACTGGTGCGCCATACTCAGCCACTGTGTAAACCAGACTTAGAGCAGTTGTGCGGAGGGTAGCTGGAGTAGCACTCCATGTCGAGCCTGCCAGTTTGTGCAATATATTGTTTCTCGTTTTCAGTTTTTTGGCGTATTTTCTAGGTGGAGTTTAAAAGAAAGAGTTCTATCGAGAATAATGCCCAGGTACTTTGGCTGTTGATTGTATTTAATGACAGTGCCGTTAAATAACAATGATAGTTCGTGTTTTGCCAGTTTGTTGTTTAGGTGGAAACAGGAGCTCTCGGTTTTACTTAGATTGGGAAATAAACTCCACGTTCGAAAATAGTCATTCATTATCGCTAGGTCATTTGAGAGCAAATCCTCCAAGACACCCATGTCTTTGTTTTGAGTGGCCAGGGTCCAATCATCAACGTAACCAAATTTCTTTGATGTTGTGTCAGGAATGTCATGAATGTACAGATTAAAAAGTAATGGCGCCAAGACGGAACCCTGTGGCAAGCCATGTTAAGCATTTTAGGCCTACTACAGGAACTATTTAGATGAACTTTGAATACACGATTACTCAGCACGTTGTTAATCAAACTCGAGATGGTGCTACAAGGTATTGCATTAAACAGCTTATATATAATCCCAATTTGCCAGACCGTATTATATGCTGCAGTAAGATCGATGAATACTGCGCCTGTTTTTAGTTGTTTTTGATACCCAGCTTCGATATAGGATGTTAAAGCGAGCAGTTGGTCAGTGCAACTGCGATTGGGACGAAAACCAGCTTGTTCGACTGGAATCTGGTCATCCAATATCAGTGCGATACGATTGTATATGAGCCGTTCTAGCAATTTATAGCAGGTGCTCAAAAGGGCAATCGGGCGATAGCTCCCTGGTTCATTGGATGGTTTACCTGGCTTAAGTTTCGCTATCACTTTCGTTGTCTTAAAATGTTTTGGTAGATTGCCGGTTTCTAGGACATTCAAGAAAAATTTAGTTAGCCACTGTTTTACATTTTCCCTGCATTTTTAAGAAATTCTGGAAAAATGCCATCGTAGCCAGCTGCTTTTCCGTTTTTTGTTTGGGACAGAGCTGATTCTAGTTCTTCGCTACTAAAAGAGTCCGCATACTTCGATGCGGACGAGCAATTGCGCTTCATTTCTCTTAATTTGCGTTTAATTGTTCTCTTATGAAGGCGATTAATAGAAGAACGAGACATGTTTACTATGTGATTTGCAATGTCCTCTGGATTTATTTCATTGTTAGCACGAGTAATTGAGTTTGAGCCACCCAGAGACTCCTTCCGAAGGAGACTCCATGCTTCTCTGCTTGAATGGGAAAAATCAATGTTTTCAACAGCGTTAATCCACTTTTGTTTTCTCGCAGCGTCCAGTGACTATATTAAGTCATCAGTCACGTCTGCCTCACCACTACTTAGGTACTCCTCATATAATTTATCGCTCTCTCTACTCCAGCCAGGAATTAAGTTCTTCACGAAAGCCTCTTGGGATGCATTTCTTTGCAGTTGAGAGGCTCCAACAAATCTATCGTAATTTTTAGGAATGGGTTGGATCCAGCGAATCACTGCATCCAACTCCAACTTATACTTAACCCAGTCAGCTTTGTTAAAATTCCATCTAGGTTGAGGAGTAGAGTTAACGAGTGGAATTTGGATTCCTACCTCAAGAATTACTGGACGATGTTGAGAGCATGGAAAACCTTGTAAGACAGCCCTAGATATTGGAATAGGGTTACGTTGTTCGTTTTTTGTGGAAAAACAGAGGTCGGGATTGTAATCGCTTCGCCATCTTGCAGGTCTAAAGGTTTGCAGGTCTTTCGCATCATATACCAGGAACATGTTGTTATCATCCGCCCAGTCGGTCAGTTGCACGCTATTGGTATTATTATTTGAGTTGGAGTAGCCAATGTGAAACAATTTGTTACGTTATCAAAATCTTTGTAGCCCCTCCAATTTTGAAAAATTAAGAAACCGTTATCTTATATTTAAGCATGCGGTTTTCACAATATCTCACGTTCTATTCATCTTAATTTATTTCCGAATACATCAACATTTGGAGCCAATGTGGAACCAATTTGTTACGTTATCAAAAAATTTGCAGCCCCTCCAAATTTGAAAAATTCAAAAAACCATGATCTTATATTTAAGCATGCGGTTTTCCAAATATCTCATGACCTATTCATCTTACTTTTTTTGCTGAATACATCAAAATTTGTGAACAATGTGGAACCAATTTGTTACGCCATCAAAAAATTTGTAACCCCTCCAATTTTGAAAAATTCAAGAAACCGTTATCTTAAATTCAAGCTAGCGGTTTTCACAATGTCTCACGTAATATTCATCTTACTTTATTTCTGAATACAGCAAAATTTGTAGCCAATGTGGAACCAATTTGTTACGTCATCAAAAAATTTTTAACCCCTGCCAATTTTTAAAATTTCAGAAATCCGTTATCTTATATATATATTATAGTTAAATTCGGTTTTCCAAATACCTCAAGTTCTATTCATCTAACTTTAATTCTGAATACATCAAAATTTGTAGCCGATTGGGAACCAATTTGTTACGTCATCAAAACATTTGTAGCCCCCTCCAATTTTGAAAAATTCAAGAAACCGTTATCTTATTTTTAAGCTAGCGGTTTTTAAAATATCTCACGTTCTATCCATCTAACATTTCTGAATACATCAAAAATTGTAGTCAATTTGGAACCAATTTGTTACGTTATCAACAAAACAGAGAGCGTGCTTAAGACCGCACGGCAGAAGTGAGAACTTCATTAGCAATCGCAATCAATTGATATCGTATTAGTAGTATTTGGATCGTATTATTAGAATAAATTAGAAACAAGACAGAACGATAAACCGCTAACTACACAAACTAACCTCACAATGTAAACCAAATAAAATTCAAAATAGCACTCATATGCCAATAGCAGGGACTAAAGTACGCGTGGTTGTCACACCCATAGATCAACAAGTATAAATTTTACCAATCTCCCTGCGGAAAGCTAAGCAAATCCATTTTTATTAATGCGCATTCTTGCCGTTTGCAAATCACTATCGGCTAAGTGCCACCATTTTTAATTATTTTATTTATCATGATTGCCATTCATGTTTAATCATAGATAAGCTATGCTTCTTTGTAAAGAATTTATGCGATTTCCGTCTCGTAATTGTGAGCTTTAAATCGATATAATCGATTTTATCAAGTTACAAGTATTAAGTCTTCACTTAATTTTAGAAAAACGTAATACATACAATTGCAAACCGACAACATATTTAGTGAAGATGTCAAAATTCCAATACTTTCCAATTCCAAATTCCAATTTAAAGCATGACGGATCAGACTAACTTACTACCTACGGAAAAATCTGTGTGTGGTGCGCCTAAAGAAGTTTTCACTTCAAAAACTATCCTTTATACTTTCATGAAACTTTGGAGGCCCCTTTGTTATCCTTTGTTACCTTTACCCCTTGCGGGCTCTTAGTCTAGACTAAGAGCCCGCGACGGCTAGACCTTCGTTATTTTATAAAAGCTGAAAGTTTCTCTGCGCATACCCCCTACTCAGGTCGGAACGAAAAGCGACATATGAAGTTTGGATCATGGTGGCTTTGGCAGGAAGCAGGTAACACAGGGGCCTCTAAAGTTTCGTGAAAGTGTATAAAAGGTAAATTTTTTACATATTCTTCGGGATAGTATTAGAAGTCATGTCACCCATTGCCAGACACTGTCGTGGTAACCACCTGCCAGACACGTGGGCGAGATGGAGAAGTGGATAAGTCAACAACATCACTTACAAGGAAGCTAAGCAACACTGGGAAGGGTGCAAACTTAAACGGGTGACCGCTTGGGAACTTCACCAGAAAAAATATGGAAATATGATTGAATCACATTGAAGCTGGAATATCTCGCCCACGGTATGCCAGTATACCTTATCCAGCAGCCCTGGAAACTGGCTAGGATTCGATGGCCCAATCACCCGTTAATCCGAAAGGTGAATCCGAAATTCAAATGATTAAAGAAACGCATACTAGAAATAAACAAAGCAAAACAAACCGGAATAATAAAATATCGACCCTTAGCTATCGTACCCGGACACGAGTAGGAAACTGGAATGTCAGAACTCTGATAGAAATATCGCGGTTAGCACAAGTTGAGAAAGTAATGAAAGAATATAACATCGAGATACTAGGACTCAGTGAAGTAAGATGGAAAAACAGCGGAGAGCTAACAACAAGGGAAGGAAATTACATGATGTTCTCTGGTAAATCCAACACACATGAACAAGGCGTAGCAATATTAATAACACCTAACGCAAAGAAAGCACTTCTCGAATGGAAACCAATCAGTAGCAGAATAATAACAGCAAAATTCCAATCGAAAATTAGAAACACAACGATCATACAGTGCTATGCACCTACCGAAGAAGCTGATGATGCGACAAAAGATGAATTCTACGAACAGCTCCAAGCAACGCTGGCTAGTGCACACCGAAATGACATCAAAATAATACAAGGGGATTTCAATGCCAAAATTGGAACCGACAACACCGGAATGGAATCAGTCATGGGCAAACATGCACTAGAATCAACACGTAACAATAATGGAGAAAGGCTCATCGATTGTTGTGTCACAAATCAACTATTCATAGGAGGCAGCAAGTTCCCACACAAGAACATACACAAATACACTTGGACATCACCAAATGGAAGAACCAAGAATCAAATTGATCACGTACTGGTGAATAAGAAGTTTCTATCCTCACTACAAGACGTCAGAGCAAAGCGAGGAGCAGACATACCCAGCGACCATCAACTGGTTATTACAACATTCAAAATTAAACCAGCCGCTGTAAAACAAAACAACAAGTCATGTCAGAGGAAATTTAACATCAATAGATTGAGCGACAAAAATACAAATAACATCTTCAAAGAGTCGCTCCAGCTCAATCTACCAAACAACGAAACCACCAGCATTGATGAAAAATGCGAACAAGTTAAAGAAGCTTACGTCAAAACTGCTACAGATGTGCTAGGCTACCAAGACAAATCACGGAAACCATGGATAAGCGATGATACATGGAAGAAAATTGAAGAGCGTCGACAGCTCAAGTTGCAGTTGTGTCACCAGAACACAACCGAGCTCCGCAACAAATATGAAAGTACAGCAAAAGAAGTTAAAAAGATGGCAAGGAATGATCGCAGAATATATACAGAAAGCATTCTCAAGACTGCGGAAACAGCAGCAGCTAATAGAAATATGCGCACACTACACAAATGCGTGAGAAAGGTCACCAACAAATATACAAACACTCCACCAATAAAGGATGAATCTGGTCAAACCCTCACCACATGAACAACAGCTAAATAGATGGAAAGAATACTTCGAAGACAACTGCCACCAACAAGAAAATAACTTGCAGTCTCCGGATGACAACTATAACGAAACTATCAGCACCCATCCACCAACGGAACGGGAAGTTAGAGATGCCATACAGAAACTCAAGAATAACAAATCTGCTGGTACAGATAATATATCAGCAGAATTACTCAAAGCAGATGTAAACATAACAGCAGAAGCTCTAACACCACTATTAGCTGATGTATGGAACGAAGGTAAAATGCCAACCAAATGGAAAGAAGGTTTAACCATAACAATCCCAAAGAAAGGTGATCTAAGAGAATGCAAAAATTGGAGAGGTATATCTCTGCTCAACACAATAATGAAAATACTAGCAATGATCATTCTCGAAAGAATATCTATCATCAATTAACATGAAACTAAGAAATGAACAAGCCGGCTTTAGACCAGGAAGAAGCTGTACCGATCATATCAACACAATCCGTATCATCATTGAGCAATCAAATGAATGGAATTCACCATTGTATCTCCTCTTCGTGGACTTCGAACGCGCCTTCGACTCAATCAACAGGAGCGCGATATGGAAGACACTTTGTGAAATGGGCATCCCGAAGAAAATAGTTGATCTAATCAAAGAAATGTACCGGGATGCTGCAAACAGAATACAATGCAAAGGACAGCAAAATAATGAATACTACAACCACCGAGGAGTGAGACAAGGCTGTGTACTATCCCCGCTACTATTCCTAATAGTACTAGATAGTATCATGAGAAAGCTCGATGATGCAAGTCCAAATGGAATCCAATGGAATACAACAAGACGGCTCAATGATCTAGACTACGCAGATGACATCTGTCTACTTACACACACACATACGGACATGCAGCAGAAAATACAGAAGCTATCAACCCTTGCACATGAAGTCGGTCTCAACATTAATATCAGAAAAACAAAGGCTATGAGATTGAACACCAAAACGATAACACCAATTACCATCAACAATACACAAGTGGATGAAGTCGACAAATTTGTGTGCCTTGGTTGTACTGTAGCAAAAACAGGCGGTACTGAAGAAGATATCAGTCAGCGTATTAACAAAGCCAGAAATACGTTCAATATGCTTCACAAGATCTGGAATGCATCCGTCCTGTCAAGAAAGACAAAGCTACGAATGTTCAATGCATGTGTCAAGTCAGTACTGCTGTATGGGTGTGAAACGTGGAAACAAACAAGAAAGATCACAAATAAACTACAGGTGTTTGTGAACAAATGCCTGAGAAGACTGATCAAATGCTTCTGGCCAAACACCATCAGTAACCAGGAACTTCTACGGCAGACAGAGCAGTTAGACATTGAGACCGAGATAAAACAAAGAAAATGGAGATGGATAGGACATACACTGAGAAAATCAGTCGAAGATATAACAAGGATGTCCCTAGAGTGGAATCCACAAGGTAAAAGGAGAGTTGGAAGACCACCCATGACATGGAAGAAAACGGTGCTAGCTGAAGCAAAACAAATTGGCAAGACATGGGGTGAACTGAAAGCGATTGCCCCCAACAGAGTTAGATGGTCCAGTCTAGTAGACGCCCTATGCTCCTAAATGGAGATAAGGGAAAAAAAAAAAAAAAAAAAATACGATCCAAATACTACTAATACGATATCAATTGATTGTGATTGCTAATTAAGTTTTCACTTCTGCCGTGCAGTCTCAAGCACGCTCTCTGTTTTGTTGATAACGTAACAAATTGGTTCCAAATTGGCTACAATTTTTGATGTATTCAGAAATGTAAGATGGATAGAACGTGAGATATTTGAAAAACCGCTAGCTTAAAAATAAGATAACGGTTTCTTGAATTTTTCAAAATTGGAGGGGGCTACAAATTTTTTGATGACGTAACAAATTGGTTCTCAATCGGCTACAGATGCGAAAGACCTGCAAACCTTTAGACCTGCAAGATGGCGAAGCGATTACAATCCCGACCTCTGTTTTTCCACAAAAAACGAACAACGTAACCCTATTCCAATATCTAGGGCTGTCTTACAAGGTTTTCCATGCTCTCAACATCGTCCAGTAATTCTTGAGGTAGGAATCCAAATTCCACTCGTTAACTCTACTCCTCAACCTAGATGGAATTTTAACAAAGCTGACTGGGTTAAGTATAAGTTGGAGTTGGATGCAGTGATTCGCTGGATCCAACCCATTCCTAAAAATTACGATAGATTTGTTGGAGCCTCTCAACTGCAAAGAAATGCATCCCAAGAGGCTTTCGTGAAGAACATATTCCTGACTGGAGTAGAGAGAGCGATAAATTATATGAGGAGTACCTAAGTAGTGGTGAGGCAGACGTGGCTGATGACTTAATATAGTCACTGGACGCTGCGAGAAAACAAAAGTGGATTAACGCTGTTGAAAACATTGATTTTTCCCATTCAAGCAGAGAAGCATGGAGTCTCCTTCGGAAGGAGTTTCTGGGTGGCTCAAACTCAATTACTCGTGCTAACAATGAAATAAATCCAGAGGACATTGCAAATCACATAGTAAACATGTCTCGTTCTTCTATTAATCGCCTTCATAAGAGAACAATTAAACGCAAATTAAGAGAAATGAAGCGCAATTGCTCGTCCGCATCGAAGTATGCGGACTCTTTTAGTAGCGAAGAACTAGAATCAGCTCTGTCCCAAACAAAAAACGGAAAAGCAGCTGGCTACGATGGCATTTTTCCAGAATTTCTTAAAAATGCAGGAAAAATGTAAAACAGTGGCTAACTAAATTTTTCTTGAATGTCCTAGAAACCGGCAATCTACCAAAACATTTTAAGACAACGAAAGTGATAGCGAAACTTAAGCCAGGTAAACCATCCAATGAACCAGGGAGCTATCGCCCGATTGTCCTTTTGAGCACCTGCTATAAATTGCTAGAACGGCTCATATACAATCGTATCGCACTGATATTGAATGACCAGATTCCAGTCGAACAAGCTGGTTTTCGTCCCAATCGCAGTTGCACTGACCAACTGCTCGCTTTAACATCCTATATCGAAGCTGGGTATCAAAAACAACTAAAAACAGGCGCAGTATTCATCGATCTTACTGCAGCATATAATACGGTCTGGCAAATTGGGATTATATATAAGCTGTTTAATGCAATACCTTGTAGCACCATCTCGAGTTTGATTAACAACGTGCTGAGTAATCGTGTATTCAAAGTTCATCTAAATAGTTCCTGTAGTAGGCCTAAAATGCTTAACATGGTTTGCCACAGGGTTCCGTCCTGGCGCCATTACTTTTTAATCTGTACATTCATGACATTCCTGACACAACATCAAAGAAATTTGGTTACGTTGATGATTGGACCCTGGCCACTCAAAACAAAGACATGGGTGTCGTGGAGGATTTGCTCTCAAATGACCTAGCGATAATGAATGACTATTTTCGAACGTGGAGTTTATTTCCCAATCTAAGTAAAACCGAGAGCTCCTGTTTCCACCTAAACAACAAACTGGCAAAACACGAACTATCATTGTTATTTAACGGCACTGTCATTAAATACAATCAACAGCCAAAGTACCTGGGCATTATTCTCGATAGAACTCTTTCTTTTAAACTCCACCTAGAAAATACGCCAAAAAACTGAAAACGAGAAACAATATATTGCACAAACTGGCAGGCTCGACATGGAGTGCTACTCCAGCTACCCTCCGCACAACTGCTCTAAGTCTGGTTTACACAGTGGCTGAGTATGGCGCACCAGTCTGGTTGAATAGCACACATACTCAAAAAGTTGACTGCCAGCTGCATGCCACGATGCGTACTATAAGTGGTACTATCAGATCCACCCCTTTACCTTGGCTCCCTGTGTTAAGAAATATCGCTCCACCAGACGCTCACATGCTCTCATGCGTGAACATAAAAAGGTAACCAACAACATCACGTTACCCTTGCACGAATATTACGGTGACCACACTAATTTTAATATCTTGGATGCCTGGGACACTTCTTGGCATCATTACAACACTAGTCTTTCTATTACTAACCCGACTTCTACCCAACCTGGTTTCGATCTGCCACGTCATACCTGGACTACATTAAACCGAATAAGAACGAATCATGGACGTTGTGCTGATTCTTTCTACAAGTGGGGCATTTCAGAGTCGCCTTAGTGTGACTGCGGCGCCCCACAACAAACCATAAAACACGTTGCAACTGTGTGTCCAATTCGACGGTACAATGGCACCATCTCAGACATCTATTTGGCAACTCCCGATGTAGTAGCATGGATAGACTCGCTCGATGTAAACATCTAATGTTCAAATGTACTGCCCAATGTTCAAATATTTTACTTTTTACTTTTTTACTCAAAGACGCGCAATCAAATCGATTGAAAGTTCATTTAATGTGTATCCATGTTTTGTTTTAGGTAGATTCCATAGAAGAGTCTACCTATTTTTAAGTTTAATTTTTAATGTGTCACAAAAAAATCATACGCTAAATAAACATTGGCTTCAAATTTTGATGTATTCAGAAATAAAGTAAGATGAATAGAACATGAGATATTTGGAAAACCGCTAGCTTAAATATGAGATAACGGTTTTTTGAATTTCTGAAAATTGGGAAGGGCTACAAATTTTTTGATAACGTAACAAATTGGTTCTCCATTGGTTACAAATTTTGATGTATTCAGAAATGTTAGATGGATACAACTGGAGATATTTGGAAAACCGCTAGTTCAATATAAGATAACGGTTTATGGAATTTTTCAAAATTGAAAAGGGCTACAAATGTTTTGATGACGTAACAAAATGGTTCCACATTGGCTACAAATTTTGATGTATTCAGAATTAAAATTTAATGAATAGGTCGTGAGATATTTTGAAAACCGCTAACCTTCATTTTTTCGGAATTGGAGAGGACTTCAGATTTTTTGATGGCGTAACAAATTGATTCCACATTGTTTACAAATTTTGAGGCATTCAGCAAGAAAAGTAAGATGAATAGAACTGAGATATTTGGAAAACCGCTAGCTTAAATATAAGATAACGGTTTTTTGAATTTCTCAAAATTGGGAAGGGCTACAAATTTTTTGATAACGTATCAGATTGGTTCTACATTGGTTACAAATTTTGATGTATTAAGAAATGTAAGATGGATAAAACTTGAGAGATTTGGAAAACCATTAGTTAAATATATGATAACGGTTTATGGAATTTTTCAAAATTCCATAAATTTTTTGATGACGTAACAAATTGGTTTCACATTGGCTACAAACTTTGATGTATTCAGAATTAAAGTAAGATGAATAGAATGTGAGGTATTTGGAAAACCGCATAGTTAAATATAAGATTATTGGATTGGATTTCGGATTTCTGGATCGGATTTCTGAAATTTTAAAAATTGGCAGGGGTTAAAAATTTTTTGATGACGTAACAAATTGGTTCGAAATTGTTAAAAAATTTTGATGTATTCAGAAAAAAAGTAAGATGAGATATTGAACGTGAGATATTGTGAAAGCCGCTAGCTTGAATATAAGATAACGGTTTTTTAAATTTTTCAAAATTGCAGGGGCGACAAATTTTTTTATGACGTAACAAATTGGTTCCACATTGTTTACAAATTTTGGTGTATTCAGAATAAGAATTTAATGAATAGGTCGTGAGATATTTTGAAAACCACTAGCTTAAATTTAAGATAACGGTTTCTTCATTTTTTCGAAATTGGAGAGAGCTACAGATTTTTGATGGCGTCACAATCCACATTGTTTACATTGGAACCAATCCACATTGTTTACAAATTTTGATGTATTTAGCAAAAAAAATAAGATGAATAGAACTGAGATATTTGGAAAACCGCTAGCTTAAATTTAAGATAACGGTTTCTTAAATTTTTCAAAATTGGAGGGGGCTACAAAGTTTTTGATAACGTAACAAATTGAAGCCTAATCGGCTACAAATTTTGATGTATTAAAAATTAAAATTGGTTGAATAGAACGTGAATTGAAACTGAATTTTCACAAATAGGACGTGAACGTGAAATTGAATCGGCCACAAATTTTAATGTATTAAAAATTAAAATTAGCTGAATAGAACGAAAGATATTGTGAAAATCGCTAGCTTAAATTTAACTTAACGGTATCTTGAATTCCTCAAAATTGGAGCTGGCTACAAATTTTTTGATGACGTAACAAATCGGTTCCACATTGTTTACAAATTTTGATGTATTCAGAAATTAAGTAAGATGGATAGAACTTGAGATATTTGGAAAACCGCTAGCTTAAATATAAGATAACGGTTTTTGGAAAATTGGAGGCGGCTACAAATTTTTTGATGACGTAATAAATTGAAGCTTAATCGGCTACAAATTTTGATGTATTAAAAATAAAAAAGTCAGACAAGTGCGAATAAAATTCGCTCGTCAAGGGTTCCGTGAATGTAAAAGAACACAATATCAAAAATTATTGACAAAAGTTGTGTTGTGTTCCAGACCATAGATACATAACAAAATAAATGTTAAATTGTAAATGTCAATAGTAAATTACAATCAAATCTACATTAATCAAAAATGGCAAAAAAAATGTTAATTCAGGTTAAATATTATCCATAGATGTTTTTGGTAACTTAAAAAAGATTCAATTACACCAGCTTGTAAATGGATTAAATTTGATTATTTTTTCGCTCAATCGAGTGTTGAAATTTAGGGGGGTGGAAAGGCTACATACTAAAAATATTTTTTTTCAATAACACAAAAACTGTGCATTGCAAAATTCTAAAAAAAATTGTAATATTTCTTAAATTAAGTGCTCTTTCATATGACACCCCACTCATTTGGGTCAAAAATGGCTTTTTTTCCCTCCCCACAAACACACAGAAATATATAATTATTTGAGTCTTCGCTATGATTTTCATCCAAAATTTACCAATATTCCTCTCTCTGTCAATATTTTCAAATTTTTCTGTCAGTCATCGTCGAAACGAAGGCGGTGGCACGATCTGAATTTTGCACTTTCTTATCCCGGTGCAAATATAATTATTAAAGACTTCGCTATAGTTATCGTACGAAATTTAGTAAATTTCCTAACTCTGTGAATTTTAACCAATTTTTCTGTCAATCAGTGTCGAAACGTATGAGGGGGAACGGTTTGAATTTTGCACTTTTTTTAATATAACTCAAAAACTGGGTACCGTAAAATTCTAAAACAATTGCAACGAATTTTAAATTAGATGTTCTTTCAAACGACACCCCACTCGCTTGGGTCAAAAAAGTTTTTTTTACACCTTCTACCCCGGTCCTCTAAACACACAGAAATATAATCATTGGAGACTTCGCTATAGTTTTCGTACAAAATTTAGCAAATTTCCTAAATCTGTGAATTTTTACAAATTTTTCTGTCAGTGTCGAAACGTATGGGGCTAGGGGACCTTCTGAATTTTGCACTTTTTTGACATTAACTCAAAAACTGGGCACCGCAAAATTCTAAAAAAAATTGCAACGAATTTCAAATTAGATGCTCTTTCAAATTACACCCCACTCGCTTGGGTCAAAAAAAGTTTTTTTTTACCCCTCTACCCCGGTCCTCTAAACACACAGAAATATAATTATTGGAGACTTCGCTATAGTTTTCGTACAAAATTTAGCAAATTTCCTAACTCTGTGAGTTTTTACAAATTTTTCTGTCAATCAGTATTGAAACGTATGGAGGGGAACGGTTTGAATTCTGCACTTTTTTTAATATAACTCAAAAACTGGGTACCGCAAAATTCTAAAAAAATTACAACGAATTTTAAATTGGGTGTTCTTTCAAATGACACCCCAATCGCTTGGGTTAAAAAAAGTTTTTTTTACCCCCTCTACCCCGGTCCTCTAAACACACAGAAATATAATTATTGGAGACTTCGCTATAGTTTTTGTACAATATTTAGCAAATTTCCTAACTCTGTGAATTTTAACAAATTTTTCTGTCAATCAGTGTCGAAACGTATGGGGGGCGAACGGTTTGAATTTCGCACTTTTTTTAATATAACTCAAAAACTGGTTACCGCAAAATTCTAAAAAAAATTGCAACGAATTTTAAATTAGGTGTTTTTCAAATGACACCCCACTTGAACACATTTTAAATAGTGTTTTAACCCCTCCTCATTTCCACCCCCTTAATAAATCTAAGTATGAGAATATGACACTTTTTTATATTTTTTTATTAAAAACGTACTAATTTTTCTATCATTCCAAATACACTTGAAAATTTTCGATCAGGTAGGTTCGGAGCTAATCGAGGTAAGAAAATACGAAAAAAACGTCATTATTCAAAATTATACAAAAAATGGTGAGGTGTAAAATTCCAAAATAAACTTTTAAGGAATACTGAAATGAAGCCCTTTCATATGATACCCTATTTGAATCTATAAAAAAATGTATTTTTTCAAAGGTCTCACATCATCATCACCCTGTAAACCAAACGAAAACCACTTTAGTTTTATTTGTATCCGTCATTTCATGTGGACAGATTAGTTTTATACGCACCTCAAATTTCAAGTCCATAGCATTTATAGTTTACGAGATAATCGATATAATGTGAAAAACTCGTTTTACTCTCACCAATAGTGTTCCGTATTAAAAACGGAACCCTAAAATTTGGTTGAATAGAACATGAATTGAAACTGAATTTTCACAAATAGAACGTCAACGTGAATATGATTCGGCTATAAATTTTGATGTATTAAAAATTAAAATTTGGTGAATAGAACGTGAGATATTGTGAAAACCGCTAGCTTAAATTTAAGATAACGGTTTCTTGTATTTCTCAAAATTGGAGGGGAATACAAATTTTTTGATGACGTAACAAATTGGAGCCTAATCAGCTACAAATTTTGATGTATTAAAAATTAAAATTGGTTGAATAGAACGTGAGATATTGTGAAAACCGCTAGCTCTAATTAACAATAGCGGTTTCTTGAATATCTCAAAATTGGCAGGGGCTACAAACATTTTGATGACGTAACAAATTGTAGCCTAACCGGCAACAAATTAAAATGTATTAAGAATTAAAATTGGATGAAGAGAACGTAAGATATTGCGAAAACTGCAAGCTTAAATTTAAGATAGCGGTTTCTTGAATTTCTCAAAATTGGCAGGGGCTACAAACATTTTGATGACGTAACAAATTGTAGCCTGACTAGCTACAAATTATATTGTATTAAAAATTAAAACTAGATGAATAGAACGTGAGATATTGCGAAAACCGCTAGCTTAAATTTAAGAGAGCGGTTTCTTGAGTTTATCAGAATTGGCAGAGGCTACAAACATTTTGATGACGTAACAAATTGTAGCCTGACCGGCTACAAATTATAATGTATTGAGAATTAAAATTGGATGAATAGAACGTGAGATATTGCGAAAACCGCTAGCTTAAATTTAAGATAGCGGTTTCTTGAATTTCTAAAAATTGGCAGAGGCTACAAACAGTTTGATGATGTAACAAATTGAAGCCTGACCGGCTACAAATTATATTGTATTAAAAATTAAAATTGGATGAATAGAGCGTGAGATATTGCGAAAACCGCTAGCTTAAATTTAAGATAGCGGTTTCTTGAATTTCTAAAAATTGGCAGGGGCTACAAACATTTTGACAACGTTACAAATTGTAGCCTGACCGGCAACAAATTATAATGTATTAAAAATTAAAATTGGATGAATAGATCGTGAGATATTGCGAAAACCGCTAGCTTAAATTTAAGATAGCGGTTTCTTGAATTTCTCAAAATTGGCAGGGGCTACAAACATTTTGATGACGTAATAAATTGTAGCCTAACCGGCAACAAATTAAAATGTATTAAGAATTAAAATTGGATGAATAGAACGTAAGATATTGCGAAAACTGCAAGCTTAAATTTAAGATAGCGGTTTCTTGAATTTCTCAAAATTGGCAGGGGCTACAAACATTTTGATGACGTAACAAATTGGAGCCTGACCGGCTACAAATTATATTGTATTAAGAATTTAAATTGGATGAATAGAGCGTGAGATATTGCGAAAACCGCTAGCTTAAATTTAAGATGGCGGTTTCTTGAATTTCTAAAAATTGGCAGTGGCTACAAACATTTTGATGAAGTTACAAATTGTAGCCTAACCGGCAACAAATTAAAATGTATTAAAAATTAAAACTAGATGAATAGAACGTGAGATATTGCGAAAACCGCAAGCTTAAATTTAAGAGAGCGGTTTCTTGAGTTTCTCAGAATTGGCAGGGGCTACAAACATTTTGATGACGTACAAATTGTAGCCTGACCGGCTACAAATTATAATGTTTTGAGAATTAAAATTGGATGAATAGAACGTGAGATATTGCGAAAACCGCTAGCTTAAATTTAAGATAGCGGTTTCTTGAATTTCTAAAAATTGGCAGGGGCTACAAACATTTTGATGACGTTACAAATTGTAGCCTAACCGGCAACAAATTATAAGGTATTAAAAATTAAAATTGGATGAATAGAACGTGAGATATTGCGAAAACCGCTAGCTTAAATTTAAGATAGCGGTTTCTTGAATTTCTCAAAATTGGCAGGGGCTACAAACATTTTGATGACGTAACAAATTGTAGCCTGACCGGCAACAAATTATAAGGTATTAAAAATTAAAATTGGATGAATAGAACGTGAGATATTGCGAAAACCGCTAGCTTAAATTTAAGATAGCGGTTTCTTGAATTTCTCAGAATTGGCAGGGGCTACAAACATTTTGATGACGTAACAAATTGTAGCCTAACCGGCAACAAATTATAAGGTATTGAGAATTAAAATTGGATGGATAGAACGTGAGATATTGCGAAAACCGCTAGCTTAAATTTAAGATAGCGGTTTCTTGAATTTCTCAAAATTGGCAGGGGCTACAAACATTTTGATGACGTAACAAATTGTAGCCTGACCGGCAACAAATTATAATGTATTAAAAATTAAAATTGGATGAATAGATCGTGAGATATTGCGAAAACCGCTAGCTTAAATTTAAGATAGCGGTTTCTTGAATTTCTCAAAATTGGCAGGGGCTACAAACATTTTGATGACGTAATAAATTGTAGCCTAAGCGGCAACAAATTATAAGGTATTAGGAATTAAAATTGGATGAATAGAACGTGAGATATTGCGAAACCCGCTAGCTTAAATTTAAGATAGCGGTTTCTTGAATTTCTCAGAATTGGCAGGGGCTACAAATTTTTTAATGGCGTAACAAATTGGCTACAAATTGGCTACAAATGCCTGACTTGGTCCTGGTTGTAGCCGCCATTTTTAGTCCGCTATCTTAATAGAGCTGGAAACATCGCCTGCTAAGTTGAAAAATTTTGACAGTTGTTTTAATTTAAATGTTCGCCACATTTCTACTTTTGAACGCAAAGTAGATCTTACGGCAACGCAAACTGAATTTTATTGGGAAAATAAAACATCACGCAAAGTGAAAAAACGCAAAACAAGACTCACGCAAACTGAGGTATTAGTGTACATTTTATCCAAATTTTTACATTTTATAATTGTAAATAAAACAAAATAAACAAGTTCTAGCTAATAATTATTAAAAGAAAATCTCGAAAGTCAAGTTCGTCTCGTTTATTTTACTTAATTAAATGTAAATCGTTGTAAAATTGTATGTACAGCGAATTGGAAGCCAGTACATAATTATGTTTTAAAAAATGTATTATGTATACACTATACATATTATGTAATTATTATGTAAACAGGAACACAAAACTTAAAAAAACACAAAAAGATATATTTAGTTGCAAGAAAATACAAATATTTTTACTTTTCAATATACAGATCAACTGATTTTAACTGCCAATAATTTATCGGTATAAAAGTTTATTATAAATCGAATCAGTAATGGCTTTTAATTTTTAAATAGTAAAATATGTCAAGTGTTTCACGTGTAGAATTTATTAATTTTAGCAAATATTATTATCATCTTTTATTTAGAAATTGATAACTACAATTGAATTTCAATTCAACTGTGGAAGTAGAATACAACCGTAATAAAATTTCCCCTTCTACCAAAACTATTTAAGAAAAATATATCAGTCTTATTGTATTAAAATACGAAAAATAAACGTAGTCCGTGATGGTTGCTGCATTGGGTTACATTGGGTGCATGATTTAAAAAAATTACATCACAAGTAAATGCAAATAGGCTAATTTTGTTTTTCAAATGGCTAGTGAAAGTGTTGGCAATAACAATACAGTCAAATATTAAAATCTAGAACTAACTTTGAATGAAATCGGTGATTTTGGGAGGTTTCAAATACAAAACTTACTGTTAATATGTTTTGCCACGTTTTGTATTGGTGTTTGTGGATTGTCTTATATATTTGCTGCAGGTGATCTTAATTATCGTTGTTTTGTGCCTGGGTGTGATGATAACATAACCGAATATCGTACAAAGTGGTTAAAATATGCAGTTCCATTTGAACATGATGAACCAGAAAAATGTCAATATTATGTTAATGTTAACAATACTTGTGCAGAAAATAGTTTTGATAAATCGGTTATAAAAACTTGTACAAATTTTGTTTATGAAACTAACGAAAAAACTATTTTAAATGAGGTAACTAGATTCAAATTTATTTATTCTAATTACATTAATTATATTAATTACCTTAATTATATAGTTTAGACAACTTGTTTGAATCTTTTTTATCGATTTTAATTTTAGATAATTTAATAAAAGTAGTTGAAATGCTGAAATGGGTTTATGGTGAATGGTCAGTTTTATTTGGTGTTTTGTTAATAGTGTCAGCGTTTTGCTAATTAGTCTCACAAATTTAATTATATTCAAACAAATATATTACTTTACCTGGTGAAGTGTTATATAGTTGTATCGCTAACTTAAAGAATGTTAAAATATGGTCTAACTTTTATACAGGGACATGATATGAACTCAATTTTTTTTAAAATTAGTTTTTAAATCTTGGGAGATCAGTTATGAACTATACAGCTCTTATTGTAATTTTTATGTTAATATTATACTTTTGGATTATGATCTAGAAAGGTATTTTGTTTTATTTAAAAGGTTATTTTTTATTATATAATCTTAAATTACTGAAATCTAACTAATTTTCTACCTTAATCTAATACTTAAAATATAGGGTTATAAAAGTGGTTTTTATTATCGCTGTGAAAATAATGTTTTTCGATAACGTAGTTTATATGTCGTTTGTTTACTAACATGCCTTTTATCCCGAATATGACCTAGACATTTTACGAAATTTGATTAATTTTGACCTACTGCGAGGTAGAAATTTAACCGCACGACTATGGTTTCTCGTTTCCCGTAGAAATTCAAATCCCGGGAAGCCGGGACAGAAAATATTAAATTCCCGGGATCCCGGGAAAGCCCGGGAAACGCTAAAAAGCTAGATTTTTCTAATTGGGTGGTAGAAAAATGTGTAAAATTAAAACAGCACAAAAAATGCGCTATTGATTTTTAAATTTCCATTATTTTTAATTAGAAAAACTTCAAAAATACATAAAAACAAAACAAAAATAAATTCATAATACTCATTTTTAAACAATTTTTCAAAAACCTAGGTTGTCAATGGCGCCATCACTCAATTTTGTCTGAATTTTCGTGACGAAACGTCCATTGAACCATCCATTGAACCATCCGTCCAAGAGAACCATTAAACATAAATTAAGAGAAATGAAGCGCAAGTTTTAGGTAGATTTCTCAGAAAAATCTACCTATTTTAAGTTTGATTGGTTTTAATTTGTTGTGTTTATATGTGTCAAAAAAACCATACAAAAAAACCATGATACCATATGTGTCAAAAAAAACATTTTCCTAATTTTGAACGAAATTAATTACTACACAGGGAAAAGAATTGAAAACTACTCGATTTTCGAGTCAGAAAACTTTTAATATCTTTGAAAAAAGTACAAAAAAATGTTAATAAAAATTAGCCCGGGATCCCGGGATTCCGAAAGAAATCCCGGGAAAACGGGATGAAAATTGACCCCCGGGATCCCGGGAAAAGCGGGATCCCGTTTGAGAAACCCTACGCATGACGTCTTACAAAGTATATGGCGTGCGTTTTATTGTAGTTATATGTATTTATGTTCCATTTATGAAATTATTCTGTAAGTTTATCAACATCCAATTGAAGATTGTTAATTATTTCTTTCTCGCTATCTTCAGATGTATAGATTGACGTATAGTTTACAAAGACATATACTTCAGAGGATTTTACATATATTCGGCGTATTCCGATATGACGTCGGAAGCGTATATATAAAGTGTATGATGATGAAAATTCACCTTGCAGAATGCCAGATGTGGAAAATTTAATATAAGATATTGCTTTAGAATTTTTGACCTAGAAACTTCGATTTTTAGAAAACAATTTAGAAATTTAGAAACAATTTAGAAAACAAAAAACCTCTGTCGAATGTCTTTTCAATGGCGAACAAAACTAATCCAATAAGTTTTTTGTTAGTGAGGTTAAGTTTGGTGCTGTTTTAGTGCCACAATATTTGGCAACACTACTATATAATAAAATGTAGTGCCAGATGAATTGCGTACACTACCATGTGATAGAATTTAGTGTTTCGAGATTTGGTGACACTATTAAACTTTCGTGTATACCGCTACTTTAATTATATTCTATTAGAATTAACTGTTCTAATTTGCTTGCACTGCTACCTAGTTGTGTTATTATAGTAACACTTCTATTCGTAAATGGTTGAATACACTATTTGTCGATTCACGTGGTTACTTTTATTCGGGCATACTGAATACTGGTTTAGTTCATAAATGCAAAACACACTTTTGCTTTTAGTACTACCTAGTATAAATATTATATTATTCAGTTTTATTCACTTAACAGTTATCAGAAATAGTTCTACTTAGGAGGTAAAGCACTTAATTTAACTTATTAACCGAGTTCTTTAGATTTTTACTTGTCTTTTTGACTTATTGACCGCCCGATTGATACTCGTTGTCTCAACTTACTGCTAATATTGTTACTGCACTTTTATTAATTTGTTTAAACGATTGACTTTATTAATCCGTGAAAATTGACTCACTTGCTTGATTTGATTTAACGTAGAAGATTTACTGACTGCTTTGTTTAAAATTGACTGACTGAATTTATTTTGTATAACTGACTGAGATTGCTTGATTGATTTTTTAAAATTGACTCCCTGATTATTAATTATAAACTTACTTATTTATAATTAAAAAACGATGACTCGTTGACCTTATTATTAATTAGTATTGCTATAAAATCGATCCACTGACCAAACTAGTTTTTTTGTTTTTATTTTATTTTATTAAAAATTACATAATGTAATTTCGCGAAATTAACGCTTATTTTAATTTAAATGAAGATTTAGGTTATCGCGGAAATATTGTTTTAATAAAATTGGAATAAATGTACGATTTGTGGAAAAGGTGTTATAAAATTTTGAATATGTAATTATAATCGATTGAAATGGAAAACTAGAGTTTAGGGCAGTGTTGCGTTTTTGTTGGACTATTTATTTTGAATTTTTTTTTTTTTTTTTTTTATTCAATGTTAGGCATGTTTAGTGTTAACCAATGTAGATCAACGTCTCTGAATATCCGAAGATACCATGCTAACTAGGGAACTAGGGTTCGAAAGTATTATTCAATTTTCTTTGAGGAATTTATTAACGTTGATCTTAAAGTTTTGAGGATTAAAATTATCAGGAAAGACCCGCGCCGGTAAGGCATTCCAGAGATGAGAAACTCTGTTAAAAAAATCGCGTTGAAAAGCGACAGTTCTACACCTTGTCACTTGAACCGTAAAAGGATGGGCTGCTATTGATGCCCTGGTAGAACGCGCGAAGTTTGCTGGTTCAGGCAAAATCGATTTGATCTCCGTAGACGCCCGTTCGTCCATAATATACTTGTAAAATACCGTCAAATCAGCGACGTCTCTTCTATGTTGCAAGGAATCAAGCTCGTTAGTAAGAGTCGAGTTGCCGATCAATTTAACAGCTCTCCGTTGTATAGAATCAAGACATTTTAAGCTACTTATGTAGGCTCCACCCCATATGTGAGAGCAATACTCCATGCAGGGACGAATAAATGATTTATATATTAAAAGAAGCTGCTCGCTATTAAAAACCTTACGACAACGACCCAAAACTCCTAATTTTTGAACAGCGTTTTTTGCTAGGTTAAAAATATGAGAATTCCATTTCATATTATTTTCAATCTCAACTCCAAGAAGTCTAACAGATTCTTTCTCTTGAAGATCATTTGAATCGAACTTTAATAAAAACGGATTAGGTGTTGATAACCTAGAAAAATGACAAACTTGAGTTTTACTTGTGTTGAATTCAACACTGTTAGCAACGCCCCAATCTAAGATGGTTTTTAAATCAATATTTAATGACTCTTTCAAGTTTGATCTAGCGACATTAAGATTTGATGGTGCATATAAATTTGGCATTTCATGTGACGCATGAAGTGTGCTATCATCAGCAAAACTATGGATGGGATTAACTGTTGCATCTAGCAAGTCATTAATATAGAGAAGAAAAAGAGTAGGTGATAAAGCGGAACCTTGAGGAACACCAGCATTAGTTGAAAAGATATTCGATGAAACACCATCAATATTGACCCGAAATTTGCGCTCGGAAATAAAGCTTTGTAACCAAGAAATAAGTTGTTCATCTAAGCCGTAGCATCTCAATTTGCAAATAAGATTATTGTGCCATACTTTATCAAATGCTTTGGTAATATCAAGAGCAACGCCAAAAGTCTCACCATGGTTTTCAAGCGACTTGTTCCAAATATGCGTGACAAAAGAAAGTAAATCTCCCGTCGCTCTTCCTTTACGGAATCCGTATTGTCTTTCTTTAAGTAATTTTGACGACTCTAAGAAGCTCATAATATTAAAATTAACATATTTCTCAAATACTTTGGAAACAACCGACAAAATTGATATAGGTCTATAGTTTCTTGGATCCGTTTTGGCACCTTTCTTTGGAACTGGTTGTACACTAGCCATTTTCCATATATCAGGAAAAATTCCTTTCTTATATGACAAATAGAAAATTTTAGTTAGGATTGGTGCTAACTCCTTAGCAAAAGTTTTAAGGATAATTGGAGGAATACTATCAGGTCCAGATGCCTTATTAGTATTGATTTGTAAGAGCATTTTCCGAATGACATTTTTACGAAAAATTATCCGCCCCATTTTGTTAGAAACTCTAGGAATTGGTCTAGGTAGGAAATTGGGTTCTACTAATGTAGAATTTAACGAGAAACAGTTACCCAATAAATTAGCTTTTTCTTTAGGGTCAATAACAGGCATTTCGTTATCAATAAGAGGAGGTATAGAAGACTTACAAAAATTTCCTTGAACAGCCTTGACGGCTTTATAAAAATTTCGTGAACCAGTAGGGTGCTCAGCAAATTTATTAGCTTTTTTCCTAATAAATAGATGTTTCTCTGCATCTATTAATTTTCTACATAAATTTCTTTCTATTCGGTATAATCTAAGGTTTTCATCAGATTTGTTTTGAATAAACTTTTGAAAAGCCTTTTTTTTAATTTTAATTGCTTTTTTACATTTACTTGAAAACCATCGATCAACTTTCGGAACAATCAAACTATTTGGAATAAACCTGCGCATACCCATGTATATTATTTCTGAAAAATTGGAAGCAGCGATGTTTGGATCTTGGCTGAAAAGACAGTTGCGTTTCCAGGGAAACCATTTAAAAAAATCTCTAAGTCCCTGCCAATTTGCAGCTTTATAATCCCAAACAAGACGAGGATTAGCTTTAAACTGTTTAGGTACTTGTATATTTAAATGTGTGGAGATCAAATTATGATCTGATCCACCCAAAGGCTCTGATACTTTAAATTGAACCAACGAAGGGTCATTTATCAAAAACAAATCGAGCAAGTTACCACTTTGGCCAGGAATATCAGGAACTCTGGTAGGCTGATCTATTATCTGAGTGAAATTATGATAAAGAGCAAAAAGTTCAGCTTCTTTACCTAATTCATCAGTTTTAGAGCTGTGTGTAAGCCATTCTTTATTATGAACATTGAAATCACCAAGAATTATAATCTTAGCGTTAGGATATATAGTCAACCTATCTATCTTTTCAGATAGGTCATGAAATAAATTTATGTTCTCCGGTGAGTTGGGCGAGCGATACAATCCAAAGACAAACAGAGTTTGATTAGAGCAGGTAATCTTAAGGGAAACCATATTGTGAAATTTTGAATTTAATTCAAAATTATTTATTCTCACATATGGTACAGAATTTCTAATAAACGCACAAACACCATGCTTAAAGTAGAATGAAGATTCAAGCTCATAGTTAGGACAAACATATTTAGTTTTGTCCAACGATACAGCTCTCGCGCTGATAATCGTTTCCGTTAAAAAAAGAATATCAGGCTTAAGATTCTCAAGATAAAGGTGCACCGCATTAAGATTGACGTTCAATCCTCTTATATTAGCAAAACTGATAGATAATTTCGCCATTTAAAATTACAATTAAATCTAAAAATAAATCTGAAAAACAATCCTCAAAAAAAAAAAAAAAAAATACCAACAAACAACCAAATAAAAGATCAAAGTTGATATCTAAATTGACAATTTATATTGGTAATTAATTTGGAGATACTACACTGTGACATATGCTGTGTAGCTGTTGCGCGAAAGATTGCTCATTTGGGGATAATAGTGTCATAGGATCTTCTACTGATTTTTTTGCACTCATAATGTCGAAAACACGCATTAAAAATATAGGGGAGCTATATTTGTAAGCTTTTTAATTTTGTCTTCACTCCGGGATGTAGAATTCTCCAGATATCTAGTGTGGCTTTTAATTTCTCTGGTTCAGTAATTTGTGACGCAGTAAGATTTCTTTGTATGTATGTTACTTATTTTGTTTTGCATAAGTGCGAATTGTCGCACATATCCAATAGGTTTTCAAGAAACGGTAAAAATACATCAACTTTTTTATGTTAGATATCAGAATTTTCTCGCTGTTGTTTACATCATTTGCTACAGCACGTAAAAAGAAAAGAAAGAGATTTTTGTTTATTTTGTTGAAGTTATTTTGTTTAATTTTCTATAATCCAAGACAAGTCGCCATTTCTTTTATTGGATTTGATGTTTTGGGCACTAGGCACTAGCAACAGAGGTACATACCAAAGAGGCTTACTGTGAGCAATTATATCTTGGTCTTGTTCTGTCGTGGTCACCAATGTTGTATCTGCTGTTGCGTTTAGCAATGTGAGAATTATGTCGTTCACGTAAATCCACAATGTAGTGGATTAAATGTTTATGTTACACCAAAATTTCACAATTGAATTTTATTATAACACATTAATAATTTAATCTAACAAGCAGCTATGCATCAATAATTTAATATAAAAACCATACTTAATATTGGGCTTTAACTAAAATGTTTTGCTTCATGCAAAGTCCAGAAAACAGAGAAATTTTGTTCAACGTTACCGCCAACCAAGAATGACAAAGAAAATCTATTGAAGCGATTTTTTGAGGTTTTGGTTTTTCGAATAAGCTGATTAATTAATTAATCGTATATGGCGATGCAATATGACTTGTATCGATCATTTTTAAGACGGTTCGTGTCACGATTAAACTAAGTGATCGTTTATGTTTGTAGAGATTAGTTATTGAATTTTTAATATATATATATATATATATATATATATATATATATATATATATATATATATATATATATATATATATATATATATATATATATATATATATATATCAGTGGTGGGTAATGACGTGTCGCAAAGAGTTTGTTACGTGACGTGTCGCAAAAGCGTCGCAAATGTCGCAAATGCGTCGCAAACTTTGACAGCTAGTTTCTCGTGATTTTGTATTCAAACCCAATTTTTTAATTTAAAATTAATTTTTTTTCAGTGTTGAGTAATAAGTTAAAGTGTCGTACAAAAATAATTTTATAAAAATATTTAAATACTCAAAATGACCGGTCGTCCTCTAAATTTATTGTGGAAGAATTTGAAATTTATTTCTATTAAACAAGAAAATAAAAATATAGCTTCTTGTGATTTTTGCAGAAGTGTGATTAAAAATACCGCTATAAAAAGATTAATAGCTCACAGGTGATTTATTGAGTTTTTATCTCATTTATTACTCTATATAAGTAACCAATATATTGTATATTTAAATGGGTTACATATGCACAAAAAGAATTCAAATCATTGATGACAATTGCAAAAACACTAAAGCAACCCCAATGGAATTACAAATTGAAACGGACTGTGAATCTGAACTACAAAATATTAAGCTGTAAATTGTTGATGAATTGACTGGTTGCGTAGCATCAGTATGCCACTTTCTATTTGTGTTGTTTTTGGAATATAGAGTTTTCTTTTATTTTAGACTAGCTTTGGAGTCTCTTGTAGTGTACAATATGAATGGAATTATACGGACTGTAATCTTCCATGGAATATATAAACAATCACACTAAATTTAAAAAACAACAGATAATAGATGAAGGTTTGATGGACAAAATTTCATCTGAATGAATTAAGAAATAAATAAATAGCTGTGCAATTTTTTCAATACAATAATCCCTTTTGTGTTGTGGAATCTGACCACTCTAAAATTCATTAAAAATACTTCGTTCATCATATGTTCCAGTCACGTGAAAAACTCTATCTACCACAATATTAGAGACTGCATATGATGACTGTATTCAAAAGCGGAATAAAATAAGCAAAAATTCTGTTCTACAAATTGATGGATGGAAAAATACCACAATAATATTAAAAACGATCGGTATGACCGGTATTTGGAACACTTGTATAGTTCTTATACGGCAAATCTACTTGCTAATATAATATATGCTAAATTGCTAAAAATATATTATATTATATAATAGTAAAAATATATTTGAATAAAAGCTGTTTCATTTTAAATTTAAATTTTAACAAAGTGAATTACAAATAGTGGTTTTATATGACAAAATAACAACGTCGCAAACGTAACAAATGACGTCGCAAAAGCAGAGTAACAAATACGTTTGTGACGCGTCGAAAACGTAATTTGCGACGTTATGTTTGCGACCTACCTATCTCTGATATATATATATATATATATATATATATATATATATATATATATATATATATATATATATATATATATATATATTTTTTTTTTTTTATTAATTAGTTAGACATGTTTAGCACACTAAATATGAAATATTCATTATTCAGACTCTTTGAATATCCGAAGATACCATGTCAACTAGAAAGGAAGGAGATGGGGAAAATGAAAGGAATGAGGGTGTGGACTGGACATAACTATACTAATTCTTTTAAATGACGATTGACATTTTTTTTAAATGTCTGAGGGGCAAATTCATCGGGAAATACGGACGTGGGCATGGAATTCCAGAGTTTGGCCACTCTATTAAAATAATCGTTCTGGAAGGACATAGTTCTACATCGAGATATTTTGACAGCAAATGGGTGGGATGACTCTGAGGTTCTTGTTCTTCGATTGTACTGCGCACATGATGGAAGGATGTTTTGAATTTCTTTTGAAGAGAATTCGCTAAAGTTATATTTATAATAGATTGACAATTCAGCTACATTTCTGCGGTGCTGGAGTGTATCAAGCTGATCAGTTAGTTCGGTATTTTCAATCAACCGTATCGCCTTTCTCTGTACAGAGTCTAGACATTTTATTGTTGACTGACAAGCACCACCCCAAACATGACAGCAGTATTCCATACATGGACGAATAAAAGACTTATAGATCAGCAAAATTTGATCCGGTTTGAAAAACTTTTTACATCGACTCAAGAATCCTAATTTTTGCATTGCAGATTTAGCAAGGTTGAACACATGTTTATTCCATTTCAAGTTATTTTCAATATCAACTCCAAGAAGCCTTACTGATTCAACCTCATGCAATTCCTCATTTTTTATCTTAATAGGGAAGTTTTTTTTGTCTCTCTAGTCGTGATAGACGGCATAGTTTGGTTTTCGTTGGATTAAATGAAACAAGATTACGATCGCCCCATTCCATTATACGCTCTAGGTCTGCATTGATAGAATCAATTAACATCTCTCTATCAGTGGTGACTGCAGAATGAGATCGAAATTTAGGAGATGCATGTGATGCATGCAATGTGCTGTCATCAGCAAAACTATGGATTGGGTGCACTGTGGAAATAAGTAAATCATTAATGTATAGAAGAAACAAGGTTGGTGAGAGTGCGGAACCTTGGGGAACCCCAGCATTGGTTGTGAAAATATTGGATGTGATACCATCTAAATTAACATGAAATTGACGACCTGTAAGAAAACTTTGAATCCATAACACAGTAAGATGGTCTATACCATAAGATTTTAATTTAGTTATTAGATTTCTATGCCACACTTTATCAAATGCTTTAGAAATATCAAGTGAAATACTGAATGTTTCACCATGATTCTCTAGCGATTTGTTCCACAGATGGGTTACGTAGGCTAACAGGTCACCTGTTGCATGACTTCTACGAAAACCATACTGCTTATCATCAATAATTCGTGACATCTCCAAATATTCTATTAGATTATAGTTAACATATTTTTCAAATATTTTAGCTAAAACCGACAGAATTGCAATTGGTCTATAATTATGGGGGTCAATCTTACTACCTTTTTTTGATATAGGTTGAACACTGGCCAGTTTCCAAGAATCGGGAAATATTCCGGTTTTGTAAGATAAATAGAAAATTTTTGTTAGAATTGGAGCTAGCTGCCTAGAAATGTTTTTCAGAATAAGGGGTGGAATACCATCGGGACCAGCGGATTTGTTGATATTGATTGAAAGAAGCATTTTTCGAACAATATTACACCGAAAAACAATTGGTTTCATTTTTGTTTCAACTGGAGGAAGTAATGTAGGAGGATAGTTAGGTTCAACTATGTTTGAGTTTTCTGCAAACAAACGACCCAAAAGATCCGCTTTCTCCTTCGAGTCGCTCACAGGAATGTCATTCAGAACTAAGGTTGGAATAGAGGATCGTGTGAAATTGCTCTGGACTGATTTAACTGCTTGAAAGAAACTACGAGAGCCAGATGGGTGCTCCGCAAATTTTTTTGCTTTCTTCTGGATAAACGCGTCTTTGTCCAAATCTATTTTGTATTTACTAGTATTTCTTGCTTTCTTATAGGCGCAATAGGTTTCTGGTGTTCTACTTGAGTTATATGCCTTAAATGCTTTGCGTTTATTCCTCACCGCCTCATCAACATCCCGCGTGAACCAAGGTTCAGTTTTAGGAGTGATTAGTCGATTTGGAATAAACCGCCGCATTCCATCTTTTATGACTTCAGAAACTCTTAGTGCTGCAGTGTCAGGATCTTGCTCAATACGACAAACAGTTTTCCAAGGTGTTTCTTCATAAAAGTTTCTTAATCCTTCCCAGTCAGCGCGTTTGTAATTCCAAACGCGACGAGGATTGGCTTTAATTGGTGAAGGTGATGAAAATTTTATTACTGCTGATATTAGTAAATGGTCCGATGATCCCAGGGGTTGATCAACTTTTGTTTTCGTTGTATTAGGCTCGTTTGTCAAAAACAGATCCAGCAAATTATTATTATGATGCGCATTCTCCGGTATTCTTGTGGGGCACTCTATCATTTGAGTCAAACCATGGTAATCTGCCAGTATTAATTCGGCTTGCCTTCCTACATCGTCAGTGCGTGATGAGTATTTCAACCATTCTTTATTATGAATGTTAAAGTCTCCAAGAATGGCTAGTCTTGCTTTGGGGTAGTCTTTGCAAATTTTGTCGAGGTTGCACGATAGTTTGTCGAAAAAAGGACAGTCGGGAGGAGAGTTGGGGGATCTGTATATTTCTATTATAAACATAGCTTCATTTACACCTGAGATCTTCAATGCCAGAGAATTATGATGCTTTGAGTTCAACTCGTAAGCCTTAATTCTCATACATGAAACTGAGTCTCGAATAAATACACAGACACCATGTTTGTTATAAAAGGAATGCTCCAACTCGTAACTAGGTATGTGGTATTTATCGAGATCCAATTTCGATGCTTTGCCACTGATAATTGTTTCAGTGAGAAACAATATGTCAGGTTTATTTTTTTCGATGTAGTGATGCACCTCGTTTAGATTCGAATTGAGACCTCTTATGTTTGTGAAATCAATACTAAGCTGTTGGTTCACACTGCGGCCATTTTGTTGAGACTGAGACTTACCTCTTGACATATATATATATATATATATATATATATATATATATATATATATATATATATATATATATATATATATATATATATATATATATATATATATATATGTATATATATATATATATATATATATATATATATATATATATATATATATATATATATATATATATATATATCAGTGGCGTGCAGTGGGTTTTGATAGAAGGTAAGCAGATTATATAAAAAACAGAACATTTTGTAATTTATACCCACATGATAGTTCTTCCATTGTATTGATTGCATGACGTGATAAGACTTTGGAAGATCAGTCTGTACTAATATCTGTAAAAGCTAAGAGTCTTTCAAAAACTTCTTCTGCTTTAGTTACAAATCGTCCTATTGTTGACAATTGCGACTTATAAGATATATCTGATGTTTCATCAAGAAGTATCGCAATAAATAAACAAACTTTGATTTCTAAAAAAATTGAGTTTTTTAGATCAACACCTATTGATTCACTCAAATCATTTTGTATATGACTAAAAATGCCTAAAAATAATTTGGATTCCCATAAAAATGTGTCCAATTCTTGATCATATATTGATAACACTTTCAACATTATAACACTACCGAATAATTTGAAAAAATTGATTGATTAATATAATATGGCTTGGTGTTTACTAATGGCATTAAAAAAATTATTTAAATTATGATAACCATCGTAGGTTTAAATACCCTTTTCTTTAGAAAATAAAATAAACATTTTAAAAAAAATGAAACAGACTTCAGAAACAATAAAAGAGGCACAAAAAGTGAAAAATATTTCAATTGTGGCTTTTAGAGACAGAAATACATATAAATTTTGATTAATTTAATTTAATTATACTTAACTACAAAAAATTATACCTTTAAACAAAGATGTTATATTATAAAACTTATATTTTATTATAATTATTATAGTTGTTGTAATAGTTATTATATTATAAGATTTATTTGTAGTACAAAACTGTTGGCAATCGATGAGATGTCAATGGTGGTACCGACTTCGAACATTTTGTATTGAAAATAAATTTCATAATACAAAAGCTATTATAAAAAAATAACTTTTACAATATAATATCTTTGTTTAAAAGCGTAATTTTTTGTATGTAACTAACTATAATTAAATTAAATTAATCAAAATTTATACGTATTTTCGTCTCTAAAAGGCACAATTGAGTTATTTTCCACTTTTTTGTGCCTCTTTTCTTTTTTCTGAAGTCGGTTTTATTTTTTTAAAAAAGTTTATTTATTATTTCATTTTGTGTAGTCTTAAAATCAAAAGGCGGCTAAGAAAGTGTTTTTGAAGTAATAACTTAAAATCGCGGCAAGCATTCATCGATGAAAATCTAACAAACATGGTTTTATCATATTTTTGAAAAAGGGGATATTTTCTGTCATAGAAAGGAATTTAGGACTATTTCGGCATCTATATCAATTAAATACAACTCAAACCGTCCAAATAGATCCAAATAGATTAAGCTATTTCAAAGAAATCGACGAAAATACATGAAAAATATAGTTTTTTTCAATTTCCTGAACAACGACCGTTTTCCACGTAATATAAAAAATATGGGACCACCTGGGCATCTATCTTAATAGAATACATTTAAACCATCCAAATCAAGTGAGCTGTTTTCGATAATCCGGCGAAAATACATAAAAAAATATAGTTTTTCCAATTTTCTGAAAATAGTACATTTTGCTACAAGAGATGAAAACGCTGCTTTTTCGTGAGTGAAAATTTGTTCACGAGAGCCGTTAACGTCAAAAACAAAATGTTTTTATCTCGCGTAGGAAATACACTTTTTTCTATGATAGTAAATACATAAACGATATTTATTAGAATTTATTAAATTAGAAATCGACAAAAAAACATACAAAATTCATATTCTATTTTTACATATGGTTGTTTTGTTTTAAAATTATATGAAAATACCATAGCAACTACAATTTGTTATTCTTTTTACAATAGAGGGAAAAAGCTCATTTTCACAGGGGATTAAGCCTGCTTGAAAATAAAATTTTCCTCTGCTATCATAGAAAAACGGTATTTTTCACGTCATAAAAAAAAATGGACCACTTGGGAGTCTACCTTAACAGAATACAATTTAAATCATCCAAATCGAATGAACCGTTTTCAAGAAATATACATAAAAAACCTTCAATGAAAGATCCAATAATTTCATAATTTAAATCACTGGAAACTATATTATTTAATGGTTGCACCATTTTAATAAACGAAATATTACACCCATTAAAACTATAAATAAATAATGTTATTAATTTTCATAACACAACAAATAGATTAAAAATAATTTCAATCTTATCAGGAAAAAACTAACAAACAATTTTCTTTATATTCGCT
Organism: Diogma glabrata; assembly: GCA_963693315.1. Taxonomy (NCBI): domain Eukaryota; kingdom Metazoa; phylum Arthropoda; class Insecta; order Diptera; family Cylindrotomidae; genus Diogma; species Diogma glabrata. The sequence continues at coordinate 98,781,306 of OY856187.1, forward strand.
CATTCGCACAAAATGTGAAATGACAAAAGGAAAAGAAAGAAAAAACTTTAAAAGCAGAATTATCTTCTGCTTATTTTCACACATTTTATTGGGACTTTAATTGTTTGTTTTTCAATACAACTTCTAAGGAATACATAGCGATTGAAAGCAAAATTTTACTGATGACCAAAGAACAAAGAATAGATAAAATCTGCCAAAAAACAAATTTTTTTTATATTTTATTTAAATGTGCATTTTAGATTTGGAGTGTTGAAAATTCAAAAAGGCTGACATGTAAATATAGATTTTTGGAATATTAGAATAATCGTTAATAAATAAATGATATTAATAATCAATTTAGAGTGTTTTTATATTCTTTAATTAATTTAAATTTTTGTTAAGAAGACTATTTTAAATTTTGTTTGGGTAAGCAGGTATGACCCTGCTTTCTTCGTACCGCCCGCCAGTGATATATATATATATATATATATATATATATATATATATATATATATATATATATATATATATATATATATATATATATATATATATATATATATATATATATATATATATATATATATATATATATATATATATATATATATATATATATATATATATATATATATATATATATATATATATATATATATATATATATATATATATATATATATATATATATAAACTCTACACTTTCATGACAAACTTTTCTTTTTATATAATTTTTTACACAAATTATCTTAGCTTAAAAAAAATTGTAATCTTATTTTGTTCAATACATTATGTTATTAACCATTTTGAATAGTTATATTCACATATAACACATATAAGGATAAGGATCTAGAGTGATTTTGTTAAGGGAAATTGATAGATAAATTTAGACTTTATGTTTGCTAAAACAAACTTTATTTGGTCATTCACTTTGATTGCAAATGTTATTTCTAAAAATCAAATATTTCAGAAAGATAAAAAAATATATTTCCAAGATTTTTATTTTATGTTGCTTTAAAAAAAGTAAAGAAATAATTATTGATAACAAAAGAAATAAGTGCGTAAGGAACATATTTGATTCTTTATTATTCCTCAAGAAATTTTATTTTATTTAATTTTTATTAGCCTTTTTAGAATAGTAGTACCAATGATTAAACTTCAGTATTGATTGAAGTTGTGTAGAGTAGAAAAAAGTAGAGTAAATCTTAAATATGTGGAAACAGCAATCCTTTGTAATACATTTTGAGTTATAAATATTGACGTAAATGAAGATCCTTCACAATCCTTTTCTATAAAATTATATTTAATAATGAAATTCCAACAAAAATATTTGTTTTCGAAGGCGGCCAAATAGCTCTTAAAAGCAAACGCAGATTAATTAATATTTGGAAACATAACAAAAATTTTATAAATCGATCTGAATATGTCAAAGCAAAAAAAATATCAAACCAGATAATCGATAACGATAAAAACATTTCATTATAACAAATTAGAAACAAGCTAAATATTTCAACAAATATTAAATGAAAATTAAAAAGATTACAAACAATGTGGCTTTTTGGGGTATATGCAACTTTTAATAACAAGCGTCCGATGCTTCAACATAGTGAAATTCTAATTCCAAAATATCAAGACTTCGGTCTGGGTTAAGGATTTTGATATAGTTTTCGGCAAAAAACTTTTATGAGGACATGGTTTTTAGTTTTGGGCAGCGATGTATATCAAACATAACTTTTTGTTAAAGTACAAGTAGTTTTTATATCTGCTTAAAAATTTATTACAAAACACGAAACATCAATACGTTGCCGGAAAATTATAATCAAAATGCCTAAAATATTGTTAAATTAAATAAAATGAAACTTTTTCAAAATTCCAAAAATATTCTAAAAATTAGAATAAAATCAAATATTTAAATATTTTATAAATTCCAATAATATTTCAAAAATTCTTAAAAATTCAAACTTTTTCCAAAATTCTAAAAATATTGCAAAAATTATTACAAAATCAAAAATTGAAAATTTTTTCAAAATTCCAAAAATTATAATAATATCAAAAATTGAAAATTTTTCAAAATTCTAAAGATATTCCAAAAATACTTACAAAATCAAAAATTAAAACTTTTGCCGAAATTCTAAAAATATTGCAAAAATTATTACAAAATCAAAAATACAAACTTTTTCGAAATTCCAAAAATATTTCAAAAACCATAACAAATTCAAAAATTTCAATGTCCAATTTCATTTTAAATTACATTTACGTCATAAAAACAGCTACATTTTTTTTCCCAAAAAATTGGCTAAAAAATTAAATGAAATCATTTTCAATCATAATAATAATAAAAAATCATGTCATACGAACTATTAATTTTATTTTTTTCTACAAAATTGGGTAAAAAATAAATAAAAACTTTTCTTTTGACACACTTGACAACATTTTTTGACAAACTTATAATGCCATAATTCTTAATAATAATAATAAAATTTCATTTCAAACAAAAAATTTTATTTTTTTCCAAAAAATTGGGTAAAAAACTAAATAAAAATCTTTATTTTGACACACTTGACAACATTTTTATGACAAACTTATAATGCCATAATTCTCAATAATAATAATAAAGCTTCATTTCAAACAAACAATTTTATTTATTTTTTTTTCCAAAAAATTAGGTAAAAAAATAAATAAAAATCTTTCTTTTGACACACTTGACAACATTTTTTGACAAACTTATAATGCCATAATTCTCAATAATAATAATAAAACTTTATTTCAAAATTCAAACAAACAATTAATTTAATTTTTTTCCAAAAAATTAGGTAAAAAAATAAATAAAAATCTTTCTTTTGACACACTTGACAACATTTTTTTCACAAACTTATAATGCAATAATCTAGTTTTTGATCTCACATACCAATCCCGACCATCAAGGTTTCTCCAAACTTAATGTTCTTACTCGTAATCACTTAAAATGAACGTTTTTTAAGCCAAAAATATGAAAATTTGCTATTTTTGACACACATAATGATTTTTTTGACACACTTCTGGTACAGTTATCGAACACAGCGTCCTTTCGGACCTGTATCTTATGCATACCTATTTTTAGAAAAAAAAATTTTTGAAATCCCTCCAGCCGTTTTCCCTGCAGCGTAGGTAATGAGCGCGGCCGGCCGACAGACAGACATACATTTTTTTGTTTTTTGCTTTTTTAGAACCGGGAGGTCTCAAAACGTCGAGAAATGTCAAAAAAAGTGGGGGTAAAAATTTCACTTTGAGCTCATGAATGTAATACTTAGGTCTTTCAGACCAAAGTAATTTCCTAACCTGTTAAAAAAATATTACTCCATAAAATGTATGAAACTTTTTAACAAAATACTGACAGCGTAAAAAAAACAAAGAAAAATGGCCAGAAATTCACATAACTCAATATCAGAATTCAGTTTTTATCTTTCGTCAATACTAAAAAACATACATAATTTAACGTTCAACTAATCATTAGCAGACGTTCAATGGATAAGCTAAGTCTTACAATTTCAAACAAGTAGCTCACTGTGCCAATTTCACATGCTGACATTGATCTACGTACTAGGTATAGACTGTTTATATGAGTTTATATTTTATAACTGTCAGGCAGTTGCTTTTTCAGTTGCCTATTTTATGCTTTAACGTATCTTAGATCCTAATATATTTAACATATAAAAACCAAAGAAATAACTATTTGCATTCTTAAAAATACAAAATCTTTTTAGTGGAATCTAACTTGTCCAGACAATAAATGGAAACTAACATTTGTTGGTACAGTTACAAGCATAGGTATAATTTTCGGCACCCCTATTTCTGGATATTGCTCTGATAAATATGGACGAAGAATGATATTTGCACTAGGAATGGTTATATGTGGAACATTTGGAGTGCTTAAATCTTTGTCATGGAATTATATATCATTCCTAGTATTTGAGTTTTTGGAGCCATTTTTTGGAGCTGGTGTATATGGATGTGCTTTTATACTAGGTAAACTATTAAAATAAAAATAGAAAAAAAATTAATTTGATAATTTCTTCTAGGAATTGAATTTGTAGGAACAAAATATCGTTTGACTTGTAGCACAATTATTTCATGTTCTTATGCATTGGGAGTTGTAGTTATGGGATTTGTTGCAATGATGACACAAGAATGGAGACTATATGTACAAATAATGTATGCACCAGCCATTGTATTTATTTCTTATATTTGGATTATTCCAGAAAGTATTCGTTGGTTACATTCAGCAGATCGAGCTGGGGAAGTGGTAAACTTGTTAAAGAAAGCTGCGGCAACAAATAACGTAATTTTATCGGAAGAAGCATTAAAATCGTTGGATAGTTATAAAATATTGGTTGATTTGAACAGCAAATCAACTCGTAAAATATCAATCCAAGATTTGCCGCATGAAGACAATAACAAATACAATCTATTTGAAATGTTTAGATTTCCAAAAATTGTTGTACGTTTGTGTGTATGTGGCTTTGTTTGGATGGCTAACAGTTTTATTTTTTATGGACTCAGTCTCAATGCAGTTTCAATTGGTGGTGATAAATATACGAGTTTTATGCTGGTCAGTTTGATAGAAATTCCTGGATACTTTTTCTGTTGGATTTTTGCAGATAAAATAGGTAGACGGCTTACCTTAACTGGAACGTTATTTTTAAATGGGTTATTTTGTTTGCTTTCACCACTAATGGAAGATATTTATTTTTTAAAACTAACGTTTTATTTGATTGGAAAACTAGCAATTACTATTGCGTATTCAACAATTTATGTATATACTATGGAAATGTTTCCAACAAATCTTCGTCACAGCCTTTTTGGTGTAAGTGCATCACTTGGCAAACTTGGTGGAATGTTTGCGCCTCAAACACCACTACTTGAATTTATTATGAAATCATTACCAATGATTGTGTTTGGAGCTGTAGCTATAGTAGCAGGACTTGCCAGTTTATCGTTTCCTGAAACCCTAAACAAAGATTTGCCTGAAACTTTAGAAGAAGCTGTTGAAATTGGCCAAAAAAAGCAAATAAAAATAAAATTGGTTCCACTGAAAATATAGAATTTGTACATTATAAAAGCTGGGTTTGTTTTAATAAATACATAACTGCTGGATTGGAAAGAAACTTTGAAACAAGATTGTTGTCCAGCGACCACAATAGTTTTAATTCTATTTTAACCAAGTTCTGTAAGGATAATTTCAAATTTTCTCATCTATTAAACCATATGTGTGAAATCTCTGAAAATTTTTGAATTTATATGTGCGCAATAAATAGCAACGCCACAAAACAAATTTCATTACTGTTTTGATGATGAAACTAAAAATTTGTATTTATAAAATACAGGTTTTAGTTAATTATTATGGAACATTTCGTTTATTCTTTTTTGTTATGATCAAATCGTTTTTGTAACTGTTTATAACTTGATTACATCAATTAAATAACAACAGAATTGTCTATAGAATCAAAAACTATTACAATTTGTAAATAAAACCAGCGACCGAAACTATTCTCCACGCTCACCAACAACTTTGAAAAAATACACAACTTTTAATGGATATACAAATTACAAACCGAACAATATACACTTCAGCAGTTAGTAGTTAATTTTAGAAGTAACAACAACAAAATAATAGAAGTTATTTAATCAAATCACATTCAACAATCAGAAGCAGACATGGCTCCTCAAAAGCAACGACAGAGTTTGCTATCCACATAATTGTCGATCGATCTAGTCGACTAAACTAGTCGATCGATCGATTATCTAGTCGGCTTTTTTATTTAGATTCAGTTTTATTATAAAATTAAAACTCAATATAAAAAAACTTTTAAACATTTTTAACGCCATCCTGAAAACATAAAATTTCATATAAAAAAAATTAAAAATAATTCAATCAAAAACACTAATCCATGTTTTTGCATATGCCTATGTTGATTGTTTTTTTGCATATGGCATCAATCAATCGGGCTATGAATATCGACAGTTTTGGTATTTCTTTAAACAAATTTACCTGATAACGTTTTGTTTTAGTCTCTTTTTTTCACAGAGTTCCGGATTCTAGGTCAAAATATTTTTTATTATAGGTTTTAAATATTAATTAAAAACACTATTTTTTATTTTTCAAGGCTTTATTTGCGCAATATTTCGAAAATCTTTTGTTTTCTTCTTCAGGCTTTTTGGTCTATGAAATGAAAAATTTAGTTTTAGTTTAAACGAACATTCTGTTAGAGTTTGAATATAACTGGTCATAGTTTCGATCTACAAAACCCCCAAATACTGGACAAGGAAAGAACCTTAAAAAAAAGATTACTAAAAGAAATGCTCCATATAAAAATCCAAAAAATTACAGTCAACAAACGCACTGATACTGATAAATTAAATTCAACATACACACCACTATTAAAAAAGTTTCCAATAATCATACAATAAGCATATTACATAACCCATACAATAATTATAATAATCACATATGACATCGTAGTACACATCTGATACATCCTCATTAATACTCCTAAAATAAAATATAATTTCTCAAAAAATCCCAACCTCTCTACATAAAAAGAATGTACAAAACATTACCTAAAAGAAATTTTAATTACTAACGTTTAAACAGTTTGTTTCAAACAAAAAACAATAATGTGTTATAAATTGTGAAAATTAAAAATTATGTAAGTACCATCCGGTCTAATGTTTAATATAAAAAAAATTTTTAGTTTTTATGTTTCTAAAAAAATTTTAAACTAATTTTAAGCTTTTTTAAATTGTATATAAAAAAATTTTTTCTTATTTTGTTTTCAAACTTAACCTTTTTAAACCTTAGAAAATAGCACTCAAACTCTAACAGAATGTTCGTTTAAACTAAAACTAAATTTTTCATTTCATAGACCAAAAAGCCTGAAGAAGAAAACAAAAGATTTTCGAAATATTGCGCAAATAAAACCTTGAAAAATAAAAAATAGTGTTTTTAATTAATATTTAAAACCTATAATAAAAAATATTTTGACCTAGAATCCGGAACTCTGTGAAAAAAAGAGACTAAAACAAAACATTAAAATAAACAAGTCGATAAAGACAGAAGCTCTCTCTTTTTAAAAGAAAAATTTACCTGATAACTTTTTTTTGCTGTCAGAAATTTTATTTTTCGTTCATACAAACTATGATATTTAAACAGTAGGCTTTGTTTGAACTGTCGCCAATTCTTCTTGTCGTCGATAATTTTGCTTTGTCGTTATGAAAATTCTTTGTTGTCAATTTTTCTTGTAACAAAATGAAATATAAGTTCATCTTGGTAGGCGCATAAAAGCTATAAATTTGTAATTTATTTTTGACAAATAAACATAAACATGCAATCACTTATATGAATGAAAACTGCATTTTTACATAATTTTTACATAATTTTGTATTATTGAATATTTTGTAGAAAAATTTTATTTAGAAACTAATACTTATCTTTTAAACAAAATTATAATTAAAAAAAATTATCTCATTAGATACCACTCTTCATTGAAATTTTTGTCTAAAATTTTTCAATTTTACTCATTAAATTATTTTTAAGCAACACTGCTCAATCAAACCACTACTTAAACCACTCGCTTCGGACTCGTGGTTTATTGTGCGCTTTGATTCGCAGTGTTGCTAAATAATTTAATTCGTAATATCAAAATATTTTCGAAAAAATTTCAATGACTCGTGGTATTACAACCGAAAATTTCTTGCTCTATTTTTATTTGAATTTAGTCCAATAAATGTCCAAGTTTAGAGAATAAATGTAATGACATCATTGAAATTGATCAATCACATTTCAATTACATTGATAATAGGGCAGTTATCACAAGCCTATGGGGCGATAGGATAGTTATCACGAATATTTAAGTTTTTTTCACAGAAATATGAATTAATAGAATTATAATTTAATGAATGTCTTGAAATTTTTAGTTATAAGATAATTATTTCAATTATTTAGTTATGTTGGCAAAAAACTTTTATAAAATACTTTTATCCATATGATATGACGATATATTAAAACTATCGTTTTTTACTACTAACTTGAGAAATCGTAATTATTTAATCGAATGTCCCAATGACAAGTAATTTTTCTCAAGCTAGGTCAATAATAATAACAAAAAACTACCTATAGTCCCTGGGCCTTCACCTACATAATTTTGTGATTACCACATATTTTATACTTCGTGATGCGCCTGTCCTTGACGAGCCCGAAAACATTTGTTCTGCGATTTTTTTCAAATCGGCCGGCCGCTTTTGCTTTCGGCAAGCTCCGAAAAATGCCGATTGCCCGGGATCTTGTAAATTTTTGTTTTTTTTAACTATAGGGGTTGGAAATTTGATTTAGAACACAAGGGTAGCCTTGTCCGACAACCCAAACATCCAAAATGTCAGTTGTCGGACTCGACAATAGCAAACACATTTTGGTCGGACAAGCTTACCCTCGTATTCTAAAACAAATTTCCAACCTTCACAGTCAAAAAAACTAAATGTGGTAGCAAATTTACAAGATCGCGGGCGATCGGCATTTTTCGGAGCTTGCCGAACGCAAAAGCGGCCGATTTGAGAAAAATCATAGAACAAATGTTTTCAGGCTCGTCAAGGACAGGCGCATCACGAAGTATAAAATATGTGGTAATCACAAAATTATGTAGGGGAAGGCCCAGGGACTACTATGTTAATAATGACAAATTTTCTTTAATTGAAATGAACAAAAAAAACACAAACAAATAATAATTGCATTCCTTTGTTTCGTTTTATATGTATAAAACTAAACTTTCAGGCTATTTGATATTTTAAGATATTTAAAAAATGAAATGGAAAATGACTAATATTAAAATTTAATCAAAGCAAATATGATAATTAGTGTTAGTAGAAAAAAAGTTCTACATATACCTCGGTTCAGAAGACTAATATAGATCTCGAACATTATATCCCTCGGCGCTACGCGCCTCAGGTTCTAAAAGTTCTCGGTCAATAATAGCTTACTTTTCTACCTTGTTATATAATGTACTATTATTTGTGTGTTTTTAAAATAATAGTATGCATTATTGTATGCATTTTGATATTCACGAATAATGGAAATGTTATTGTATTAAGCTATAATTTTTGAATCAGCGCAACACAACACTGAATTTCTGTTTGTCTGTATATGAAATGACCATAGTACATACAAAAAATTTAAAATAAAATCGCATACTCTGATTTAAAATTATTTCAATATTTATATGCAATTTTTGTTTTACTCTTCGAAATGAAATCAAATTAATACATGTCTTTTGTCAAATGGATAAAATATTATATTGTTTTCGTGTTTAATTTATTTTATTCTCTCACAAATTTGTAAACTTTTGTTCAAAAATAAACAAGTTCATTAAACATCTCAGCAATAAAGTACATGCACTATGAACAGTTGAAGAAGAAACTTTGAAATTGTCATCGCCTCAACGACGTAATCGATAGCGTGTCTGCCCAAGGATTCGAGCTGGGGACTGGTGAGGGTAGGTTCGCATCCAATCCGAAACACGAAAAATGTGAATTGGAGTTTTTTCTGAGAAACTTCAAAACCATACCTTTGAATTAAAAAAAAACAATTCCAATTACTTCTTTACTTACTTGAGTTTAATTGATCTCAAAAATCCAAAATAAAAAAAAAAAAAAAAAAAGTACATGCACTATGTTTATTGTTATTATTTTTTTTTTAATTAAAAGTGTTGGGTAGTAGGAATTACAAAATGTGTCACAACAACACAAAGATACCTTTAACCTTTAAAGACATAGGTCCCATAACAACATACGTTCTGAGGTGATGGTGGACGCAACGATAGGAAAGGAAAGTTAAAAGGTTAGTATTTAAGGGATAGGACTGGAGCGAAAATGTTGATGTACAGCTGATTCAAAAGTTTGAGGATTGTATGGAGCGGGGAAAACATTTTTTGGCAATCGATTCCACCAGTATACCGAACGTGAAAGTAAGGAGTTATTATAGCTAGATGTTCTCACATATGAGACATCTAAGGTATGCTTATGGGAATTCAACGATTGTCTATTGGCTCGTGGAGATCTACGTAATGGTGGTATTAAATCATTAACTTCTTTAGAGGATTTATCGTAGTAGTATCGGTAGAGTAGTGTAAGAGCTCCAACTACTCGTCTATGATGCAGATAATTCATACCCAATGTTATCGTTGGATCATCAATCAGTTTCAAAGTACCTCTGTGAACTCTGTCATCAAAATTGAAAGAGGCACCTGGTGTTACAGCCCATAAATGGGAGTCGAATTCAAGGATCTGTCGTATATATGCCTTATAGATTGTAGCAATTTCAGATGGGGAGAAAAAGCTTTTACAGCAACGTAGGAAGCCAAGTGGTTGGGATTCCAATTTTGCCACGGAAATAATATGATCATGCCATTTTAGTTTGTGATTGATATTAGTACCCAACAGCTTAAGCGTAGGCGAGTTTATTATTGGTTGTCTGGAAAACGTTGCATTGCAGCTATATAGCGAGGTTTTTATATAGCGAGGCTTTTATAGCGAGGATTCAACCATTTTTCTTCGATGACAATTAGTAGTTAGACTAGGTGACTGTTTTTTAAAAAATAGGAATGAAAGATAGTACTATCGTCGGCAAAGCTATATATTGGGTTTGTGGTGATGGATAACAAATCGTTGGAAAAGATCAGAAAAAGGGTTGGTAATAGAATTGAACCCTGGGGAACACAAGCTTGAATTGGGAGTTTATCCGACATGGTACCATCCAGCACTACTCTGATAGATCTGTGGGATAAAAACTCTTCTAACCAACAGATCAAGGTCTTACAGACTCCAAATGAAATTACTTTATTGGTAAGAGCCCGATGCCAAACTCTGTCAAACGCCTTTGATATGTCAAGGGATATAATATGAGACTCGCCAAAGTCATGAATTGTTTACCCCATTTCTCTGTGGGGACTGACATGATGTCACCAGTAGACCGTGTTTTACGAAATCCATATTGGCGGTCGTGGAGAAGATTGTTGTTTTCGAGATATGCCATTAGTTTGTAATTAATAATTTTTTCCATAGCTTTAGCAAGTATCGAGGTTAATGCAATAGGACGATAGTTCGATGAATCAGACTTGTTGCCTTTTTTGGGACTAGTTGAACATTTGTCTGTTTCCACATTGATGGGTAAACACCCTAGCTTAAGGAAAAATGAAAGATACTAATAAGTGGGTAGACCAGGCCATCAGCACAACGTTTTAGTACAATAGGTGGTATACCGTCTGGGACAGCAGATTTGCTAAGATCTAGATTAAGCAGTGTTGACCGCAAAATTCTTGGAAGAAAGTAAATTTTGTTCATTGATGATTGAATGGGTGGAATGTTGGGCGTATTGATTCCGAAATCATCGACGACAGAGTTAGCAACAAAATTTGCTGCAAGTAGATATGCCTTCGCTTTAATTTCCATTACAGGGTTTCCTTGGTTATCCATTAATGGTGGAATAGAAGATTTGATAAAATTATTGTCAACCTCTTGGATAAAATTTCAATACGATCGGCTGCCTTTTGTAGCGCGTAAAATTTTACGCTTAGCATTCGAATTGAAAAGAAATTTAGTTTTTTTAAATATACTATGAAAATTTCTTCTAGCCCTGATATAAAGAGATCGACTGCTTGGAGATTTATCACTTTGGTATTTGTCAAACACCAACATTTTGTTGATTTTAGCTCGTCAGAAAACCAGGATTTGGACCCATTTTTCTTTTTCACAATACTGGTTGGAATAAAAATGTACATTTCCAGTAGAATAATGAACGTGATCAGTGCAGTTGCTTGGTTAATAATTTTGCTCTGCAGAAATAAGCGCCAGTCGATTTCGTTGTAAAATTTATTAAGCTTCTGCCAATTACATCTATTGTAATGCCAAACCTTTCAAGGAGCAGACAGTTTCACACTTAGTGCTTGAGAATTTATTTCGAAATAAGCAGAAACTATACAATGGTCTGATTTGTCAAGAGGAGCATTGACTGAGCAAGTATATTGAGCAGAATGTGTTGTCATGAAAAGATCAAGTAGATTAGAAGAATGACTGACAATATTAGGAATATGGGTTGGCATATCTACTAGTTGTGTCAGCTGATTTGAATCAGCAAAAAATTTAGCATGTTGCCCTTCCAAAGATGTTTTTGTTGAGAAACGTAGCCAATCCTTATGGTAGACATTGCAATCACCAGCTAATATAATTTCTACATTAGGTGCTGTGCTGAATATGTCATCTTTTGTGTCTGTAAGTGAAATAAATGCTTCCAGGGTTTGATAATGGTGGTAAGTAGGACTACGGTACAAATAACACATATAGGTGTCGTGTTTATTTACGACGATTTTAGGTCAGATAAAGCAGAATTCAGAAATACTACTTGTTTCATACTGGAAGAGCCTTGTATATTCAATATAATTCCCTACATATATTTTTACACCACGGTGTTCATAAAATTCAAATTCTGGTGAATGATTGTTGCAACCGAATCGTGCTTTATCAATATTTGAAACTTGAGTTTCACCTAGCGCACGTAAATGAGGTTTCTTTTAGTTGAGATGGTATTGGATGCTAAGGGAGTTTTTTGAGAGACCCTGAATGTTAGTGGAATCGATTACAAAGTTGGAGTAAGAAGTAGACTTTGAATTGAAATTAAAGAGAAATTAAGTTAAAGATTAATAGGCGAAATAACAAAAGTCAAAACCTTAAGGGTTACGAAAGTGTAACACAACAATAGGTTAAAATGTTTGTGGATTGAAAGCACTCGAGACTATTGATTCAGGCAAAGCATTTCATTTTCACGATGTACGGACAAAGAAGTCCCTTTGCATATTGATACTATGACAGTGAGTAAACTTGACAGTTTGACTGTTTGCACAAACCGATTGACGTGTAAAACGGGGAAAAGAATATGTTTGAGGCATGATGGAAATGATTTCATCCGAGCACTGCTGGTGACGATATTTATAAAAAACAACGACTTCAGCAACAGTGCGAAGATCTTGTAGGGAATCAAGATTTAATGTTGAATTTCGATCACCAACAATTCGTATAGCACGTTTTCGAACAAAGTGTTATGCCGCAATCTGAGGAATTATCTAACCAGTAGTATTTATAAGAGAGTCTACACCCCACTCCAGAACGAGTTCAGGTTCTGTATTGGTAGACTGAAGGAAATGTATGCCTTGGTAGTGAGATTTAACGGTCAACGAACAGTCAAGGATACATTCTCTTCAGTCACCACACTGTTCTATTTCTTCTCTCCCTTATAAACTCACTACTTGGTAATCCTAAAGTTTAACATCCGTAACTACATAAAACCACAACTTAGTTCAACAAAAATACATTACCTGGTTCATTATCAATACCATTAATTAATCGCGTTGCTACAACAACACGTCGTGTTGATTCAGTATCAATTTCTATTAACAAAACTATCAGTCTCACAATTAACATTGCTTAAATTCGTAAACATTCTTCTACTTTGTTTTGATCAAACAAAATGTAGAACTCATGTAGTTGTAAATGCATTTTTTTTATTTTTGTTGATACTGTCTGATACAATCTCATGTTTGAAGTTATTATCATCTTTTTCATTTAGAAATTAGAATGCTAACGATATTGTTATTTCATTTTCTTGACATAACTTTGCTAACTGAAAACAAAGCAAACACGAATTATATGTTGTCGATCCTTCTTTCTTTTTTTTTATAATTGGTTGACGATCTCGTTCAAAAAAACCGATTAAATTCCTTTGTTTGGGAAACTAAAACAACAGAGAGAAATATACAATTTTTTTTTTAATGGTCATCTCCTTCGCTCCCATTCGTTTAGATTATTTAAACAAAGCATTTTTCATAATTGATAGTCAGTAATCAGTATGATTTTATTTATAAAATCAATCAAAACTTAAAAATTGGATTGCGATTTTCCAATCGAAAATTAAAAGTTGATTTGATTTGAAAAAATAATTAAAATTAAATTCAGTTTGGTTTTTTTTAAATAAAAAAGTTCGATTAATGATTAATTTAAATATTTGTGTCGAGTTCATTCTGATTCTAATTTGTTCACAAGATTATTTGAAATTTTTTTAAGTTTATTTCTAATGATATTAAATTAAATATTGTTGGTGTTGACGCTAATTTTTCTGTGAGTGGATCAATTATAAAAAAAAAATGAGAAATACAATGAAAGAATAAAAATATGCAAAAAAACAAAAAACAAAAGATAGAAAAATATATATATACGAAAACAAAAATAAAATTTGCGTTTTTAATTCAACTAGTGTAATGTTTAGCTTTCGTGTCATAAGCTGGAAACATTTTTGGACATGCAATTGGATATGCATGCATAGCACATTGTACGCGCTAGCACATTGGTGATGTATTTGTTCAGGACCATCAATGGAACCAACATCATATTCAGGTAACATGCTTCTAACTGAATGATTTTCCGTTCGATTTGGTCGTATGGAACGTACTAATATAATAATAACAAGATTACATGCAGAAGAGTTGTCGGCTTATAGTTCGAGCATCATTTAATTTTAATCCATTTTCAACTAGTCAAAGACAATTTTGGGAAACAAAAAAAATAATAAAAATTATAACGCTCCAGTGTTCACCATCAAAATACAATTACTTAAGATATTTTTATGTCATCTTTTTTTTAATTCTTTTGAATTGAATTGTTGTTTTAGATCTAATGGTCTGCTAAATTAGTTTTTATATTAGAGATTTTTCCGCGGTAGAGTCCGCGCATGGTTTAGTCCGCTTATTCATGTATCATTTTTAGAATGTTTAAAAAAAAGAACCCTTGGATAAATGGATGCCTTAGGCATTTATTTTAAGTTGTAAGGTCCAGGCTTTACACATGGCGCCGAAACAGGGACAAACCGGTTTTATAACAGGTAACCCGTTATAAAACACACAATAAGTTTCATATTTTAATATTTTCTGATAATATTTCAATATTTTGAATTTTTTTGTTATTTTTTCTGTATATTAAATATCGGCATATTGCGATTTTTTTTATAATATGTTGGATGTTGTAATATATTTTTGATATTTTTACATTTTTTGAATGATACGGTTCTTTATATACATTATGAATATCCGGATATTGTAGGTTGTGATGACTTTGTTGCATCTGTGTTTGATGTTTGATTGAATTATTTTTTATATATAGCTATTATATACTTATGGTGTTTTTTTTTTATATACCTATTGTATATTTTTTATATATACTATTGTATTTTTTTCGATATATCTTTATTTTTAATCGATGTTTATGATGCAACAAATAATCTTTACAACGTTATAATCTAAATAAAACCATGGGTATCTCTAAGAAAGAGTCCAAGGAGGCTTAACCTTCTTAACATGTATCGTTGGTTGAAGATCGCCTCTGTCTTTTGGCATGCGATCACCAAGTGGATTAAATTTTTATATTGGTAAATTTCAATTAGTTTTCCTTCCGAGACTGAATGCAGCTTCACTGGTCGAGTGTTTATGCGGAAGAGAAGGGAGGCCTGTCAGTCCTACGGACCACCAGGATCGCTTCTAAAATGCTAAGCACTCCTCCATACAAGTGAAGCTGCATCCCGATCTCCACCCTGTTGAAAAGAACCAAGTTCAACTCAGCCTCCCTTCACAATTTCAATGGACTTAGCAAATCCATCCAACATCGCGTTTCAATAGTAAATTCGGTCTTGTACTGAAATCGGATCTGGAGACTGGTACTCTATACTGGTCTACTCCCAACAAACGATATTAGTCTTAATTGTTTTTCTTATTTTTCTTAGTTTTAAGGATGAATGAACTCAGCATATGATTTTTGTAGATAACAGATATTTAGGCTGAATCTTTAAACAATGCTGAATTCATTTCATCACGCGGGAGGGTACTAGAATGTAGATTTTAGGATTTTTAGGCCTATTTTTGTTCTAGACCTCACATGTCGTTTCTGGGAAGAGATCGCGAGTTCGATTTTCCACTTCGAATCTTCGTTACAATTCCTTTTAAAAAATTTTTTGATTATACAGTCAATCGGTGTGGGCTTTGCCCGGGAAAAATCTCTACAATTATAAATACATAAATAAATAAATAATTTTCATTTTTCTAAATAAATAAATATTTTACAAATCAATAAATAAATATATTTTTATAAATAAATAAAAATTCTATAATTAAATAAATATTTTTCTATATATAAATATTTTTACAAATAAATATTTTCATTTTATAAATAAATAAATATATATTTTTATGAATAAATAATTATATAGTATAATTAAATAAAAAAATTCTTAAATAAGCATTTAACTTCAAAAAAATAAATAAATAATTTTTTTTAAAATAAATAATACAACAAATAAATATTTTTAGCATTTTATGCAATAAGTAAATCAAGGTGTACTAGTTGCAACAAAATAAATAGATTGTAAGTAAATCATTATTTTTTTTGTATTTAAATATTTAAATAATAATTTTTTTCCTAGGATCTTTAAGATCAATAAATTTTTCTCTGTAAAACGAAGGTCGAAGGATTTGATTATTCAAAACATTTGTATATTTCTTTCTGCTGTTGTTGGTCGCGTGTTCACGATTTTGAGTCGATTTACAATTTTTATTACGTTTTACAATTTCTTTACGGTTGTTGTTTTTATATTTTTGCGCGGAAAAACATTTTAGGGTTATCATACAACATCATCGTCAGTTGTTGGTCTTGTTGAGTTGGAAATTTTATATTCATTAATTTTATTTATCTCTGACAAAAAATGTGAGTTGTAACGTTGGACCATCCGTTCTACGGTCTTGAAGAATGCGAGTTGTGGGTCGAATGCTTCCTCCGGGACATACAGTACAACAGCGAGGACTGGATACAACAATTAAGTGACGCTGCGCGTAATCCAGCTACAAAGATAACTCAATCTCATGCAGTAAACATGACTGAAGAAAGCGAAGCGATTGTAGACGCTGCCTTATTTTTGTCCAGTAAAGCGAGGGATCTCGTACCCTCAGTACAACCAAATATTTTACAGGGCCTTTTAAACCGTGTTAAACATTATCTAGATCGTATCAACCGATTGGGTGACAGTGATGCAATTGTGTACGGCCGTAATTATGCTACTAAGAGTTTGAATGAATCACTCAATAGGATTAAATCTTTGTCTCCTCTACCTTCTTATCAACAAGTGGTTAGGATACAGGCAGTGCCAGCACCAGTAATGCAGCAGGAAGAGTACGAAGACTATCAGGACTTGAGTCAATTTTGCACAGATTGGTTTCCTCTATTCTCAGGGGATGGGTCATCACCAGATGCTCACGAGTTCATCCATTTGGTTGAAGTGGCTGCACGGAGGGATGAGGTGACTATTGATGATTTAAAGTCAATCGTTCCCCGGTATCTTCGTGGAGTCGCGGATAAACATTATATAAACCTTACTTATGAGTATCGGGTGGTGACCTACCCCATACTCCGAGAAAGTTTATTACGAACGTTTGGTACTCTTAACGATGATAAGGCTGTACTGAGTGAACTGCTGAACAGAAGACAAAATGAAAATGAGGAGATATTTGATTACATCATAGAGGTCAGCAAGCTCAACAGACGACTGGCTCAACCATTTTCAGAAATGGAGATGATTGAGATTGTAAGGGAAGGCATGTCAAACGAATTAAGAAATGCTACAATGGTGGCAAATGTGGTTACCCTAGCTGACTTACGGGTACTGTGCCAGAAATATGAAAGGCTGTGGTCTTCTTTTCCAACAACATCGAAAACAACTGGTCATTTAGAAACACAAACTTATGAATACCGAACTCGATACATCACAGCAGAATCAATGGAGACCTTTTCGACAATTACGAACGAACCACCGATAATTAATCACTGTACTTCAACAGGTATACCCAATGAACTAAAATCCAGCACAGTTCAAGTTCCGGTTCGACGAAAACTAATTTCTTTAAAACGCCACGAACGTTTTAAACGTTATCTGAAGTTGCGAAAGATCTTCAATAAAGCATGTGTTGTTTCTATCATTTCCGAACTAAATGATTCTAGGCCGCATATTTACATCGACATCCTTGATAAAATCATATATGGTCTTTTGGATAATAGGGCTGCTATCAGTTTTCTAGGAAGAAATTCCTTAGAGTTATTAAATAATGCCGGAATCTCGTATCGTAAGTTTTCATCTTTCATCCGGACAGTGGATGGAACACGTAACCATATTTTGGGATACGTCGACGTGCCAATTTCTTTCAACGGTTTCACAAAATCTTTTAGGTTCTATGTAGTCCCAAATCTGGAGGAGGAGGTGTACCTGGGTGCAGATTTTTGGAGAGACTTTGGCATCACTCCTTCATTTATAGCTGATCTAGTTCAGAGTGATCGTAATCAAGAACGAACACCTAGTCTCGAAGTTCCAATTGCCGAAGCACTTTATCATGCGAACCAGTTAGCGAACTTCAGATCCAACGTGCAACAACGTTTGATAGCTGCGTTACAAAGGCCTCAACAACAATATACTTCGCGAACGCGAACTCGACCACAAACCTATCGGCCACAACAACGGGTCTTGGTACGGCAACATCGCTTGGGTGGTGCTGCTAATAAACGATCAGCCAAAATGGCTTCACAATTAGTACCAGCCATAATAAAATGCAAGATTGGTAAGAACCTGTACAAATGTACGAATTTAGATGGTAAGGACATGGGAACTTACCCTTCTAAAGACATCCGATTATGACATTTAATTAATCCCCATCAATTTTAAATCTCTTAACTTATTTTGTATTATCTTTAGTATATATCCCTGTTAATTTATTCTGTAATAGTTTTTTTTTATCATTATTAATTTATTAATTATTAGTATTTTTTTTATATTCTTAATCTAATTAGTATCTTGATTTATTAAAATTCTCACCTTGGTTGTTCTAATAAATCATCCACTATGCTTAACATATTAACGTTTTCGTGTTAGATGTGAGCCGCTTAAGACTTTGTCTGCGGTTATCTGACTCTATTTTGTATTAGCTTACCCTCCCCATTCATTTTTTTTTAAATTAAATTTCAAAATTTTTTTACTATTTTTCTAAATAGCTTCCATCGCTAAATATAGTTATGTTGTCTCTCATGTACCTGAAATTGAATTTTGGTACTTGAGGGCACTGTTCAGTAAGAGTATTAGGTAGTTTTTTAGGTAGATTTCATATAAAAATCTACCTATTGTAACGTGCTTCATCTCGGAATTTCGGAAAAATTTTGGTGCCAAACGACTATATATGATAAGCGGAGACGGAAAATCAAAATGAAAAAAAAATTTATATATATATATATATATATATATATATATATATATATATATATATATATATATATATATATATATATATATATATATATATATATAATATATATATATATATATATATATATATATATATATATATATATATATATATATATATATATATATATATATATATATATATATATATAACGATATGAGGTATAACAGAATTATCCGGCACTCTCACGGTCGCACTTTTCGACCTACACCAAAAATATTATGTGTGTATATTACGGCAAACAATTTCTTGGACAAGTTCGCGAACTGGCCATATCGGGGTACCATTTAAGCGGGTAGAGCCTTAAAAGTCGAATAATCTAAGACGTTATAACTTCCGTTTGAATCATAATGGTTAAATAAAATTGATAAATATTGAATATTTAAACTATTTTTTATCATTTTTTGCAAAATGAAAACCTCAGCGCAAAAGGTTCCTGAAAAATCAGCTGTTTTAAAAATGTACTGAACTTTGTTGTCCTCGATATAGATGAAAATAACCAAGCTTACAAATGAAAACCTTCCAAAACATAAATACGTAGATAAATCTATCCAAAACTTAAAAAATAAATTGTTTAAGTTCAGAGGTTGAGACCCTGGGTCGGTTAAAACAAAAACAAACGCAAACGTCCATGTCTTCATCATTTTTGAGTTTCTTTTGCTTAAACTCATATTTTCGTTTAGATTAACTTTTCAACTATAATCTCAGAAATTTTCAGCTTTCTATCCCCAGAGGCTCCAATTTTATAAGCTTAAACAAAAAACCTTTTACATATCTTACAAAGCCTAATATATGTGAAAATTAAAAAAATGAAAATTTATATAAAATTAATATTGAATTTTGTTTTAGTTTTGTTGACATTTACTTGCAAATACTATTCGAACAAATTGATAGATCTTTGTGCGATAGGCGTTCAAAAGGATCTATATATGAAAAACATTTTAGGGAGCTATTATATAATTTACCAACCGAATAATTAGTTAGTGTTAATTAAACAGTAAAATTAAGCATGTTAATTCCTATAAAAATAACAGATATGTATAAACTTTAATAAAACATGTGTTAATATCACACAGCGTTTAAAAAAATTCATATTTAATAACATAAAACCATAATGATCACCCCCAAATCTAATTAACCAAATTTTTGTTCTTCATGGTTATTTAGATATTGTATATATAAAAGAAAAATTGCGAAGATTGCATTTGTATGCAATTTTTCAATTTATTTGTATTGTTTTTATTTTGAATTTTTGTTTTATATCCAAATTGCATATAGAACCAATTACATATGTTATTAGGAATTTTGTTTTGTTTTTGAAAAATTAAACGATTATGTGGGTGATTTGGGAAACTATTTTATATGTATTTCGGAAACGATCTTGGTATTGTATAACAATAGATAACTAAATAAAACAATGCGCGTATGGAAAATGTTTAATAGGTGATGAAAATTTTAATATGTATATATGTATGGCGTTGCGTTAGATGTATAATTGCGAAGATTGCATTTGTATGCAATTTTTCAATTTATTTGTATTGTTTTTATTTTGAATTTTTGTTTTGTATTCAAATTGCATATAGAACCAATTACATATGTTATTAGGAATTTTGTTTTGTTTTACGTAGATTTCATATATTAGGTAGATTTCATATATGCCAAACGACTATATATGTAAAGCGGAGACGGAAAAACAAAACAAAAATTATACATATATATATATAACGATATGAGGTATAACGGAATTTAGCGGCACTCTCACGGTCGCATTTTTCGACCTAGACCAAAATTTTTTTCTGAGCGTATTGCGGCAAACAATTTCTTGGATAAGTTCGACAACTGGCCATATCCGGGTACAGGTTAAGAGTCTAGAGCCTTGAAACTGTCAAAAACAAAGCGTTATAACGGCCGTTTGGGGCAAATTATGTAAAAAAATTTATAAATATTGATTATTTGAACATATTTCTATCATTTTTTAAAAAGCCAGATATCTGCAATAAAAGGTTCTTTAGCTATCTGCAATAAACTGTGTGAAGTACAACGGCATTTTGCGGCACTTTCACGGTCGCATTTTTTCACTTACGCTAAAAATATTTTCTGGGTATGTTGCGGCAAGCAGTTTCCTGAATATGTTTGACAATTGGCCATATCGGGGTACAGGTTAAGTGCTTAGAGCCCAAAAACTGTATAAAATAATGTTTATTTTTAAAGTTTGTTTAATACTTCTGTTTTTAATTAGTGTTTTTTATAAAGTAATCTGATAAATCCGATTCTAAGACCACACATAACTGTCTGATCCCGAAATCTACCTATTTCTAGCGGATATACCTGCCGCTCGGACTTTTTTTCTTTAGTTTTAGTTTTTTTTGGGAAATTTGATGTATGTAGAAAGAGATTATTAGGCTCATATCTGTCATCAGTTCCACATACAATTACTGAACAGGGCTCTCAAGTATGGAACTTCGGTTGATGGTCATGATGGTCAACATTTTTATTTCCTTTTATTACAATAGAACTTACCTTAAATAAATATTCTCATTAACTTGCATCTGTCACTTGACTCATTTGCGAACGCTTACCAACTTTGCGCTGCTTGTTGTCTGCTGGGACTCGGCATGTCTCAATTGGGGAACTTTTACAGCGAGACGTGACAGTTTACACGATATCTATAATGCAGCTGATCAACAAGCTCTGGCGTTCTACAATCAAGAATTTGGATGCAATAGTCATTAAGTCAACATAAATAAAACAATTTTTTTTTTAAAACATCTATAATTTGAAATTCTTTCATAATGGATATACAACATCAGCAATTCGAAACATCTTTATTTTTCATCATGGTTACTCAACATCTACAATGCGTACTTTCTTTCATCATTTAGCGTCATGCAAAAACTCTAAACATCTGGTTGTCTTGGGAGAGGCACTCGACTCATCAATTCGTATACCTAGTATCGGTAAATAATGGTGATTGCGACATATTTTCTTCCCTTAATCTTCACAAAAAGCATTTCACTGTTGAATGCTTGTTTGATATCGGTTCAGGAAATTGTCTGTTATGCCGCAATCTGAGGAATTATCTAACCAGTAGTATTTATAAGAGAGTCTACACCCCACTCCAGAACGAGTTCAGGTTCTGTATTGGTAGACTGAAGGAAATGTATGCCTTGGTAGTGAGATTTAACGGTCAACGAACAGTCAAGGATACATTCTCTTCAGTCACCACACTGTTCTATTTCTTCTCTCCCTTATAAACTCACTACTTGGTAATCCTAAAGTTTAACATCCGTAACTACATAAAACCACAACTTAGTTCAACAAAAATACATTACCTGGTTCATTATCAATACCATTAATTAATCGCATTGCTACAACAACACGTCGTGTTGATTCAGTATCAATTTCTATTAAAAAAAACTATCAGTCTCACAATTAACATTGCTTAAATTCGTAAACATTCTTCTACTTTGTTTTGATCAAACAAAATGTAGAACTCATGTAGTTGTAAATGCATTTTTTTTTATTTTTGTTGATACTGTCTGATACAATCTCATGTTTGAAGTTATTATCATCTTTTTCATTTAGAAATTAGAATGCTAACGATATTGTTATTTCATTTTCTTGACATAACTTTGCTAACTGAAAACAAAGCAAACACGAATTATATGTTGTCGATCCTTCTTTCTTTTTTTTTATAATTGGTTGACGATCTCGTTCAAAAAAACCGATTAAATTCCTTTGTTTGGGAAACTAAAACAACAGAGAGAAATATACAAATTTTTTTTGAATGGTCATCTCCTTCGCTCCCATTCGTTTAGATTATTTAAACAAAGCATTTTTCATAATTGATGGTCAGTATGATTTTATTTATAAAATCAATCAAAACTTAAAAATTGGATTGCGATTTTCCAATCGAAAATTAAAAGTTGATTTGATTTGAAAAAATAATTAAAATTAAATTCAGTTTGGTTTTTTTTAAATAAAAAAGTTCGATTAATGATTAATTTAAATATTTGTGTCGAGTTCATTCTGATTCTAATTTGTTCACAAGATTATTTGAAATTTTTTTAAGTTTATTTCTAATGATATTAAATTAATTATTGTTGGTGTTGACGCTAATTTTTCTGTGAGTGGATCAATTATAAAAAAAAAATGAGAAATACAATGAAAGAATAAAAATATGCAAAAAAACAAAAAACAAAAGATAGAAAAATATATATATACGAAAACAAAAATAAAATTTGCGTTTTTAATTACACTAGTGTAATGTTTAGCTTTCGTGTCATAAGCTGGAAACATTTTTGGACATGCAATTGGATATGTATGCATAGCACATTGTACGCGCTAGCACATTGGTGATGTATTTGTTCAGGACCATCAATGGAACCAACATCATATTCAGGTAACATGCTTCTAACTGAATGATTTTCCGTTCGATTTGGTCGTATGGAACGTACTAATATAATAATAACAAGATTACATGCAGAAGAGTTGTCGGCTTATAGTTCGAGCATCATTTAATTTTAATCCACTTTCAACTAGTCAAAGACAATTTTGGGAAACAAAAAAAATAATAAAAATTATAACGCTCCAGTGTTCACCATCAAAATACAATTAGTTAAGATATTTTTATGTCCTCTTTTTTTTAATTCTTTTGAATTGAATTGTTGTTTTAGATCTAATGGTCTGCTAAATTAGTTTTTATATTAGAGATTTTTCCGCGGTAGAGTCCGCGCATGGTTTAGTCCGCTTATTCATGTATCATTTTTAGAATGTTTAAAAAAAAAAACCCTTGGATAAATGGATGCCTTAGGCATTTATTTTAAGTTGTAAGGTCCAGGCTTTACAAGAGTCCGAAAGAGCCAGGATGGTAACAGATGCAGCGCCTGAAACTTGATAACAATACTCCATGCAGGGATGAGTATAGGACTTATAAATGTGATACGGAGTAAAACATGTATTACATCTACTGAGGAGGCCGAGTTTCATTTACGCGCAACATGTGAAAAGCGATGGTTTTCTAGATGCGACCCATTAATTGATATTGTTTGGCTTTTTGACTTATTAATAGTCATTGCGAATGCCAAGAAAATTCGATATTGCAAAAGTTTTTAATGAATATGCGAGTATGAAGGAATCATTGGGATCCGTGGTAGAAGAACAATTGCACCTTGAAACTTTAAAATAGTAGTTTCAAGCACAATGCCCATGAGCTTTTGTGCTTTCAATTTTCAAAGCAAAATGGTTGGTGAACCAATCTTTAATCGCAAATTATGTGGTGGAATTTACGCTAAATCCAATGCATTCAAGAATTTAACAGGATAGTCGAAAACTTCCTCAGGATCGAAAACAGTGTCGATCGGTTTAAATAATTTTTCATTGCCACGCAACGACTGTTATATTTTTTAATTAGTTGCATAGAGACTAAATATGGTATCATCTACATCTATACTAAAATACTGAATTTTAACGAAATTTAATTTTTAAAACGTTATGAAAGTAATTATTTAGCTATTTCATTTCGTTATTTCTTTTTGCTTTACGTTTTGCAACACTGACAATAATTTAAGAAATGACATCATTAAATTAACAATGAGTAATGAAGCCTATATAGCGGGTGGTTGATTTTAATTGTCGTCACACTAGTTGGAATTGTTTTCGAAATAATAGAGGTGGCAGAACATTATATGATTACTCTGTTAATAGTGATAATTGTATCGTGGTAACGCCAGATAACCATACAAGACACAGCACAAGTGGTATGCGGTTGTTGTTTCTTTCTAATAATCTTTACCCTATTGTTAAAATTGATACTGTTTACGAGCTATGTTCTGATCACTTCCCAGTTATTTCACAGCTCAGTTTCAATTAATCTGGCAAATCAGTAGGAAACCAAAGGTATAATTACAAAATGACTGACTGGACGGCTTATGTAAACAATATTAGTTCAAGTTTGCTTCACAACACTCCTTGTACGGAATTAAGCAGTATATAAGAAATTGATTCAGCTATAGAATTTGTAACTGATTCCATCATAGACGCTAGATGGTCTTCAACACCCTTGACTAGGGTCCATTATAACGATAAATTAATTTTAAGCAACGAAGTTCTAATTTTGATTCTTCTAAGAAATACTCGTCGAAGACAATGGATGAGAACTCGTGATATAGGTTTTTCACTTCAAATTCATGTTTTTTCATTTCCAATTCAATTTTTTTATTTTGAATTCAATTTTTTTCATTTTAAATTCAATTTTTTTTATTTCAAATTCAATTTTTTTTTATTTCAAATTCAAATATATTTAACTCAAATTCAATTTTTTTCATTTCAAAATCAATTTTTCAAAAAAATATTACAAAGATAAAAAATTTATTAATATTTTTTAATAAAAAACTACAAGAAAAATGTTACAAGAAATTTAGATCGTATGAGTAGTGTAAGGCAATTGAGCAACGTAAGCAATATGCAATGCACTTTTCAGGAAACCGCTCTACAAACACGGGATAAAATAGTGATTCTTGACGAATATGGTTTTAACTGCCTTCTTCGCAGAACGAAGGCTAGATCAAAGATAAATGCTGGTGCTCATATAATAGTACCAACTGTGAGAGGACGAAATGTTTCGCTCATTGCGGCCGTAAACTTACATGGAATAATACATAGTAAAATAATATCAAACTGATATTTTATATAATGCTGATATTTTTATTACATTCCAATTGAAGAATTATTTGGTAAACTGGCTAAAGCTAACAAGTAACATCACAGGGGCATGGTTTGTTCTGGATAATTTTTCAAATCACAAAACTCGGGCAGTGCGTAATAAAGTTAGTGAAATAACTCATATGTATGAGTATATCAATGTACATTGATTTTTATTCTCCATACTAACCGATGTTGAATCGGAAAAGGTTTTTTCAAAAATAAAATTTACAGCGAGGAATTTGCTGGCGGTGTAGTGCCAAAGGGTTTCCCTCTTCACACTACTTAGTAATTAAATTGTAGTGCAACTGTTGTTTAGTCTGTCACTACTAAATTATGAAATGTAGTGTAATATTTGTTTGTACACTACTTAGTAAAATGAAGATGCCGTTATGTAGTACTATAATATTTTGTTTGATGATCCACTACTTATATTATTAACGGTGTTATGGAATCGTTTGGGCACTGTTATTTAATACAAAAGATGTAACGGAATTCTAGTTTATATTTGTTTTTTAGTTACACAATCACTTATGTTCTAGTTTATAATTAACATTAACAGATAGTTCACAATTTTCAGAAACTTTTAACTTATAAACTATTTATTGTATTTTAGAAAACCGTAGTAGATTTTTTGTTCACTTTCACGACATTCAACTGATGAACATGTAACGTATAATTTAGGTAATATTTTATTGCTAGTTATATTCTGAACGACTTTCTTGATTTGTACTTTTAGGTAGATTTCATATAAAAATCTACCTATTGCAATGGGCTTCATCTCGGAATTTCGGAAAAATTTTGATGCCAAACGACTATATGTGATAAGCGGAGATGGAAAAACAAAAAAAAAAAATTATATATATATATATATATATATATTTCTTTTTGTTATTTTAGAAGATTATTTGAATTGTCAGTTCAAATCAAAATTCATTCGGATTCTAGACCAATGGTCTATGGATTGGTCTAGAATCCGAATGAATTTTGATTTGAACTGACAATTCAAATAATCTTCTAAAATAACACAAAGAAAATATAAAATTAAGACCGGGTGGAAAAGACGATTCAATACAACAACTAAAAGAATTTTCTGATCCACAAAAAATCAAAATATATATATATATATATATATATATATATATATATATATATATATATATATATATATATATATATATATATATATATATATATATATATATATATATATATATATATATATATATATATATATATATATATATATATATATATATATATATATATATATATATATATATATATATATATATATATATATATATATATATATTATATATATATATATATTAAACAAAAATGAAATAGCATATTTAAATAATTGATATCAGCATCTAAATGTTTTTTCCTTTTCTTCCTCTGTCTCATTTTTTCTGAATATTATTTTAATAAAACAATTTACCGCCAACAATAACAAAACAAAGAAAACAGTAGATATATATGATGTTAACATAATTGTAATTTTAAACAAAGTTTTTAATCAGTAATTTAATTTTTGTGTGATTTTAATTTTTGTGATTTTAATTTATCTGTGTAGTTTTTTGTAAAAAATTTTAAAATTTGATTCTTGTTAACTTATTTTACAATAGATTTT